>JAFBJW010000258.1:983175-1458304 GCA_016785235.1 Pseudorhombus dupliciocellatus
GGGGGGTGCTGGAGAATGTGAGGTGGTGTGGTTGATAGTGCTCAGGCACTCACTGCCACCAAGTGGAATAGTCACTCTGCTTTAAGAGGAGCTACTTAAGACTCACACACACTCTCTTTGTTCGCACAAAGGTGTGTGTGTGTGGGGGGGGGGTTACGTCACTCTAGGTCGACATACTTTTCCTTGTTTATTTCCATACACACATCGGGGCCAAGAGCAGCTCACATTCAAGACTGATACCGGCATAATGTGACATACCTAACACATCTAGAAAAAAATGAGAATTGAAAATAGAACTGAGCACTCAGGCTTGTCGTGTCAGCGCAATGTGTGTTCCTCTGTCTGTGTCTTGCAGGCATACGTTTTCATTTAATCCCCACTCAGTGCTCTAACCTTCCGTGTCCTACATTCAGCTGTCCAGAATTAAAAGCTGCTCCGACCATGAGCACAATTAACCTGCACCGTCCCCCAGCAAAGACTGGAGTGCCGCGTCAATTCCTGTATCCCTTCACAGTGCGCACGGACAAGTGTGATGTGTGGACGGTTTGAATTGGAAAGAGGAATCTGCCACGTGGTACAATATCTGCAGCACTCCTTTATGTATTTTTAGCAGCACAGTCCCGGAGAGAATGTGACACCCCCCTAACCCTGAGAAAACCACTGAATATGTTGTTTATTTATTTAGGGATTCATTTCAAATTGTGCCAAAAGGACCTCTGCGGTGCCATATCTCCTCTCTGCTGTGTTTCCAAGGTGTTTGTGCTCAGCGGGCTGGACAGGTGTGGACTGTGCACAGGATGTGGATGAGTGTGATTCCGGGCCCTGTCTAAATGGAGCTCAGTGTCAGGAGTCAGACATACCTGGGGAGTTCTCCTGCACCTGTCTCCCCTTCTTCAGGGGCCCCTTGTGCAACGAGCCTTATGACCCCTGCGACCCCCTCCACAGTCCTTGCCTGCACGGCTCCACCTGCCTGACACGCTCCAATGGAACAGCCTCCTGCAGATGTCCAGCTGGTGAGTGAACACACCGCCACAGCTTCCTGCTCGCGGAGCTTAAATACACTGCTTTTTTTCCTCCAAGTGGATCACACTTCAAAAATTACAGGAAAAAAAAACACACAATTGAAAAATGACCAACTAAACATATACATCATAGATCAGAGGTTGTCCCAAAACGGTGAGAAATGTCCCTGTCATGGTTAAGTGTGCATCATTTGTATCTCTTCTCTGAAACGCATGAGATTCTCCAAAATGGAGCTCCATCACCCGAGAGGATGACTGATTATACCCCTGTGCATTAATCACGTGTCGGACTGTCCCCCTGACGAGAGCGGGGTTTTTCCTGGCTGAAAATTAGGCGGTATTTGAATTCCTCTTGATTCTGTCTTTGGTCAATCAGCTGCAAAGGCCATCCTTGCACAAACAAGACCTGATTTTACTGAACGCAGCCTTGTGGTTGAGTTCATGTCTTTGGATGAGCTATTGAAAGAATATGATATGATACTTCTACATATGATTTTATATAGCTTGGAGTGTGGGGTTGCATCCCTCTCTGGACTACCTAATTGCTTCCCTCTCTTGTGACCTAGACTTCAGTTGGAATCCATAATGACATATGAACTCTACATGTAAAAGTGTTGACTTCAGTGGGCGTCATCTTACGGTAAAGATGGAGCTAAATTCCCGTGAATTTAAAATTCTCAAATGTTTCCCTCATTTATATATTTTTCACACACATTCATGAATAACTCACACGCACGCATCTGAAATTCATGTATCTGTTTCATGTTACGTTCACAAGCTCTGTCAGCTCATGAATAAAGCAGCGCCTTCATCCCGGCGCAGGGAAATTGACCACTTACTTTGTTAAAATGACCTGTTGGGAAGTTTATCAGTCGGCTCAAGAGGGAATATGAAGGATGGAGTGTTCTCACATTCTTCTTAGTGCTCAGGTCAGGATGCTATAGGGTGGTGCTGTAACTAATGGCTCTATCAGCACAGAGATGAAAAGATGTTGCCTGATATAAATAGAGCGGCTGAGTTAGTTTCAGAAGGCTTCCTTGGAGAGGAATAGGAAATTAGGCTCTGGCTGCATACATTACACCAAGAGCTTTGCGTGGGCTTGGTCGTTTTCACTTCACACAAGCATTGTGACTCACTACTCTCTATTGTTATTCACCATAAATCCATCGTGCATCGCGCCTGCTCAACCAACACAGAGCCGTTATACAGGCGATGGCGCCGTCCCAGAGTTGCATTTTTACAGACTTGTTATTTACCATTGACTGTAGGTTATTTGTCAAGGAAATTGTGTAGGCCTTACATTATTCCCAGACCTAATTAAATTAGAATTTGTCTGCCTGCGTCTGCCAGATTTACAGCCGTAAGCAAATCTCGTCCCACACACTCAAGATGGACACAGCCCAGCGGATGTTATCAAGGTTGATTTGTTAAAGTCAACACCAAGTCGCCATTTTCCCTGTGACTTTCAGTAGTGCGGGTTTGTTGTTTGGTGAGGTGTGTGGAGGACCTGCAGGGAGCTTCAGTGGAACAATCATGTCTAAGTCAAAGACGTGGGTTTTGTGTGACTGGTGCTGAAGAAACACTGTACTCAAATCAAGCGTGTGTGCTTTGTTCAATTGCACACGACTCCAGTCGCTGCACAGCCCAAGTGTGGCGTGGTGCACATTTTAAATCCAGCTACTTCAACACGGACATGGACAGCATGTGTTCTTACTCACACACGCAGTCGGACTTTGTTGCAGCTGCCCCTTTGTAAAACATGCCTCAGGGTAGAAATGGAGGTGCGTGTGTGTGTGTGTGTGGTAATGATGCTGTTTCATGCATCAGTTGTCTGAGCTTGTGGTATATATTTTTAGATAGAGATGTAATAGAGGTGCAGTAGAAGCTTGGCGTTGGCCATCATATGTATTTTTTATACAAGGGGTTGGATCACTGGAACAATATGGAAGTATGTTGAGTTAGCCATAAATAAATTGAACTGAGATCAACATAGGAAAGCATTGGTTGTTTGATTAAAGATGGCTGAGTTTCTGGTTTGTTTTCATACTGGTGAATGAATCTGCAGACGGTGATTATTCCTCTAACATCTAGCAGTCGAACCAAAAGGCTTGAGGCTCAACAGAAGTACAATGGCAGCATGTGCAAAATCGAGGCAGCAGATAACAGTGTAGGTCACTCGGAGTCGTGTCATGATTGTTATAACCTTCTTGTAAAGTGGAGACTCGCTCACGGCCCACAACAAAATCACAAGGCCAAGGACAGAATGGCAACTCAGCACAGAGCATGAAACATTGTAATCGAGCTTTCAGAGGCCTGCAGACCTCTCAACCCTGCTCCACTCCATACTCAACATGTCAAACTCTGCCTGACATTAAGGGGTTGAGTTTGTGTTGGAAAAGGCAGCCGACACCTTCAACCTGAGCTATTCTACCAATGTTTATGTCAAGTTTTTCAGTTTATTTTTGACACGGCTGATTCTGTTCCTCAGTTGTGAACAGTTTAATCCTTTGGCAAGGCCATCTTTTTATTTGCCTATCTGGATATAATCTCATCTTTTCCTCCTCTGTGGTCTTGGTGTTGTCGGCTCATGATGTTAGAGTTTGGAGTGTCTCTGTGTGACTGTCCTTGCTCTTTGTGGGGCTGAGATAATTGTCGCATTGTCAATGAAATCGCTGACCTTCCCCTACACTGAGCCAAGCAGAGGAGAATGTTTCTGAAGTAAGCGGTCAACCTTTTCATTCAGACCTCGATAGACTCGTTTTCTCATTCAGTACCTGGTTCTACACCTTTTCTAAAATCGATTGGGCTTCCTGGCCTTTAGCTGTGGAACCTAGATATAGGCAGTGTGATATGATTCCCAGGTTGAACCATAAGTCGCATATGTAGTCTGCAGATTCCACACACTAAAAGATATCAGTGCCATTTATTTAATCAGAATCTTTATTTCATGCCCTGAGGAAATAACCAAATTTAGAACCTAACATTATAAACATTTCACTGATACGCTTATTTCCATAAACATATTTATCTTGAATGTTTCCTCTTAGAAAATTTAGAGGAAACAGTATCTGGGTGTACAAATGCCCAGGAGACAGTAATAATAACTTTGACAGCGGATGGCCACTGTCATATTTTTATGGCAGGTCTTAAGCCAATATCTGTTTTTTTTTATTTTATTTTATGTAAGATAAGCTCTTCAGCCGGGGGTTTAATGATCAGCTTTTTCTTTCAGTAAAGACTCAATAAATATACGGTCATAGGTTCCCCAAGACAGTTCCATAGACTTTAATATAGTGTTACAAAAAGGTTGATGTGAAAGTTTTAGTGTTCGCAGGAACTAAAAGGCAGCTATTCAGGGGGGTGCCCACTGGGAGTACGCATTAAAGTGGTTTGTAAAACACAGACACAATGGAAATGAGTTTTGTCTACAAAGGTGTGCTGTGAGAACCTGGAGGCCAGAATAAAACCAGAGCCAGATGAAAGCATGTTCCGAAAGGAAAATATGAGGGAAGCAGTTATCCTCTGCTGATTGTAGACGGCTCCTAGAGGAAGTTACGGCTCTTCCGAGCGGTGGCTCTGGCCAGGAGGCCCAGTCATCTTGCCTGACCAGCACAGATGTTCCACTTTCCTCTTAATGAGGAGCCCCAGCAGGGAGTGCCAGGGCTGATAGAAGAGCAACCTGAAAATGGAAGAGTCGGGCCAGAGGTTCAGGCGAAGGGTTACCGGCCGACAACCACAACAAATGAAACAAACATGCAAAGCATCACTCAACACGCATTATGGAAGAGTTCTATCTCATTTTGAGCTCTGCTCACCATTTATAGGCGGGGGTGTCCTTGCTCGCTTTGCTGCAGTTTGACGTCCTAGGTTTAGGAATTATAGTCCACATTGCTGTGTGTTGAAAGTGCACAAACATAAAGAATTCACTATATACAGACATTTGGATTCCTTCAGGGCATACCTGAACTAATTTGTAAACACATTGTGTGTGAAGAGTGACGCGCATAGACCTTGGATACAGATGACCAGGACCTGACTCGATCAGAACTATTCTTTAACCAATAAATTAGAGATAGATTTATATATTCAGCCCAGTTTCAGATTAGTTGAATTAATAATTTATAATGTATCCTATACGGGAACTGCTCTCTCTGTTTTGTGATTATTTGAAAGGCAACAGTAAAAACATTTAAAAAAAAAAAAATCCAAATATGGAACTGAAAATTCACAGAACTTTTAGTTGAGAAGAGGAGGTCACAGAAAAATTGTGGTTTTGCCAGAATAAGCATCAACATCTGACTGGAGTGAGTGCAAGGTTCAGTCTGTGGCAGCCTTGTGTCAGTGCCGCATCCATTCAAGTGCCTTTGTGCAATGTTGAAAGAAATATTTTAGGATAATCCCGTGAATAAATGTATTTGTAAAAGGATAGCAATCATTTTGAGGATTGGATGTTTTTCATATTCTGAGATGTAACAATCCCCCACCGTCTGTTATAAGCAAGCTATTTGTCAAGGGGTATAATCTATTCTATTCCAAGTGGAGAAATATGATTCTCACAGTACGGTGATTCCATTTGCATTGTGTGGTCCCTTCACATGCAAAAGCCATTTGGTCTCCATGGCTCAGAATATCCCCAGAGGTGGTGCTGACCAGATGGAGAGCAAACCCCTTTATTTGCATGGCACGCTACACGAGCCTTCACCTTCCACAAGATTGAGATTGTGTCCGACCAAGCAGTTGGTTAATGAGCTGCTGTGAAGCTGTGCCAACAAGAGAGCCGGCACACACCTAATATGATATTGAACAGGATGTGTTGAGGATACTGGTTGCCAGAGATGTGTTGGGGAAAGCCTGATGGCTTTCTTTTACGGAGGAGGAAGAAATATGACTTTTTGTGGCTGCATCACAATTTATAAACCAGATGCCCTGGCAGATGTATGTGAACACCACGGACCCTTTTCTTTACTAGTAAAGTGATGTATGACACGATGTCCTCCGCCATTGGACCTAAACCAATAATTACACAGTCCCAGTTAAATTAACTGGTGTGTTATAATTCTATCATTTTAGTAAGAGTGTATTTTTTTCAAGTTAAGTGTCAGATATAAAATAGCCTTCAGAAGTATCCTGGCTGAAATACTGCAGCCTAAGCACATAGAATATAGAGGTGACTTTTAACAGACTAGTAGTAATATGGTATATAACATGTATTGTACTTGATTAATTACTTGGGGTTAATGTAACTAAGCCAATATACTGTGTCACTAAGCTTCTTTAATCACTATTTCTCCCCACAGTACAATTCCTCTGATCAAAGTAATCTCTCTCACAGAATAATGGTCCATGAAAGAGAGGCGGTCACTGACCACACTGTAAAAACGTCAATTTATATCCTTCGGCATAAATAGCTATTACAGTTTGTTAGGCTTTAGGAAGCTAAATTATCACCATTTAAAGAAGAGTTGGAACTGTGCCAGCTATTCAACT
This sequence comes from Pseudorhombus dupliciocellatus, assembly GCA_016785235.1. Classification (NCBI taxonomy): domain Eukaryota; kingdom Metazoa; phylum Chordata; class Actinopteri; order Pleuronectiformes; family Paralichthyidae; genus Pseudorhombus; species Pseudorhombus dupliciocellatus. Next base: position 989,685 of record JAFBJW010000258.1, read on the forward strand.
TTGTCTCTCGCGGCTAGTTAAGGGGTTAAGCGCTGAGGACGTCCAGGTTTAATATTTATCTCTAAAAAGCCAGTTTTGTTCACTGCTCTAAAAAGTTTTTACCCTGTGTTACTTTCATATTCATTGGGGTGTTGATTGTATTATTAAATATCTATATTTAGATCATTTGTCAGTTTCAATTTCATTCTGGTTTATTGTCACTTTAAATTCCTGCTGATCCTTTTTCTCACTCACCAGATTAATAATTTTGGAACTTCATTTTATGAACAAATACTTCCCATAGACCATGGAGGAATTTATATGAATAATTGACTTTGGCCAAATACATGTCTGTTAGGCCACAGTACCACCTCTGACCTTTGACCTCCAAATGCTCACCAGTTCAACACAGAATACACAATGTGATGCCAGATGTAATAAAATCCCCTCCAGACTTTTCTAATGGGACGAGATCATACCAAAGGTCAAGCTCTGACATTGACCTTCGACCGTTGACCAAGGAGCTCCACACAGTTCATCACAGTTCAAATGGCCATTCGTGCCAAATCTACAGACGCTCCTTCCTCGAATTCAAGCTCTATAAAAATGGAACCTTTCTCCTGGGCAGAGTGTGGAGATCTGTGTGAATGAGTGCAGTCATCCTGTAAACCCTGACCGGCAAACAGTGCTTCGACTGTGGTCGTCTTTGTGCAGGCCAGTGATGGACTCGTCAACTAATGGGCCCAATTAGAATCCACAGCATCTCGTCCTCCGTGGTTCCACACTGCTGATGTCCAGCTGCTCAACTCAGTATCCAAGTGACCAAGGACTCACAGCAAAGTGTGTGTGCAGGCAGGAGATAGATTAAGTGGAGAGCTGGTGCTAGAAGGTGATCATGCGCCACTACCTCTGATACCTTCACCTGGAGCATCAACAAAGCCTGGGTTTACAAGAAAGCCCAGCAACACCTCTCCCTCTTCAGGAGCCTGATCTGTGTCGCTCCTGACCCCGCAGTCACCGTTTCCTTCCAGGGGCGTGTGGCAGAGAGGATCCTCGCCTCCTGCGTCACTGGACCTATGGTAACAGCTGCAGACAGACAGGCTCTGCAGCAGATTGTGAGGGCTGTGCAGTGAATCACCGACTGCCAGCCCACCATCGGTGACATTTACAACAGCAGGGGCAGTAAAAGGGCGTCTTGCATGATGAGGGACTCCAGCCACCCCGCTTAGAAACTGTTAGCTCCCCTCCCATCAGGCAGGAGGTCACGCGGCATCAGGGCCAGAAGCAGCCGGCTGTGGAACAGCTTCTTCGCAGATGTTGGGAGACTGAAATATCCTGCATCTTACACACTATCCCACTTAACACTTTGCTGGTGTTAATGAAGCGGGTGATGTGTTTCTTACCAAGACAGATTGCTTCCTGATTATGGGGTGGATCAGGTTTTTTTATTATTATTTTTATTTTTTAACATTGCTTTTGCTTGGAAATTGACAGTTTTCCCATTGAAATGGAGTGTGAAGGCCATCACTGTGTGATAGCACCATGGAGGCTGGACAGACATTTGCACTTTAAGCTGCTTTTTAAATTATGGCTCCTCTTTTCTTGGCTAAATCGTTGCAGTTGATGCACGGCGAGGCTAAAGGATATTAAAATGAAGCAGGTGTTCAGTCTCAGTGTGAGACTTTGCCCCTTCGGTGAGCAAAGATCTCAGCATGCCACTGACATTCCGCTGTAGAGGGCAAAGGCTGTGGTGTTTTTTTTTTTTTTCTCTGAGACCTCTGGTGTAGCCAAAACACCGTCAAAAAGAAAGCAAAAAAGAGAGACCTCAATGGGCTCACAGTTGGTATCAGACTTTCTACCTTAATAAAGCGCTCAGTCATCAGTAGCTTCTAACATATTGGTGTTTAACCCCTGAACGCTTCACTGCAGGTAGAAATACCCAAATGGTGGCTATGTAAATATGTGGAGTCTGGCCACATTGCTGACAGAATCCATTTCATGGGTAATACCCAAAGGTAAAGGGTTAGTTTCAGATGATAGATGGAGTGTCTACTTCATGTGCATGTCTTCACACCTTAAAATCCATTTCCATGTACAAGTAACTCAGTCTGTTATGCTATGATACAGTTCTGTAGTATAAAACAACAACCTCATTGTACTGCACATTATAATCTGATGACACATGGTGGAAGTCAAGGTGGTAATTTTCAGTCTGAAACAATGAGAAATCAACTGTGTCTTTAAAATGATACTAAATGGAGCTTTAAAGTTCACAGCACAGTCCGATTTGTACAATCTGCGCAACTTTACTTCTGAACATTCAGCACGTGCCTGACTTTATATTGTGTGGAACAAGTAGACCACCTGTAAACGTCTGCAGTTGTGCGTCGCAGTAACATCCAAAAGCAGGGTCTGAAACAACAGCTGCAGTCGCTATTGTCACTCAGCACTGTTGACAAAGGAGGGACATTTTTTTCCTTTTTCTTCAATGATCTATTTATAGAGCTTTAGACCGCTGAAACCAGAGACAACACCTCGCTTACTGAGGCAGCATTGTGTGAAGCTGTGGTTAAGTGCTCGCACACCTCGAGCAGCAGGTTAGTGGCTTCATTTGTACCTAGTGTTTAAAAATAGGCCCTCGCGCTGCAGCAGCTGTACAGTAAACACATTTTTGAGAACGCTGGTGTTTCATCATTTTGTGACTTCATTAGCTTCACTGAAGAGGTGGTCTAGGTGTGGAACAGTGGGGCGAAGTGGCTGCACACGCTGGCGTTTACACGCAGGCAGATTTTAATTCTTCCCGCACTTACTCCACAGCCCAGGACTCAAAAGCACGCTGTGCTCCTGATTGTGAGGAACGCGGCTATGATGACTAATACAGCCCCCTGTGTTTTCTTTGATTGTCCGTCTATATCTGCTTTGAGCCGATCAGAGTTGGTAATTTGTTACTCACGACTTGTGACGTCTATGCCTCCGCAGTCTTTGGTTTTTTCTTTGGGAAGTGACGGCTGTAATTAAAAAGCTCTGTATTCACAAACGTCACTTTTCTTGCCATTGTGGTTGCTTCATTCTGAATAGTCACTGTGTGCATTATATAATGAGGTTTTAATAGCACAGGAGGATGTACAGTGATGGATTAGTCTTTTTTGCTTTCTGTGCAAATGTCAGCTGCCTCAGTGTTGGCACATGGCAAACTCATGGAGCGCTGTAATGTAAGTCAATAACTCCTGTGTGCATTAAGTGGAAGTTCTCGCTCAGTCAGAGACGGCAGCATCCATGTTTTTGCTGACATGCCAAACAAGGCCATTACAGATATGAACTCCCTCTTGGTTTCTTTGCTCATGTTTTCTTTTCAGCTGATGTTGACCCGGTTAGATGAGATAAAACGTCATGAGGAGTTCAAAGTAATAAACATGGCATTCATGCTCATGTGCCATTCAATGGTATGAGCACAACTGCTCATCGTTTGCCCATGGGCCGCAGGGGTGCTGGAGCCAATCCCAGCTCTCATTGGGCTGACACACAATGATGTTCACTGAGTAGCATTACTTCAAATAGTGCACTATTGACATAGCGGACGCTCAGCTTTTTTAGTTGAACATGTAAATCAACATGTTCATCTGAAGGGAAACGTAAAATGGTGATGCATTTAGGTTTCAGCCTGAAGTTGGTGCTCAGATTTAGGGGTCAGCGATGTCTGCCATTTCATGTGATGTACGACAGGCACACAGATGACACGCAGCCAAAGACCTAATCCCTCTATATTGCACGAACAGCAGGTAATGCAATTTTAAAAGACCCCTCTCTGAGAATCTGTTCACATCAGGCTGACAGCAACTTTGATAAGAAGACTATAGTCACATATGCTACGGTCCAAACTAAATTCACACCGTTGAAATGAAGACGTCACTCAGGCTTCAATTGAAACGTCCATCAAAGTCCACGATCCGCTGGGGATTACCCACAATTTCTTCTCTGAGGCGTTACCTGGCAGGAGCAGTGATCGCACGCTGGAGCTGCAGCCAGATGATGGAGCGTCGGCATGAGCACATGCCTCAGGTTTCCCTCTCTGTACTCCGTCAAAGAGGCACCTCCAGTCACTGCTTAGTGGCAGAAGATGCATTACGTTGCGGCGACATTCGAAGTAGTCCCCGAGGTGCCCCACCATTGCTTTGAGTGACGGAGCAGCTTGTGATAGCCGCGCTGTCCCATAATTCACCAGATGCTCTGTGGTCCGATGGATTCCCTCTCGTTCGTGCGTCCGGAGATGCACAGAGCTGCGTCAGTGTCGCTGAAGCATCTCTCCAGTTGCGTTGGAAATGTGTCTGTCTTCTGAAAGCCCCATCCAGTGGTCAAGCAATGTCCTTTTCAACAATATGTACAATCAACAGCGAAGACAAGAGACACCTACAAATCCTGGCCTTCCAATACTGGGATGTAAACACAGTGATTTATCATAGATTGCTATAGATTTAGAAGGAGCAGCGATGACAGAAATCGTTGCCATTACCGTGCGTTATGTTTTGGTAACAGTGTAGCTCAGAAAAAGAAAAGAAAATTGTACCTCTGAATGATTGCTGACATTACTACAGGTGCAGTGACACGAAGTGTCACACAGTGCTATGAATCAATGGTGGTGCTGGTTTGCTTATTTTTTATTTCCTGCACTCTCAGATCTGAATGTGACCAAATTTGACCTGATTCATTTTTAAGTTATCTTATGGATTTTAAATATTTCATTTAAAATATGTCACATCTTTCGATGGATTATATGGATTATGAGAAAAGAAGAGCAGTCAGAGCACAAACACTCGATGAGCTTTTTATTAGGTTGAGCAGTCCAGTCCAATCCAGCAGCTCTGGCAGAAAGTCTATGTCATCTGAATTTGTCCTGGGGTGATAATGAAATGTTAAAGTGAGTGATGGTACCTTTACTGAATTGCTTTTAATTATGTGTATGTAATTATCTTCCTCACCCATTATATATGTAACATTAATATTTCTCCATAGGAGCAGCACATTTATGATTTATTATTTATTTATATGATTCAAAGGATTCAATTTCCAGATTAAATATTTCCCTGTTGCAAATTCAATATGGATTTAATACATTTAAATGGAAACATTTAAGCAAATGATAACACTTCACAGTGTAGTTTTTAGTTGTGTCTTCCATTCTCCGTTATTTGAGCGACATGCAGGCTTCCCTGTGTTGAATTCCTTTTACCTCATAAAACTCTGCCTTGCAGTTTGATTTGAGCTGAAAAACGTCTTGTAGACCCGGCCCCCGAGCACCGGAGGGACAACCCCCGGCAGGCGTTACATTACAGGCTCCCAGGCTGTCTCCACAAGTACAACAAAACATCCATGCTGATCTGCTTAGCCATCGTGCCCCTCAACCCCCTAATGAACAAGAGCAAAAGAGCTCTTGGGCTTAGCCTCTCCCTCTTACCCTAACTTAACAAGATGTCCCCCTGCTCGCTCAGTTTCACTCCCCCGCACACACACACACACACACACTAATGCACATATGCAGGGTGGCGCACACAGACGTACACATCCCAAACCCCAAACCACTAACCCTCAGACCAATCTGTCTGCGGCTCTAAAGTATTATTAGACTTACACACTCTCAGAGGGGAAACAGTGAGTGCCGAGAGCTGGAAGATGAGATATGCTACAGGGGCTACTAGTTCCATTAAAATGGCATTCACTGGGGCCTTTGTTATCATCGGTCCTGACGTTTTCAGGGTGAAGTGGGGCTCGCTGATCCATGACCATCTCATCTATCTTTCAGGATTTGAAGGAAGTTGGTGTGAAATTGACACCAATGAGTGCGGCTCCAATCCATGCCAGAACCACGGCCACTGTGTGGACCAGGTCAACAGTTATAGGTAAAGAGTGCAGTCCATAACCAGCTTTTCATTTCCAGCGAGGCAGGCCAATGTCAGGTGCTGCAGCATCAATACCAGAAACCTGTGTTTGTTATTTCTACAGTGGATTTCCCTGAGCTGATGTAATTGTTCTCCTTATTATTTAATAGATATAATATCGCTTTTTGCAATTCAGTTTGCAATAAAAATCACCTTCATTGCTTTTTTTGAGTTTAGTTAAGCTGTCAAAATCCAGATCTATGTCACTGTGCTGCACGTGCAATCAGCCTAATTATGATGTGTAATTAATCCCATTAAATTCCAATTGATTATTTTCACTCTGTGCATGTGCAAGACAAATAGATCTTCCATTTTCCATCTGAGACAAAATATCAATATTAAAGATTTTTCTGTTCCAGCTGTGAGTGTAAAATGGGATTTTCTGGCCTTCGCTGTGAGGAAGACGTCAATGAATGCAGCTCGAGCCCCTGCAGAAACGGCGGCATTTGTCAAGACCTCGTGAACAAGTAAGTAGACTGGCTGTGACTCCACACCTTAACTCGTCGTCGGCTTTTGAAACAATTTAAATAAATCAATAAAGGCCCCGCAGAATGAATTTCCTCCGCTTCGCTATCAAAGTCAATCTCAGAGAGAGCGTTCCCCTTCAGATCGCTCCAGCTTATATCACGAGCCTGTCTTCATCCTTGACACAGATAAGCTGCTCTTCTGAAAGACAGAGAGTGAATTCAGCAGGAACACATCATGTATCCAGATTGGGCTTTACTCCACTGGTGCCTTTCTCTGCTGTGCTTAATGGGAGCCCTGGGGCTTCCGGGCTCAGTCGGACAGATGGGTAGAGAAGTCCCAGGGCCAATTTGAGTCCTAAATGTTTTGTCTCCAGTTTGTCTCCCGTCATGATTCCGCTCCCATGTGACCTGGCCCGGCTCAGAGCGCTCCTCTGATTGTTCAGTCCAGGGAGTTCACATCAGGTGCGCTTTAACCCCGCTGCCCAGCGCGAGCTCTACACGCGCCGCCGTCTCCCGTCTCCCTGACCCGACAAGCCGAGCGAGTCCAGCGATGAATCAGACCGCGCGGGGCGCTCGGCCAGCCCCTGCTGTGTCCAGTGTTAACCCAGCCTTTGTATTAAAATGCAGCGGGTTCAGCTCTGCCAGCGTCAGTCTCTTTCATGTATACATAGCACAGGCTTTCATATACGGAGCTAAACTGCTTCTGTCCAACTCCAGACAGACGTCCAGAGTCTGCAGTGTGAAAGTAACGCTGCAGTTTATCCCACTGCTGAAACTTGATTCAATTTAACCAGCCTACCGATCTTTGAAACTCAGTTTAAATAACAAAAGATTGAGTTTATATTTCACACTGAGGGCTCTAATTGCATGTTTTCCAATTATCTCTCATCTAGAAAATAGAATAACGGGCTCACACCCAATACCTGAGAAGTGAGCTCAGAGATATTAGAGCCGGCGACGGCTGCCAGGAGAGATTTGAATTGAATATACGGCGCAGATTATCGTCTCCTTTCTTTTAGTAACAAGTCATCAGATGTAATTCAAATATGCTTACATGCTGGGAAAGTTAAGTGCTGTCATATTGTCCTTAATATCTGCATGGAGAGTTTGAGAGTGAAAAATGACTCTCAGTCTGCACAGTAGTTTTATACAGCACACACACACACACACACTGGGTTATTTCCTGTGGAGCTTTTACCATAAAATAGGAACACATACGAATGCTCCAATAAGCATCTGAAAATCTGTGATATTTTTTCTTCTTAATAATTGATTTCTCATTGATCGAGTGTTATCGCCTCCCTCTCAGATTCCGCTGCATTTGCCCCCCCGGTTATTTCGGCACGCTGTGTGACCTGGATGTGAACGAGTGTGAAGTTTCACCTTGCCTACACGAGGGCATCTGTATCAACACCCCCGGCGGCTTCAAGTGTGTCTGTCGCCCTGGATACTCAGGTAGCGCTCTCTCTCTCTCTCTCTCTCTCTCTCTCTTTCTCTCTTTTTTTTTTCCCCTCCCCTCCCCTCCCCTCAGGTGACATGAAGATCAATATGAGGGTCTAAAAATCTTATCGCGACTGCTGCTCCGACACAGATCTGGCTTCAGCTGTAAAAAAGAAAGGAATAAATAAACTGCTTCACAATGCTTGCTTTTAATTAGCCCGCCTGCCTCCGCAAGATACAGTGGCTGCTTTAGAGTGAAGCTAACAAGAGACAAATTTAACGTCGGCCGTTTTATCTGATGAAAACTTCTCAGTGTCTGTTAGTCGCCTTTATTTCATTTCACCAGTCTCTTTAGTCTCAGGGTGCTATTGTTGTTTCACTTCAATCCATTTGTCTTATTTTCCACCCAGAAGGATATTGAGGTATTTTATAGTGTGTATGTGTGTGCGCGCGTGCGTGTGTGTGTGGGTAAAGCCGATTCCTGTCAGCTAGCGGGAAGATTAATTTCATTTGTCTTCCTCACTGTATCATCAATTTATCCTTCCCCAGTTGAGAGAGGGGGGAAATCTCTGAGGTATTGCTTCTCTGGAGAGCAGAACCTGACACGCGTGGCCCAATTCCCACAGAAGCAGCTTTTATTATTAGGCCTGCGCACGGCATGGTACAAGTCATTACTTTTTCTGTTGCTCTAAGCTCATCTGAGGAAACAGGGCTCCCCAAGAGAGTGAGTGGCCAGAGGATACAGTCTGGATCGGCTCAAACCGAGTAGAACTCCTGCGAAATATTTGCACGGGTAACTCTCGTGGCAGCAACAGCAGCGCAACTTTTCACAAGAGCACGAGCGACTCGGTGCTGCCACTGTAACTTATTTCTCTTCCCGTCGAGGAGCAAATGCGTCACGCGCGTGCAGCCCGCTTGGAGTTGATTGAAACGTTATCCAGCTGTGCCATGCCATGACGTGACTCTCCTTTCATCCCTCAAGTATTACCGCATTATTTGCTCGAGCCATCAGGAAGTCAACATGTGTTGTTGTTGGTTTTCTTTTTTTCCCTTGCATATTTAACGCCAAACCTCATTGTGACTGTAACACTTGAAGCTGCCCGCTAACGAATGAGTCTGCTGCTGCTACACTGTGATTAAGCTGGTGACACTTCATTCCCACCTGCAGCGCTGCCATTATTGAGTTGTCTTAGTTTCTGTTTGTTAAAGGTCACTGACTGCTTCTGTGTGTTCGGCTCTTATATTATATCTCCTGCTCTCAGCCGGTGTTCTTATCATAACTATGACCACCTCTTTAATACAGTCATACAAAGTGATAGAGGACTGTTGCACCCCCTTTGTCCAGATCCAGTCCTTATTGGTCCCAAGTCCTTTCCTCTCACCAAGTTCCATGGAAATATGTTCCAGAGGTTTTTTGTAATCCTCCTCCTTTCCTGTTCTTGCATCAAATATTTTTCTTTGCATAATCCTTCTAAGAAACCAAGGCCCAAAGGTCCCTTTTTAAGTTGCACCAAATTACACACACTCACAGACGTCAGTTCCCCTAGTATCCCTGATGTTTGTCATCAGGACCCTTTAATAATTTCTGGGGATATCACAGAACAATCGGAAAATGTTGTGTGAGGTCATGGCTCTAACCTAATCATGTGTTATTATGCTTTATTTTTGTTGTCAACATGTCCTTTTGAGTTTTGTGTCTATTCAGTGAGAAAGTCTTGGCAGCTGCTGAGCTCTCGACCGTTTTATCATGATTTAAGTTTTGGGAGGCTCTGCAATCCCAATGGTGAATTATTTGACTATCCATACAGGCCCAGTGTTCTGCACTGGGGTCAGAAGTCAGTGCAGTGACATGATTAATGGGTCATCCTCTTTATATAAATCACAGTTTAAGTACACTGTTCGTCACCTTCTGTTTTCTCTTCTTCACCCATCATTAAGTGATGGTACACCGCAATCAGCACATTGTCCCCAGTCTCCTCAGTCAGCACAATGTTGGATGACGTTCAGGCTTCGGTGAGTCCAGGCTTTTTTCTGCTTGAACTTGATAAATAAAATCAATGTTTTTAGCCAGCGATGCTCAACTTTATTTATATTTATTTCATATGTGTATTTTACAGTTAATGGGAAAGGACTAACATCTATTTTATATAACGCTATGGCATATATATATATTAAGTAATATATTCTGAATTTCTAAAATAATGCCACACATCTAATGTATAATATGTCCTATATGTCCTAAGCGGTTTTGTCTCTCCCCATTTCAAACATTACGTCTCATTCCCCTCATGTAACTCCTCTGCTGCATTATTCATCGTTCAGCTTCTGCTGCAAACCTTTTGTTATTTTTGGGCGCGAACGTGTTTTTGTCACCTGCGCAGAGTTTTCCCGTCTCTTCCTCCTTTGACTAAATGAAACGAGTTATCAGTTCGGGACAAGAAAGGAATCGTTTTACGGTCTGTAATGAGAGAACATGATAGATTCCGTGCGCACTAAAAGACACTTTATTTATTCCCTTTCATGATAAAACACAGGAGGCAATAAATAAATCCCTGCTCCCTTTGTCACAGTGCTTCCTTACATCTGTCTCAGCCCGCAGATAAAATGCTAACCAAATGATTAACGGCAGGTCAGATGTAATTCTTCATCTCCTGGACGTCTCAAACAGAGTTTTAGGAAATAATCTTTTTAACCACAAAAATGAGAAATAGCATGGCAAACAGAAAAATGCTTGTTGTGGCGTTAGCCGCCGCGGATTCATTTATTTTTAATTCCTCGACAAACACAGACACCGGTGTTGATCTCTCTGAAGCAATACCTGCTACACAAACACTAGCGGTGTTCTTCTGACTTGTGTTCACATTTGTTGGCAGCACAAGTCTAATTCTGACAGTTTGTGTTGTCTGGTGTTTCCCTGCACAGCCTGAACTCTCCCATCTCTCGCTGTCTTCTGTGATCTTGTTCCTATTTTTCACGAGGTCTGCATTAATAATGAAAATCCTGAGCTCTGGGAATAAGGCTGACCTACACTCAGTGACTCTTTTTCAATAAGTGCGTCCGCCGGACAGCGATGTGGTGTGCGAGTTGTTTTGAGGATAATTCATGGGTTCCTTTTGAGTCAGCACATTTTCCGCAGCACATTTAGCATAAGTAGGATTGTGTCTTAATGCTTCGTAGACATGGTCCCGTGTAGTCGCAGCTGTGCGGACCCACAGCTCTTGCAGCACATGACACACTTTTCAAAGCGTCCTCTCAGAGTCCTCAGCTACGATGCAGCACGCTCAGCTTTTCAATGCCTGTCCCCGGCCTTGTTATTTATGAGAAAGAACTGCTTCAGTTAAATACATATGAAGTATTCTGCAGTTTACACGCTCAGTTTTAGAGAGTGCATCAATAGCTTGGGTTTAACTGAGATGTCCTTTTGTTTCCCGGCAGACTGAAGGTGGGTGAGTGTTTTATTTTGTTTGTTCACGGCAATAAAAAGCAAATAAAAAGTCCGGGAGGAAACATCTGTTTTGGTGAAACAGAAAAATCCTCAGAACTCATCATGAACTCGAGGACTTAGTTCTTAATAAAGAAATACTGGTGATTGGTAACTGGTATTTCAACCCAGTAACCAGGAAATGGTCCCATGAAGGGTTGTGCCTGGTGAACCTTTTCTTTATTATTAAACCACACATATCAATCCTCTCCTCTTTGTCTGCTGGTCAAATAAATGGGCAATTACCTAATCAATAGAGCTTTATAAGTTAGGTATTAATTATAATGCCTTACTTTTACATCTTGGAACAAGCGTCTGACCAAAATCCTGCTGAATCTGTTGAATGCCACAAAAGATGGCTCCCATTTAATCTGGTCTGGGTCGGGGCAGAAATATGTTTTCTACTTTATTAAACTTTATTAATTGTGAGATCTGGCTTTAGTTTCGTTCTAGTTGATTTTCATTTTATTTTGTGTCTTTTGAGATGTGTGTGTGTATGTATATCTGACATATACATACTATTAATCACAATCTAAATAATCAGTCCTGCTGTCATCACTTGTATTAAAATAACTCCCTAATTTGAGGTTTAATATACTTCCCTTGCAGGCAGCTGCTCTGCTTTCTTCTTGGTTTAACCAATTTACTGTATGTAGAAGCTGGAAATTGGAGTTAATGCAAGCGGGAAATTACTGTATGTCTGCCACCCAGGAGAGGTCTGTATCAAACTAAATTACTGAGTCTCGCGTTAAATCACCTTTGAATTGTTTGTGTCGCCGTAAACTGTTTTCATTAAAAGCATCAGAGTAAATTATATGTGTGAGGTGAAAACATCGGCGCTGTACACAAGCCAGACATTCTTCCACGCAATGTCAGATTTATTGCACTCGGCGCTCTCCTGTTTACCGTCCCTGCTGGTCTGTGATCACTGGATGTCAAAGGTTACTTGAGTGACTAGAGAGGGAAACCACGTCATGCTGGTGAGGCAGCTTTATGTGGACAGTTTGCTCAGAGCTCCAATACCTCAGCCAGGGCCCAATAGCTCCCTAAAATTAAATCAAGCTGCATCACATTACACACACACTCTTCGACCTCAGTTCTCTTAATATGCCTGATATGCTTTTTCTTCCACAGTCATGAATAATTCTGAGAGAAATCGGGGAAAATCTTGAAAAACAAACTACGATCCAAACCAACCAACAAACCACAAAGTGAAAACATTGCTCCCTGTTGGAAATTCACTATTTATCATTCCTGGGCCCCTGCATAGTATGTCCTTAGGTTTCGATTTAACAGTCCCCCAAAGAAAGAGATTTGAACAGACGTGGCAAAATTTGAAAGTGTGAGAGAAGCAGCACATACAGCATTCACCACTTTTTATTTTAAAAATATTCTAACAAATATTCCGGCTCTAAATTACAGTATAAATAAATAATGCTAGAAGTCACAGTTATAGTTCAGTCATAAAGATGCACTGTGTGAGTAAAAGAACCAAACACAGTAAGCATCCAAAAGCATCTCTCAAGAAATGAATGGTGCAGACTAAGCAGATTTTCAATGGAATCTTTTACAGATGATCTTTGCAAAGCTTGACAGGGATTTAGACTGGAAGTCATGGTCACCAGTAAAAGATACGCCTTGTGTTTCTTTGTTGATTTTATTACTTTTTGTTCCACAAAACAAATGGAACGAAAACCCTCCAACAAATTCATCCTGACAACTCTTTGTAGCCACACGCTGATGCTCAGTAGATTAATTGTGTTGTCGACCTCCACCGCATCCAAAAACTATTTAAAGCATTAAAGTGCTGGTGCATTTTGTCAGCACATTCCCTCATCGCTTTAAAAATACCCAGTGTGGTTTATTCTTCTTAGTTTGTCAAACTCAAAAGGAGGAAAAAAAAATGGACCATGTCCTCGAGCGAACAATGATGCTTCATTCGCGTGTGTTTTGGTTGAGAAAGTCTTGCACTTAAGTTTTGAAGATAGAAAATAAAGTAGTGAGAGAAAGAGATGGATAAATCAAACTGCTCTTGTCCATATTCTTGTGCATCCGTTATGCAGTCTACATCCCTGTCCATGTTTTGACTTCTTTAGCACTAGGAAAACATTTGTCGATTTCCATAGTTCACTTAATTTATGTCAAATAAATCAAATTTAGTCAAATTTATTTATGTTGTGCATTGCAAGTAGCAGGGGTTCAGCCAAAGTGCTTCTTAAAAGTAAAACAATAAAACAGAAAAAGACACTTAAGATAAGGTCAAAAGAAGTGATAAATAAATAGAATTAAATATTGATAGAATATAATGGAATCGTAAAACAAATCCAGGATGTATTCTAAATAAGATTAAAGAGGCAGGGCTTTGAATTAGCTTTAACACTAGACATATTTAAGTAGTATTTAGGTTTGCCAGGGAAGACGTTATATATTGAAAATAGCCCGTTTTTTCAGAAGAATAAGTACTGATTAATAAGACTAATATTTAGTCAAAAGTATGCTTTGTTTCCCAGGGGCCAGGTGTGAAGTAAACATGGACGAGTGTGTTTCAAACCCATGCCAAAATGGTGGGAAATGTTTTGACGGAGCCAATCGATACCACTGCCTGTGTGCTGATGGCTTCGTCGGGCTCCACTGTGAGACCGACCTGGACGAATGCGTGTCGGCGCCATGTCTTCATGGAAGGTACACATTTTTCATTTCAAATAGAAACACAGCAAATCGTGCAGAAAGGGCCCCCGAATCGTTTGTAATTACCCTCCCTGGCGGCGCAGCGAGCCGAGACATAATGTATGTTCCACATGCTAATGTAATGCACTCGTTGGTTGTCTCAATTATAGTCATTACGTCCTTTGAATTCAGTCAAAAGATTAAAAAGATCTCTCTCCAAACTATACAGCAAAAGAAAACGCCCAAACACACAAAAGCTCTTGAGTTCTTTTTAAACAGCTGCTGCCTCCTTCATTCTTGATGGATCAGAGCTGACCCCACGTGTTCTGGCTCTTTTCAGCTGCGTGGATGGGATCAATTTGTTCTCCTGTGTGTGCGAGTCTGGATGGACGGCCAGCAGATGTGAAGCAAACATCGACGTGAGTGGAACCTGATTAATAGACCTGCTGTGTGTTCAAGAGCAATGTCAAAAGAATTTAGTCAACTTGGCGTGGCCTTTGGTTTCACCGCCGCCATTGATTTTCCCACAAGACGAGTCATTTGATCTGCCAGGATCATGTAAGCATTGTACAAACACTTGATTAAAAAAAATGGCGCCGTCTCATGTCTAATTGATTTAGGCCACAGCGCGAGCTGGACTCTAGAGATAAAACACAGAGTTGCTTCCAGGGTCTCTGAATGAAAATTCAGATCATCTGCTTTTTAACTGCTACCAATCCATCTTTAACTGAGGATTTAATGTTTTCTTTAGACGCCTTTTATGGTTATATCTGTCAGAATAGGTGTTACTACTGCTGCGCTGTCTCATTCTTTGTAAATGATTGATGTCTTTTCATTACCAGGAGTGTGCTTCCAGGCCCTGTCTGAATGGAGGCTCGTGCGTGGATCTCATTGATAAGTACGCGTGCTTCTGTCAGGATGGTTACACGGGGAGAACCTGTGAGATCGATGTCGACGTCTGCAAAGAGGCTGCGTTCAATGTCTCGTGTTTCAATGGAGCCACCTGCGTCGACGGCCAAGGATCCAACTTTACATGCAGGTGAGTTGGTCTGCAATTGGAAATAATTGTTTTGATGTAACAACACATGGCATGACATATTGCTTTCGGTGACGTGAACAATAGATTGTGAAACACTGCGTATCCACCATGATGTGATGAATCAGCATAGCCTTGGTTTTATGGGTTTATGTGAACGAAGTAGAGGGGAGGGAGTAGCGGCTATGACTCCAGACTGTTGAATGATGAAAACACCACATGATTTAAATTGTCTTAACACAAATGGGGAAAAATCAAGCAAAATCTTTCTGGCCTGTGTTTTAGATTATGAATAGCCTTTGTGGACATAATCATGTTATTCATTCTGCTTGATATTTACCTCAACAGGAGCATTCGGAATATCTTCAAATTGCCTATGTTTCTAGACTCAATCATTAAATCAGCTTGAAGGTACTTATTTAGTTCTTTGACAAACAGAAATATATTATTATGATAACAGCTTACCAGTTCCATTGAGGGAAAAGTGCGTTTAATATATATCTAGGAGATGCCATTCCTTGATTTTTCCTGTCCTCATTATTATTATAAATAATAAACCATTACCTCGCTAGTGAAATTCTGCCTTTAACTATTAAAGTAGGTCAACAGTCCACTGCTGAAAAAGCTTAACCTGGACCCTGGTGTGATCAGCAACTATGGACCTTTTACAAGTCTGCCATTATCTTCTCAACCGCGTGTGAAAAAATAGAGGCTCAGCAACTCATAGATCACCTTCTATCCGATAATCAGTTTGAAACCTCATCAATCCACCTTCAGAAATGTCCACAGCACAAAAACTGCTTAGACAAAAGTTGTAAATGATTTATGACTTGATTCAGACCGCCCCCTGCTTCAATACTGGGACCTCAGTACTGCATTCAATACAATTGATCAGCACATACTATGAGACTACCTATGAAGTTATACTGGTCTAACTTACTCTGAACTATTTTTGACATGACCACTGATCATGCTAAGGTCAGTTATGGTGTGCCACAAGGATCTCTGTTTTGCTCTATTCTTTTTTATTCCTTGTCACATTTATTAGTAATAACCTAATTAATTCAACAACTATAATAGAAGATAACGCTGAGTATTGATTGTGCAGTGGAAACTAGATTAAGTTGTAATCAATCAACACATAGAACAAAAACTGCCAATAGATGCACTGTATGAAGGGGTAAATGGCATTTGGACGAGAAGAGCACCACATGCACACAAACCACTTAATCCATTTACAACTGTTCAAAAAAATCAAGAATATTTCCAAGTCTTAATTTCCACCTTTAATGCGCACTAAAGGTTTTGCTGTTCCAGGAGTCCTTCAGTCTCCAATTAGACTCATTGTTTAGCGACAGTGCAGCGTAGGCCTTAATCTGTGAACTTTACAGTCGCATTCCCCCGGTGGGTTGCCATTGTATCATGACTGTTTAATTGTTGACATGTTCTCCCCTGAGTGACGTAGTGTGTCTGAAAACAAGGTGAATGTGTTGGGAGGGTGCAGGTTTCACACAGTAGCTCCCTGTATACCTTTAAGTTAATTACAGCGTCAGACCTCGTGCTGCTGTATGCCGATTTAATGGATCCTGGTCTACAGCTCCGAGCAGCATGCTCCTCTTCATGCTGCTATATATCGGTGCACGGGACTGACTCAGCTCAATGTCTTTTCATGATGCCTCCTTCACCATAGCTTTATTTGTGCATCTATAGTGTTGTAAGGAGGAAATATAAATTCTTAATTGTGTACTGTGGATACATGTGGTCACCAAGGACAGAGTAATATACACGCAATGCAGATGTGCACGTGGGGGGTTGTGCACTGTTTGCTTATATCTCTCCTAATTAAAAAAAAAAAATGTCTGTATAGACTTAAGTTTGTTGCACTACTACTATCTGGTGTTTGTTTAAAGAGTGAGTCATCGATGGACTTTCAGCATTTCCCAGTCTATTGCTGTGCCAACGCTTTTCTGATTAAACAGATAAACAATATCAGACGATGATGACAACAGGATTAGATGCTGTGCATTATTAGTCCATCAGTTAAAGGATTCATGGTGAATGACAAAAAAAGTTCATTTTTATACTTGATTGTTTAAATCCTGCTGCACACTAGATCAGCTTGACCTCAGGTCAGACGCAGCTCTCCTAATGACTGCGAGGGAGTTTCCCATTTGAGGCTGGTCTGAAGGGATCATTGAGGGGTTCACAGACGATCATAGCAGCGGTCTTAAGTATCAAGCATGGGTTATATATTAATGATTTAAAATTCTGTGTTTGGAAGGCACAGCATTATAATGTTGTGTATTTGTTACGGAACCAAACAGTCACTGTTTCTGTGAGTTCCTAAATCTCTCAACTGACAACTTGCCACTTTAGCAGAAAGCTCTTTGCAAATACAGACCATTCACCGTGTGAAAATCCTCCTCCTCGCCTGCAGCTGACATAGTAGACCAACCAATTGTGCCACTTGGAGGTTCGGGTCAAACTATTCCACGGACTGATGGGCTAAAAGATAAAAACAATCAATGGTTTCTTGTCCAAACTGCACAACATACATTAAATGCAGTGTTGTTTGATCTGCATGTTGTGCATGAAGTGGCACTCACTCAGTTTTGAAACTATTCAGCAAATTGCCTAAAAGGCCCTCGATACTCTCTCAACCATGGTGGTCAGCTAAAGCGGTTCACTCGAGACCCTTGATGATAAAATCCCGTGCGCATCAGAGATCTCAGTTTGCAGCAGACTTTTCAATCTTAGCCTCATGAATATAACATATGTAAATATTGTCTTTTGTTTTAGCCACGTTCTGCATGCGTCACCTCAGTTTGACACCTGGTGACTCGTGACGTGTGTCCAGGCTCATTGTCCATCTGGGAAAATTACTTTTTATCTGCAAAACTACAAAAGCCTAGCAGGGATGACATCGGCATAATGGAGTGGTGGCTCTTTATGCTCAGGATGCAGCTAATCCTGTGCAAATTGCCAAAAGCCAATGCTCCACCTGAGTGTCTGCACTGTGTTTACCTGTGGGTTTTATGCATTAATCCATTCACTTTTATCGTCCCCTCAAATAAGGTTTCAAGTTTATCATCTGACTAAGTCTGTGTACTTCTTTTCATTATCGCACAGCGGTCCGTATTGACCCAGTTTAACTATAGATGAAATGATCAGGGCCCCCAGTTGGAGAGCAGTGCACTGGCAGCAGCATCCAGTGAGCGCAGTGTTTCCTCTGAACTTCAGTCAGGTGCTGTGGAAATGTTCCGTCAATGCCAGAACTCCGAAGCACTTCAGCGCGGATGTGTCACTGTTGATTTGAGGATTTATTAGAATGTTTATCTGGCGAACAGATAAGCAGCTGACAAAGCCAGGATTATGATACAAGTATGCAAATCATACAGTTCTTAACATTTATTGTTGGCGGGAAAGTGGGCCACTGTATTCACTGAAGCTAAATGAAGAGTGGGAGAAGCTGGATAATAAAGTTTGATAAAGTTAGTTGGTGTAAATTCAAATTCAAGTCAATGAGTAAGGAAGGAATATCGTTTTGATGGAGGGATTAGAAGGAAGAAGAACCAGCTGACAAAAATGGACTTAAATAAATAATGAAAACAAGCAGGGGTTTTTTGGATGCAGCGTGCCAGATCCGCATGAAGGTTCACCGACAGCACTGTGACACAACACTTGTAAAGCATGATGTGCTTTCTTCAGCTGTCCTCCAGGTTTCATGGGAGATTTCTGTGAAGTGGATGTTAATGAATGTTGCTCGGCTCCCTGCCACAACGGTGCCATTTGCCAAGATCTTATTAATAGCTACGTGTGCCACTGCAGGTCAGGTGAGTGACTCAGACATCATGCGACTTCCTTAATTCACTTTGAAATGAGGCAACCGTTCACCAGAGCTATTACAGGAGGCCTTTGTTGCCCATGAATAAGATCACTAAAACATGGCCTAGATGGGAAGACATTACTTCTTGAAGTGCTTCTGCATCTTACTGTGCCTCAGATGTGGTGCAGTACCATTTACCATATTGTGATACTCACAGAACCCCTATATTGGATTGAAAGGGGCCAAATAAAGTGTGACATAAAGGTTAGCATAATGCCTACATAGCTGCTGTGCCTCAAAGCTGTTCAAGAGTCATCTTCTTTTCTCTGGGGAGAAATTTGTGGTCATACAGTACTAAAAAAAAACGTGATAAAAAGACGACGCTGCCCAGGCTCATTAAAATGTATGCGGCATCTTACTCTTTAGTGAAAGCCTTTTCTTGTCTGTGTATGTGTGTGAACCCGAAAAGAAGCAAATCAATGTAGGAGAATCTGATTGATATTCACTTCAGAGGGTGGAAGTGGGAGAGCCTGGGCTCACCACGGCGCTCTGTGGGCTTTTGTTCCTGGCAGGTTGGACAGGCCTTCACTGTGAGGATGACATTAATGAGTGCCTTCCACAGCCCTGCAACCAGGGGATATGCATTCAGAATCATCCAGGCTATGGCTACACCTGTTTCTGTCGTCCTGGATTTGTGGTGAGGCTTCCCACCTTATTCCCCTTCACCCATCTTTTTTTCTCTTCCTCTCTCTCTCTCTCTCTCTCTCTCTCTCGTAATTAACCTCTACCCTTTTGATCTCTCAAGTCCCATAATGGCAATTAATATCCTGCTCTGTTGAAAATAAGTGATTTCCTCTGACTAATGGTCTGATCCTGACATGTTTTTTGGGCTGTGTTTTGCTGCTACTATTTCTATTTTTAACCTATCTGGATTCCAGTCGCCCCTTCACGTCACTAGGATTTGTTCAATAATTGTTAGATGATGTCGCCCCCTACAAACGATTAATTTTTAAGGTGCAGATGTTAGATCCCACCTAGCATCTCAACGTCTGACGTTTCTTTGTTCTTCGTGCACAGGGGACAAACTGCGAGCACAACTACGATGACTGCCTGTCGAATCCGTGTCCGGACACGTTTGCCTGTGTAGATGGCGTCAACAAGGTCAGCTGCCTGCCTCCTGTTAGCAAAGCCGTTCCCGTGGCGACTGTAGTCAAGAACATCACACGCAGCTCGACACCGAAAGTGCCAACGCCAACACTTGGCCCGGCACCAGCAGCTGAGCACAGCCCAGGTACGGACCACTCTGTGCATTAATATATGTACTTTTAATGGTGGGCAGTAATTAAAGTACATTTACTCAAAAGTTTTTGAGGTACATCGATTTTGTGCTACTTCACCCTATAAGTAGTAAGTACTGGTCATGTTTCAGATTAATATTTCACATAAAAAAAGCACAGCAAGCATAAAATACAATAAACTTTGTATAAATTATTTGGAATCCTTTTGGCTTGTGACGGTATATAGAACCGGGCCCACGTTTCCAGTGTCTGTGCAATGTTAGCAGTTCCACTGAGGAGACTTCACCTCCTCTCATGACTTTCAGAGAAATACTATTATGGTCAAATAAAGTAACATAATCCATTATTTCACAGACATATTGACAAAAATGAAATACGCATTTATAAAGCAGAGATTCTTTGGGTGGTCTGAATCACAATGGCTGTGTGAACAAAACCCGTGTATATAATATAGAAGAACGAGCTCCATCTGGACCATTGGCAACATAGTAATGATGTTCAGACATAGTTATGGCTATAAAGATTTAATATAATAAAAAGGCCTTGGGTGAGTATATTCCAGGAGAATTTCATAAAATTGATTCTGATTTTTTTTTTCTGCACAACCTCCATGGCAAAGGTGATAATGACATTGCATTGATATGAGTAATATTCACCTTGGCGGGAGTTGTTATACTTTACTATTTTTCATTTGTATAGCGTATTTAGTAAGTGTGCCTGTCAGTAAGAAGCTTTTCATATGTATGAAGACAAGAAATTACAAAAATTTAATTAGCATTTAAAAGCAATTGAGCTTCTAATTGTTAGAGTGACATTTTGTATGTAATCTAATGAAAGCCTGATTGTACGAGAAGTTGCAGTTCTACGGTACATAATTAGCAATAATTATAAGTACATAACTTCGAAGCAGTGACTTATGGCCTCTGGAGAGGGAAGCATTTTAATTGACAATCATTTTGCTAAGAAGAATAACACTGATAACCTCACTGATAGATCCTCTGAAGTACAGTGTCACACTGAATAAATATTTCTCAATTGAGTCTCAGCTCCTGCTAATATGCTGTTATCTCCAATAAAGACGCTTGTGCAAGACAGTGACGCTAAGCGATTCAAACTTGTGACTGGTTGAACCCATCCCTAATTTTATTCTTTTGTCAAATTCCGCACCCAGCTTTCTCTTGTTCCTCCCAGATGTTTTTGTTTGCCAGTGTCGATTGAGACGCGCCTCCTGCTGAGCTGAATCTCCAAATTTTTTAGACGTAGCAGGTGATGATATATTAGCTGTGATTGAGAGTTTGTCACAGTTTGTGCAGCTGCAGTGGCAAATCAAAAAAAAAAAAAAAAAACTCTTCTTGCACACTAGACTGCAACAGTGATTTCAAGGAGTAATAGGTCCAATCATTATTTGGGGCTGTATCCATTAACACTCACACTGCAATCTCCAAATGTGATTTTTTAGACGTAGCAGGTGATGATATATTAGCTGTGATTGAGAGTTTGTCACAGTTTGTGCAGCTGCAGTGGCAAATCAAAAAAAAAAAAAAAAAAAAAAAGACTCTTCTTGCACACTAGACTGCAACAGTGATTTCAAGGAGTAATAGGTCCAATCATTATTTGGGGCTGTATCCATTAACACTCACACTGCAGACATGGGATAGAATATGTTACACAGCGCTGGTATTGGATTCAGTCGTGTATGTGAGAGGAGGAATTCAGAGTGCAGGGCGCATTGTTACTCCTGGACAGATGAGGTCTACCTTTGAAACTGTTCACGGAGCTGTAAAACAGACCTATTGAACACAGACAAGCTTGAACCAATTCAGTGCGACACTGTGGGCCAAACATAATGGAGTCCTCTCCCTCTGCCACCTGATCCAGCCCATCGTCCAGCGAGTGTTGCATTACTGTGGTGAAGGTTAAATGTATACACACACACACAAACACACAGGAAAACAAACAGTTTACAAAGCAGCGTACGGGCCAACGAGCCACAGAAGCGCATATTCAAAGTAAATACGTTTTTAAAGGAAGAGGACCCAGAAACTGGTGGGTTTATCTAACTAGGTCACCATCTAAACACATGCAGTGCCCTTGGTGCTGCTTGAAATAGACTCAGACAGTGCTCCTTTAAACCTAAGACTGCTCGCCGACATTTGAAATACAGCAAGTCAATGGGAATTTAAACATAGGGGAGGTAGTTAATACGCTTCGCTGACGGTGGAGGATAACATTTCTGAAGATACTGTGCGAGTACGGTCAGAAACTTGACTGCGTATCTTAATTTTGAAAAAAAAAAAAAAAAAAGCCATTCCTGCTCCGTTCGCTGACATTCCACAGACAGAGGCGATAGTCTTCTGGGTTTCCTTTTTTTTCATCACTGTACATGCAATGCTGAGCTCCACAGTATTTTAGCTCGACAATATGAGAGCTGATGGGAATCTAGAGAGCACAGGGCTGGTGGAGGGAGGCTTACCGCAGCTAAGCCACGATTAGGTTGACTCTCCTTGGAGTGATCACTGCGGCGCAGGTGAGGCTGTTATCTTTCGCCGCCATGTGCAGCAGAAATGAAATTACTTAAGCGCTTCGAAAAAAAAAAAAAAAAAAATCTGCTTGATGAGGGGGAAGTTAGCCCGGGGGGGGGGGGGGGCCCCCAAAAAGGGGGGGGCTCCAAACATGCACTAGCTGTTTTAGGATCAGTCACCTTGTGAACCTCAACATGCATTACATGCATTTGCTCGGTTTAGCAGCAGTTCATGTTAGCATGCTTCTTCTTTTTTTTTTTTACACATATACAGTTTGTTTATAATTGAGATGGCAGTGCCTCATTAGTGCGCCTGTAACAATTTTGATATATTGCGTGACTCAACTTTGCCAGTGACTCATAATGGAATTTGCATGATGTGCACAGTCATGCATATTCATGAGACGGAGGCCGCGTAAGATGAAAAACGTCGGGGCTAAATTTGTCATCTGCTGCTGCTGTTCTACGCGGCCTGTGCGTTACAGTGCAACGGCTGTCAGTGTGTTTGGAGTAAATTCCTCAGTTATTTTTAAAGCCAGACAACAAAGATATAATTAGAAGAAAGTCATATTTAGAATTTGATTCCTGTGTGTGTCTTAGCAGATTAATAATATCTCACCGAATCTTACTATGCTACACAACTTAGAGCGTGAGGGATTTTTCCTTGGGTTTGGAGTCACTGAATGACCTTTTGCCTTCCCCCGGGGCTCTGATGTCGTAAGGGTCCGAGAATGGGCCTTAGTAGTATTTCATCTGTGCCCTGTGACAAGTTCAATCAGTCAGTCTATTACTGTACCCGATAAATCAGGCACCAAACAGGACCAACACCCAGGCTTCCTGTTAATAAATGGGACAGTAAGTCTATATCAATTAAATCTCACCATCCCAAAGTCTATCCTGATATTAATTGATTGCAAGTTCAAGTTTCTCCAAATGTATTTTTTTTTTCCCGAGGAATACCCTGCACTCTAACCTGCCTGACACCTCCCTGCAGTCTGCACGGCGACGCCGCGTCCACCTCGCGACGTTACATTAAATATGGCTCGCATGAATTTTCTCAGCTCCTTTATGGACATGTATTAAAAGTAATTATATCCGATCTGAAAGATTTATATCAGGAAATATTCCCACTGAGATGACACTTTCTCTCTAATTGAACCCAGAACAGCTTTTTAACAGAGAGCGGCCGTGACAAAGTCCTTGGTCAGCGTTTTGTTAAAAGTGAAAACTGGAGTGGCGTATCCCCCCGCCCGCCCCAAGGCAAAAACAGTCTGTTAATCTAGATCAAGATTTTATTCTTTTGGATCTGCACCAGATTGCAAACACTCATAAACATGTTGGACTTTCTGAATTTTTGGATCAGTACCTAAATGTGGCATCCCAAATAAAAATACTGAGTCTCTGCATCACAACAGATATTGAAAACGGAGAAATGAAATCAAGATGGTGCTGATATTTTACACATTTACAATTTACTAGTTACCAGTGAGGTATGGTGTGAAAAATGTGAGAATATAAGGTCGTGGAAAAAAAACAGGAGACCTTTTGAAGGAGAGACTCAAGCTAACTGCAAATGAGGCATGATACTGCCTCCTGGCAGCAGCCTCAGACTGCATCAAAGTCTACATCAGACTAAACAAGGCTTTAAAATTAATGAATAGCTTTGTCTCTGAGGGGTAATTTTCCATCATCAGCACTGGCAAACCCCATTGTCAGGAGCGAAGCATGAGACAGCGCAGCATTGTTGCGGTGTGCATTTATCCTCATTAATTCACAGATCACAGAGGGTCTGCACCTGATAATTCTTCTGTGGATTTTCTCCTTGCGGTTTTCCTCAGGGTATTGGTTGTATTGCTCTCTGGAGAATAGCGAGGGGGGTATTTAGGTGAGCTTGTTTGGCTAATGCGCTGAGGGTCCCTCTGTCAGATCAGAAGGGGGTCTGGCCTGTTAGGACTTGACGTGTAACGAACATTGATAAAGGTCTCTCTCCCAGCTTTCCCAATTAATCACGGCTGCAACTTTAAAGGAGCTTTGCTGACTTCTCTAGTAGAATAATGTTTTTTTCTTCTCCAACTAAGAACAAAGACAGGTGCATCCAGGAATGCTTTTGATTTTAACAAGCAATCCAGTTTGACTTCCATGCACCAAATTGCACTGCTACCCTCAAATGAGAACTATATTGAGCATGAGCACCCCTAATGCTCGCCTTCAATTGCAGCCTGAGTCAGTCTTTTAAGTTTGTCTGCGTCACCACCCCCAATAAGCTGGCGGGCGGTGGGACTTTTTACTGAAATACCACATAATTGCCCATTCTCATGGTTGATCTGAGCCAAGTTATTCCACTCTAAAACGAGGCATGTAATAAACTTGTACGAATAGTTTCATTTCAGCCAAGACGCTTAATGTAGTGTCATTTGCATGCCTCATAGCTTTCTGGCAAATAAGACTATTTACAGTATGACTGTACAGTGAGCAAAAGAGACAACTGCAGCCTTTCCTCTGCTTTGCAAATAATTATTATCTTTTTTTTTTTTTTGCATCTACTTCCCACAATACATTTCCCTGCTTTTTGCTTCAGTCACTTTAAGCTGCGTTCCATTTTGTTGCCATGGTTATATGATGGACATAGGCATAGAGTCACATTTATGTTTTATACAGCAACAAACATAGACACAGAAAGTCTGAGCATCTACCCTGCTGATGTGTCCTCAGCCCAACTCTGAATGTTTAACAATTCTGAGGGCGCTGCCCTGTATCTCGCTGTGTGCGTCGACCTCCCTGTGGAGGAAGTGAGTGAAAGGTTGAATTCTTTCTTTCAGGGATCAATAAAGAATCTCAGCAGAATTTACAGTTAAGATACATAAACTGCAGACTGTTTACCCAGCCCCTTTATTTCTGCTGCCTCTATATATTTTTTGTTTTTTTCTTATTTCCCAGATTCGAGCTACGTTCAATACTTTGGGAATTCGTATCTTGAGTTCGCGAGCGTCGACCTCCGCGCCCTCAACAACATCATGGTGAGATTCCACACACAGGCAGCCCAGGGAACGGTGTTCTATGTGGACCAAGGCCCTGCTGATGGTGACTTCTTCTTCATGAAACTCTTCATCTGGGATGGAGTCCTGCAGGTAAGGCTCCAGTGGATTGTTTGTGAGGTTTTAAGTGTCTCTCATAATGTGTTTGCCCGATGCAAAAGTATGAGTTACTAACTCTGTCTGAAATGTTTCAGTACGCCTTCTGCTGCAATGAGGAGGAAGCGGTTACAAAGATCAGCACGCAGGATCGTGTTGATGACGGCCTGCTTCACATTGTTAATATCAGGTTTGTTTTTTCGTCAGGACAAAAAAAAAAAAAACGAAGAAACAATTTGATTTTGCAGCTTTTAATCTTGTATTAACACAGACATCAATTCAAATGCATGGTGTTAAATATCTGCTTTGGGCGATAATTCATTTTCTATCAAGAGGAAAGAGAAAGTGTTCACAGTGATAAATGTCTCACAGTTGTTGTTAACAACATACACATTCTGTTCAAATAGTCCCCTCAGGTAATAATCAGTCCATCTTCATCTCTGTGACTTCTAACAGGAGAAACGACAGATAGTTGTCAGGAGCCAGCAGAGTGAGATTTTTAGCTTTTATAACAAATGGGCTTACATTCTAAAGAACTAGAACAAATGGCAGAATGTGCCTGTTAAAATGCATTAGTGATCACCGACCATGTTTTATTGGCTGTTCCAAAGTCTTCATTTGCAGTTTTTCATTACAAAAAGATTAACAAGCAAGAGCCTGAGCACAAAATCAATGTTTAAATGATTTAAAGTGAGGCTGTGGCCCCCTTTAGTTATATTGTTCCTCGGGCCCGTGTGCAATCTCGCTGCCAGCCCTTTCCATTATATCCTGACATGAGAGGGATTGTGGTTTGGTTTTGAGACACAAAGTGTATTATGTATGAGCTTGAAGCTGGAACAAAGCGACTAATGTTATGCTCATATCAAATCAGTTTACTTTGCATTTAGGGAGAGAGTGCAGAGACTTTTTAGCCGAGCGTCCTTTTAGCCAGATGTTCTGTGGGGGCAAAGATAATTCATTAACTTAAGAGATGGAGGAAGAACTTTTAACAGGCGACAGTAGATACGTGGTAAGAACGTGTCAAATCTTGCTGGGAAGGTTGCATGCTCCTTGGCAGAAAAAGCTGCACTGCCCTAAATATGCAAGTGCATCCACAACAGCCAATCATGCTTCAGGGGCTACAAGACTCCACCCCTGCTTTTTTCCCCCTATTTTTTCATTATTATTATTTCCTGCAAGAAAAATACAGCAGCAGTATAAATCAATCATAATGTTCTGCACCAACCCCTTGGAGACATTGCAAGAAAAAGAGCTGTCATAACTAGAGGGTTGGGAGTGTGGAAAAATGGTTTCCAGTGTCACAAAGCAAATTCTTCGTAATTGTCTGATGGCCGAGTCCGTCCATCTTTGTCTGATTTGACCCAGAGCTACAACACCATGGCCATCCTCAACGTCACCGCCTAACTCATTATAGACTTTTAATATATCTTCCCGTCAAAGACGCTTTTCAATATGTTAAATAGAAACCCAGTGGGGCTGACTTCTCAAGGACAGTGAGCACAGTGCCCTCTGGCTGCCGGCCAGGCCGCTCTGGCAGGCTGCTTCTAAATTAACCGCTTCTCCACGGCCGGCTCTAGAGGAAGGACTTATGCAGCTAGGAGTTAGTGCCCCGAGTATTTAGCCGGCATATGCAACAGCCTGCAAAGCACAGGCTTAACAAATCAGACTTGATTGCTTCACGGACCTTCTAACTTCCACTCTGGGAACAAGGGGCATCAGGAGACACTGGAGGAGGAGACTGTGCATCTGCGGCCCAAGTGCCCTCCAGCTGCACGTGGTTAGTCCGAAATCTGCACTTAGGTAATTATCTGGTCCCATGTTGTTTCAGAATGGACAATTGGTTTTTGGAAACGCGTGAATGGCTGTGGGGTGGGTCCAAAATAGTTGCGACAAGGCTCATAAGAGACGGAACAAAATGGAGCACTAGTGAAACAGAAAAACGGATTCTGATTAAGGAATGAATCAGCAGAGGAAACAGAGCGCTTCTACCAATTTACCACTGTTTTTAAATCTCACCGTCCGACCCTTCCCCCTGCTTCTCTGCCAAATGTTAATGTTTAATTGCAGGGTTCCGCCAACGTTTTTCAGGAAGGAAACATTTATTTTTGGCAGTTTGAGAAAAAAACATCATCTCATGAAAGGGTAAAAATTATATTTTGCATAAAAACCACAGCTGTTCCAGTTAACGCAATAGAATACATGACTGCTTTGCTCTTAGATTGATATCTTGTGTTGCTGTAAAAAAGGAAATGACTGATCCCCTGGTACAGCGCTCCCAGCTTAGTGACCTGTGGTTTTTTTTTCACAGACAACACCTGACCCCATGTGAAGCAGAGCTAACTCTCTGGGGCCGTGAGAAAATCAAAAGTTCAACAAGTAACTACTGGTCGAGACACACAGTCCAAAACACCACCCGCGTCTTTGCAGGTGGTCTGCCACAGCACTACCCAGCCAATCAGGTGAGACATACCGCTCCTCCTGTTTCCCCTGTTGGTCTGAACATTTACCTCAAATGTACCTGGATGACTCACCTGCTAACAACAAGTGTCTCTAATATGTTTGTTCTTTCCCCTCTTAGAAGGCAAAACCTTTTCATAACTACACCGGCTGCATCGAAATCATTGAAATGAATAACCTGAGGAGCTTTCACGCATCCGACGCCATCGCCAGCAGCAACGTGGACCAGTGCAGGTGAAGGCAAACCAACCCAGCTGATTATTGATTACACTGTCACATCTGATCACCTTTTCTTCACCGCTGGAGTAAACAGTGTGTGAGGGAGCAAGTATTTGTGATTGATCATTTGGTGTAGCCTTGCAGCTCCAGCAGTCACAGTTTGCTTTGTGTGATGCATTGGGGAATACCCGGCCACTTATCGTGACAAATAACACTCGAGTTTTCCTCTTTTCTTTCTTTAAAAAATCTGTCTCTCTGCTAAATTACTGTTATTATTTTTTTACCTTAATGGTTGAGGCTGTCTGTGCAAGAGTCTAGTTCACATTTTTACACTTAAAGGCAAAAAAAAAAAAAATCTCTGAAATATTAAATTGGATTTCGACTAATAAACGACTCCCAACATTTTTCGCAGATATACATTATTTGCCGCTGAAGCCTCTGCAACGACTTCCCCGGTCTTGACAACTCGATCAGCCGTCGCTGACACGGTGAACACACCAGCACCGGCAGCTCCCACACAACCAGCGACGCATTCGCGAGTCTGCCGTGATGGTTTCTGCCGCAACGGGGGAACGTGTCACCAGCCGCAGCTTCCTGGGGGAGCGGCTCCTTCGTGTCACTGCCCGCTTCACTTTACTGGAAGTTTCTGTGAGAAAGGTAGGCTTGTGAAAAAGCTTTTTTATGTTTTAGCTGACTGTGCTTCCCTGTTTTTACACGATATTTAAAAAAAAAAAAAAAAAAAAACTCGCATGTGCGGACACAGAAGTATTAAAAAAAGCTTAAAAACCTGCAGTACTGTGACCTCCACAATGGTATCTTCAAGAGCCAGCCAACAAATTATGTTGGTTAATATATGCTGAGCCTCTTTGGCTAATAGGTTTCACTTTGCGGGAGAATAGAGTCAACTGCATTAGGAATTTTGAGTGATGTGAATTATTCAGGATATGATTAATGAAATGAAAGATCCATATAAGCAGCTTGAACCGCCGCTGTGTGTCCCTGTTCACCTCCAGCGCTTCCCGAGAATGAGAATGTGACCTTGCAGCACTCGCTCAACATTCAGCTGCGGACCTCATCCCTGTCCCCCACCAAAAATATTTATTGTGTACCAGCCACTCCCAACACTCGACAGCGGCACCAGACTCACATACTAAGGAGTTCTTCCTTTTCAGACTGCTCCTCAGCACACATGCGACGTAGCTGCTGAAGTTTCCCACTCCGGCTGTGATGTGCTCTGACAGCGAAAGAGACACTCAGTCGGCTGCATTATAGCTACAGTAGATCATTTATCCTCCATTGCAGATTAAACAGGCACTGACATAAATTAAATATGTCCTGTGTGAATTACATATGTTGAATTTGAAGTATGTCTTTTCAATGTGGAGGATTTCCGGGATTTACCGTCGGTGAGCCCATTACTTTAAACAAGCGGCTTAAACTTTGTGTGTCTCCGTGCACGTTGAAATAGCTTGTCTTGGGTTGTCGTTGTTAAACTGAATCTGTCTCTGCTGACAGCCACCCAGATGTTTTCAGGCTGTTTGATCAGGATCGTCCTCAAATTAAAGGCAAATGTTCAGTTGGACTCGAGGATTCACAGGAGGAGACCTCGCTGATCACAAAGTTAAGAGTTGAATGGTCAAAGTTCATATTGACCTCTCAAGACATGATTTGGCCAAATATTTCAGCCTTCAGGAACTTCTTCAAATGTTGAGTAGTTTGATGGGTGAAAGGTCACAGTGATTTTTTTTTGTTTTATTGTAGTTGTATTTTGTTGAATTGACACTCATAACTTTCATAAAATATCAAATATTTTTAATGTACTCACCAGTTCCACTCTGCTTTGGTTTTTGGATGGTTAAAAATAAACTGAAATAAACATCACAGCTGACATGTGAGCGTGACTCACAGCTTGCAGTAAAATGGCAGGGTTGGTGTTCGGGATATTTTGGCTTCATTTCTTGAAGACAGGAAGAGGAGACGCATCATTTATCTATATTTGGGGTCCGTGTTTCAAACACAGCAGGTGCATGCACCAGCGGTGTCACTGTAAACTACCCGGTGTGAGTCACACTCCGCTATATAAAGCTTGATTTAAGAACACTGACTAAGGAGGGTAATTTTCCTGGAACATTAAAAAATGTACGGCACGGAGAAAACAAATTAAGAGTAACATCATTGCTTATTAGAAGAAGTTCCCCAAGGTGCAGGTATCGTTCAGGACAATGCATTATGTAGGACATTTCTTTCCAGCTCATCAACAATGGTGAGGCTTTCTCCCTTTTCTTCCTCACTTCCTCTCTTGTGTAAAGCCCTCCTCTGCTACTCACATAGCACTAACAATTATTTCACTCACGGGTATTAAATAACGAGCTTTGAATAACAGTGACCGCCATATGCGCTGTGCATTTCAGGCCCGGGGAATATTTCAAGCGATGGAAATTCTTATTGGCGTCACAAAAGGTTCCAATAATGGAAGCTGGATTGATTTTCCCCATTCACAGCCGCCCCTACATGATTTAGCCTGATTGCATAATCCTGCAGCCTGTTTACAGAACGCATGCAGATCTGACAGAAGGCCGCTCAAAGCTAATGTTAACAATCATTAACATGGCCTGAGCAGCCGTATGCGCCTGGCACCGCGTATTTGACACCTCCGCCGCGCGCTCCAGAAATGCTAATATACAGGTGTTTAAGTAATCGACCGAAATGTTATGCGTCTCTCCGGGCACTGTAACAAAAATGCTGCTATTTTTAAAGAACTCTCATTTGTTTCTCCCGTGGGAGACAAGCGACGTCGGGGAAAGCGATGCCAGCACCCCCCCCCCCTCACATGACAGGGACGCTGCTGGGCTCAACCACTTCACACAGATGATGATTTTGGCCAACTGCTAAAAGAGCCAGTAGAGAACTGATTCAGGATTCATGTGTTGATGTCATGTATTCAGTTCCATCTATAATCAGCTGTTTGAGTTCATAGTATTCTCACAAATATATAATTGATTCTGTTTTGTTTTCAGGAGTTTCGCCCTCTGCTGCCTTCCTCCCTGGCCACGAAGTTAGTTCCCGCTTATCCCTCAACTTTCTCTCTCCCATAAATTTCCCGCCTTCAACACAAGCCGTGGCCTTTAAGAGGGGTTTCTGCTGAGTTTGAGGAATTCACTCCTCTTCAAAAGCAGTTTCAGTCTCTCAGGTTTAACGGAGTGTAATCTCGCACCAGCAGTCGTCCAGTCGCGTGCTCTCTCCGACTCGGGTGTAGCCCACGGTCAGAGGAGTCCAGCGGCTGTTTACATGCTAAGGAAAAGTCTGTGCATTGCTGTACGGCAACTCCTCGGGGTGACGGTCCCGTCCTCACATCTTGTTGAGTCTAGTGAAAATTAAGTCAGTCACCCCTGCTCTTAGGTAATTAAAAATACATCACCCTATCAAGTGACTAATGATGTGGACTTGTTTGTGTCCTAAATGGAATGCTGACGTGACATACCAGCATCTGAGACTCAAATAGATGCGCGTTTGTCCCTGCAGCCTCTTTAATATTATTTGTGATGAAGTTAATATGATACAGGCATAATTAACATTAGATAATACACGGGCCAGTGTAATGAATAATTTCACGTTTTGACTCAATATAAAATGGAAAACAAGCAAAGGGACAAAATCTTTACAAAGACAATGTCCAACCGCAGTAAATGTTAGATTCTTATATGTACTTATTTACACCGTAAACACAACATTGTTTTGCATGTAGAGCATCCAAGGACTACTACATATTCTACGTCTCTCTACAGTACCTAAAGAGTACTCACATTCCTCCCAACATGCAGATGAGCAGACTTTATTCCCAGTCAAGCTTCAAACTGCCCCGCAGATCTAACAGGTCAGGGTTCACACTGTCAAATGTAATTCTAGGACTTACGAAGACTTTCACACCTCTCCCAGGGAGTACTACCTTCAGAACATCTGGATCCCTCTCACTCATCACATCATCAACTGTCTTTTAGTTTGAGCTCATGAAAGCTGTCACTCCCAATCTTTCAGCCGGCACCTCTCAGGTGCACAAGTTATTTAATATGTGTGAGCTGGGAGTTGTGCCCTTTTTTCTTTGGTTCTCGGGGACGCACCAAGGTGTACTGTAATGCAGCTCAGTACCTGGTGAAATCTGTGTGTGCGCACAGCGTTTGATACCAAGAAGCCAAGCAGAAGATGGGTAATGTCAAGATAAAGCCAAGTTCATCTGAGCATGTCAGAGTTTTAAGCTATGATAAATTGTCTCTTCAAAGACGGCGCGGTGGGTCGCAGACCTTGCCAAAGACTTTCTGTCAAGTATGCACGCATTCGATTGAAAGCTAAGTGATCACACAAAAAATTAGTTATGGAGGAAATGGCTGCGTGGTGATGAAGAAGGCATTAAAGACAAAAAGCGGTGAGGCAGGAAATGATTCAGACTTGGCCTGTATTGATCATGACCTCGGACTACGGCTCATTACTTCATGTCCTTACCCCTCGTTTGTATCTGAAGCTGTGATGTAGGATGTTGGGCCAGCAAGGAATAATAAATAAAAGATGAGAGCGCACTTCTGATTGTTTACCAAACCACAATATTTAATGCAGACAATGTCCTCCTCTTCCTTTTATTGTTTTGTGCGATGTAATCTTTTTAATATTATGAACTAATTAATCCTCACTCAATTATCATCCAAACTAATCTAGTCTCCATAACTTATATCTTCTGAATCAATACAAGTTCATTTTATTTCTAACAATATCGAACATGAGATGGGAACAAGTAATGTTTATAAAAAAAAAATCTCATTTTGAAATACAAACTGCAGGT
Organism: Pseudorhombus dupliciocellatus; assembly: GCA_016785235.1. Lineage (NCBI taxonomy): Eukaryota > Metazoa > Chordata > Actinopteri > Pleuronectiformes > Paralichthyidae > Pseudorhombus > Pseudorhombus dupliciocellatus. The sequence continues at coordinate 1,022,971 of JAFBJW010000258.1, forward strand.
GATATTTTCTCAGATGACGACCATCTTTCTTCTGTTGAGAGGAGAAATAAATAATTATTCTTTAAAGAGCAAACAAAGAAAGCTGTTCCAGGGTTGTGAGCCTCTCTGCTTTTGTTTGACATTAATGGGACCTGATGAGAGCTTGTCAGCTTCCTGCTTTGCCAGCACACTGGCTGGAAGCTGCCAGCTCTCTTTGTGGGCATCCAGTGTTCCTGTTTGCTGTAATTAATCTGCCCCACTCCCAAATTGCCAGCCAACATTACAGGATTGATTCATCATTTTCATTCCAAAGAAACCTCTTTTTCCACAAGACAAGAAAGCACAGTTTCTATTTTCTCTTTGTAATTCGAATCATTGGCTGTCATGTCTGATCCATATAATTCTCGGCTAAACTCAAGAGGAGTCGGGAGCCCCTGATTGGTCGCGGGGGAAACTAACGGGGCATATTACTGGTCCTACAGGCAAAGAAAACAAGATTGCAACTATTTGAGAAATGCTGTGACTGGAGACTTGTTCTTATTGTTGGTCTGGTGACTGATCGTGAAACACAACGATGTCAGAATCCCTCAAGCACCCGGGCCATGAGGGGTACGTACTGTTGATGTGCTTCACCTTGCGGTTATTTCCACTGAGTATTCTCTGCTTCTTTTCATAATTTTGTTAAGAAAAATTCCAACATAACCACAAGACATGGGACAAAAGACTAAAGGACTAAAGAAATAAAATAAAAGACTGCTTCTTGTAATTTTTTTTAATCAAATTTTGCTGCAAGGTTTTGTTGCTCTTCTTTCAGTTTCTTCTAAATGTTTTCTAATCAAACAGCTGTCTTCAAAATCCATTTGTTTGAAAATCAAAGCATCAAACACAGCAACCAGCGTTACAAGAAAATATTAATGTTTTTCTTCGTGTTAAAAAAAAACTACACGCATTTGTTGAATGTCTCTGCTGAGAACAAATTGCACTTGTTAAATTGAGACGAGGACTCAAAGTATAGAATCCCTCGAGCTGAGGCTGCCGCGGCCCGTTTTGACTCGACTTTCATGCTCCCCGAACGGCGCGCTGTCCGCCAGGTGTACAGTGTCCTTTGTGTAAAAGCCAACAGATCATCACTGGCTTGTGCAGTTGATAGCCTGAGTGGGTACCTCCCCCACCTCTGCGTACAGTCATACTCCCCTCTGTCATCCAGTGGGAAATAACCCACCAGCACATAGTCCCTGACAGTGGCTCTGCTGACTCTGCTCACAGGCCTGTTATCAGTGCTGCAGAGGCACACACACACACTGCATGCAAATCTTACTGTTGTGTTTACTAACAAAAGCACTGTGTAGTATAAATTGTGATATGTGTCTGATTGGATTCGATTTGCAAATACAAACATGTATGTATCATATTCTTGTTTTCTCCCTCGCTTTAAATGCATTTCATCCCTTTCTTCTTCCCCCCCCCCGGTTTCCAGATGCCACAGTGTATATCCCCTCATTCGATGGCACGTCTTATTTGGAGCTGCAGCCTCTGGCGTCCCTTCTCCAGCCCCATCCTGCACCTGCTACTGTCAAGGACACCACTGTTATTCTCCGTCTGACGGTGAAAGCAAGATCCGCACAGGGCACCATCCTCTACTGTGAGTGCAATTGGTTTTTATTGCAAATGTGTGAAAGCGCTGCAACACTGTGAAAGCAAGCTGAGATAAAGGTTGGAAATATAGCCTGTGCATAACTGCGCTTATATGACCATTATGTTCTCAAATGGCTTCTCTGCCCCCCCCCACCCCCCGTCTATGTCCTTGTGCTCGCACTCAAGTTTTGAAGGTTGTATGCGACAAAGTGCAAGCTATGATTCTTTTGTGCCTTGAATAATGTTTAAGTGGCTGATCTGTTGCAGCTCCTGTGTCGTGATGCATTGCATTGTCTTTTATTGGATCTTAGAGGAACAATATCATCGTTCATCATTTGGAGAAATATTCATTTTCACTTGCTGGACTGTTTTTTTTTTTTTTTTGTTTTTGGGCTATGGCTCAGTCCAGAGGCAAGGAAGCACTTTCCAGCCTTTGTGCTTCGCTAAGCTAACCCTCTGCCAGCCGTGGCTGCGCCGACATGAGCGTGTTGAAGAAGCACACGCTCCACAAAGTTTTCAAACTGACCCTTCAACAAATTGGTTTCAATGTGATTTGTAAATGAGATTCATATGATCGATCTGTTTCCACTTGCAGAGAAGAAAGCTTGCTCTCAAGCATTGTGATGTCAGCCCCTCACAAGAGAGGGGGCCAATCTGTGCTGTGTAATGATGTCTAGACATGGTATGACTAAGAGACTGTTTTTCCTTACTTTAAAAATTGGCCTCTTACTGATCTGATCGTTGCTCTCAGCCTCATCTGTTCATGGCTCACTAATCACGCAGACATTGGGCCCTTGTTCCAGCAGCTGAACATTTCATACCTTTTGTGAAATAACTTTTTTTTTTTTTTTCCAAGAGGGCAACAGTTTCATATCAATGCTGTGTGTTATTTTAACTCAGACTGAACGAGACGTTCATTTTTTATAAGGTTTATGACCTACAGCCAGTGACCGGGGGGGGGGTAGAACACGACGAGGGCTGTGATGTCGTCCATCTTTGTTTACGTTCTGTGGTCTGGGTTGTTCGGGTTAAATCAGCGGCTCAGTCACGAAGACCTGAAACAGGTTTGGGTCTTTTAGATTAGCATGCTGGGATAACCGGTAAACCTGCGGCCGGTTGGTTGTTGCGCTTGCGGTCGGTCAGGGTTGTCAGCAGGAGCCGGGCGGCGCTTTGTTTGCTCAGAAAAGGAGGTGATGATGCCTCGGCGTTTCTGAGTGCTAGCAAACAAGGCTGTTTGGCCACAGTAATGGTGCTGTAGCCTTGAGTCAGACCAATCTGCAAGATCATGCTCAGATGGAGAGAGATTCGGCCAAAGCAAAACCATTTATCTGAAAGGGGATGTGTGTGTGTTACAATGGCTGACGGGGGGGAGGGCCCACTGGGAGCGTGGCGGAGGGGGTTTCATTAAAAACTAAGTTAGCTGCTGTTGATGTGGGAAGGTCAGTATTAAACAAATGAATGACTTGTGAATTTCTGTTGCTCAGATAAGTCGGTCTGCGGTGTGCCTTTGAAACGGAACATTTAATGAAGTCTGAAGTGATTCACGTACAATACAGATAGCAATCAAACAGGATAAGGATCAAATTAATCTTTGCATTGTTCAATTTACTTTCAATTAAGAAGAAACGCATCCTTGGGGTGCCCATCAGCTCACCTGATACCATGGGTGCCCTGCAGACGGAGGCTCACGTCTGACTCTGCATGCTGTACTCCATCAGGCTTCCTTTACTGGGAATAAAACAATCCTAGCTGGATTTAAGATTAAACATCTTTGGACTGCTATAAAGATGTTATTTACAGACAGCAAGGAGTTGTAACCTGAAAGGAAACTAATGAATCCTCAGAAGAACATAAGAACTGGTCACTCACATGTGGGGATTGGGCTGATCTTGACCTCTGCATTGTATGTCTATTTCCTGTCAGCTTCTTTGTTCCCACACACACACACACACACAGTTGCTTGCTCCCCTTTGTTGCAGAAGGTGATTTGGATAGGTAGGCCAGGCAGCCGCTGAGTAGACCCTCATAACAATGGAGCATTGTTTTGAGAGGAAAAGGAGTCCGTGGATTTCTGGTGGGGTTTTTTTTTCAGATGCTGAGAAATCCCAGCCACAAGAATGGTGTTTCATTTATCAGGCTTTTTGTGTATTATACATCTGTTCAAAGTGTGTATGCAAATAGTAAGAACCAGGACTGAAGCTGCTGCGTGAGTACCTTGAGCTGTGAGTCCTCCACCGACTGTGTCTCTGTGGACAGCAACTGTAGCATCTAGCAGTAAAAGGAAAAGGAGCAGCCATGATCCTGTAAAGCTGCCGGTGTCCCCGTGTGACTGTGCCGAGAGACAGGTGCGGGGACAACAGGACTGGCATTGTGTGGTGATCACCGGTGATTTCCTCTGCACCGACTGGACACAAACATCACAACATTTGTTAGAAGGGGGGGGGTCTGTGCTGAGGCCTTGTTAGTGACACTCTGTGGAAGCAACTTGAATTTGTTATTTGATATTTAATGTTAAAAGATTTTTCTGAGAGTTGATGCAAGTGCTGTCTGCAGTAGATTTGGGAACTAATGACCAAGAACAGTCCATTTCATCTTTTATGTTCCACTACGTGGAACCATACTTTCATAACTTTCTGTTAGTTTGACGATATGAAACTTGGAGTCTTGTTTTCCTTAGAGTAATAACACTTTGCTAATCGCTTCCCTGAGCAGACATTTGCCTCCCAGGATGGCTGGTGTTCCAACAAAGACTTAAATCTTTCTGCTTAAGGAGCTATTAATTAGCTGGCTCTTAGAAACTAATAGGACTCTAAATTAGTGCTTTTTATATGGTTGGTGCACTTGAAAGGTCAACTTGCTGAGCCTCATATGAGAGAGAAGGACAGAATCAGTTTGAGGATAACTATGTGGTATCCTGTCTGACACAGAGGTGCCCAATTATAGTGGTCAGAACTCGTGTCATTTATTCGTCTGTGTGTGTGTGTGTGTGTGTGTGTGTGTTGATCTTGGACTGTTAATTATTTGTTGCTGTATGCAGTGATTTCAGTTATGGAAACGCGGTGGTGACATGATTACAGACCTTTTGGAAACGGTCTAATCATAGGTTTGTGGGCAGCGGTTCAGGTTAATTGCTGAGTAACAGTTTTTTTGAAAGTCAAACAAGCTGCAAGTATGAAAACGGCACAGCTATTGGTGTTTATTTGGTTTTTCACCATGAAAACATGATCAGCAGTTTCTGGATTTTTTAAGATACCTTGGCCAAAAGCAGTCCTTTTTTTATGAATAGCCATATATAAATAATGTTCCCATTAGTAGTTTCCATTGCCTTTAGTCAGCTGCGGACATGAAACAAACAACAAAAAAATGTTTGTTTTTCCTGAGCTGCAGAACCACAGAAACGTTTTCTGTGAGCTAAGTGCATTTTGCCCTATTAAAACTTGATTTATTTTTTTAAAGATAAAATAAATGTGGATGAAATTGTGTGTATTAAAAAGGCTGGAGGAAGATTGCGAAAATACCTGAAGTTAGTCATCAGATGTGGCGCGCGTTAGATTGCGCCCGACGTCAAGCTAGCGAAATCATTTCACCTCCACCCCGTCATTAAGTTGCCTCGTATATCCGTTGCCATCATTTATCTGTCTGTGTTGATCTTAAGTCACTGTCTGTCTGCCTGCACAGATTTACTCTGTAGATTAGTCTGAGAAATAATGACTCCTGCATCAGCTTGATGGGGGCTTCACAGGCCTGCACCACGCTCCTCAAATGAATACGAACGCTAATGTGAATAAGGAAAAATAAGTCATGTTTTTAAAGTTGGTGGGCTTAATTAATTTGGCTCCCATCCTATCCTTCAGTCCCAGCTATACACTTATTTCCCTGCCGCAGCATATGTAAGCCAGAGAGCGGCGTGCGAGCCTTGTGAGGTGGAGAGATGAATGTTCAGAAAGCATACGTAGAGAGGGCACAGCGCCTTTTATCTAGTAATGCATCCTGGCTCCGAATGCACCGTCTCTTTCACATCAGAGGACAGGAGCTGAAACGAAAACTCCAGAGATCAAACAGACAAAGTTAATCAGAAGACAACCAAGAGACGTGCACTGAGATGCTCAGAACCTGCTCGCCAGACCCTCTCCTCAGTCGCCGCTCCCCTTCTTCGCACCTCTCCCTGAAGCAAACATGCAAGTCTCCCCCTGGACTTCAATTGTCAGCTTCGAGAAGAGAAATACAAGGAGGTAGAGGGAGAGAAGGGGGAAGACAGAAGGAGAGAGAGAGAGAGAGCAGGTGACAGGCTCTGACAAAAGGACGAACGCTCTGTTAGGCGCGGTGCGGCGTAACAGGGCCGTGGGGACGGACGGGGGGAACAATATAGAGGAAAAATAGAAGAATGGAAGATGGGGCAACATTGTCATGTATAGCAAATAATATTTGCCAACATGTGAGTTAAATTACTAAGTGGAGAACTGGTTTGAAAAGGAGACAAAAGCTCATTGAAATTGAGTCCCTGTGGTTCCTGTTGTCTTTGCCGCTGCATTTATTAGCTGCAGGCGGGCCTCCACTGAACCTGTGGTTTGGCAATAGTGTCGATGATTATGTGCCGAGCGTGATTATGTTTTTCCTTGTCACGAACATGCCTTGCATTTAGTTTTCTTGACCAGGATAGAGGCTCTCCGTCATTGTGAACACCAGATTACAGGAAAACATGTTTGAAGAGCTGGACTCTATCAATATTACCTTTCTGTAAAGGTGCCGCACGGATACAATGTGTGAAAATTACATAGATTGTATTTATGGCCATAGTGGCTCTGGCTCACAGCCTCTGGCTCACACGTTCCAGTCTCTCACTGTTCAAGGTGACATCATTGGCTGCCAGTCTATTTCTATGAGATTCTCTAAACAACTTGCAGAGACTCGCTGCCTGCGTCAGAGTCCTAATCCCTCACTGAAAATAAGCATCAAAGGAAAGTATTAAACATTGCATCTCTGTTTGTTTGCTACCTGAAGTTACATTTGAAACTTTTTCATTCTATCAGGCCAAGGAATACGTGCACTGCCAAAAACTGGCACTTTCAGACATTTATGTGCAGTATCTGAAGTTATGTCCAATGCCACTATTAATCAAGTTTTCAAGCTCTTTGTCATCGTATTTCAAGTGTTTTAAAGTCCGTCCTAAACACATAAGTAACAGGAAATTAGAGTAATTGGAAATCTAGTGTTGGATAAAAAGCTTAGTTTCTTTAAACCTCCAGAGTCAAACTGCATTAATTTGACTTGGAGAATCTTCAGTAAATGATGCCCACCTCTTCACTTCATCAGGCACAATGTGTTCCAGCCAAATATATGATTGAACTATAATATCACTCAGTCGATCACACACCTCTGCCAAGGCCTGACCACTTAAATTCAATCAAGCCTTACGCCAACAAAACAAGGCAAATAAGCTCCATTGCTGAAGAATGATAGGTTACAAAATCACATTTAAATCCTCATTCCAAGACTCTAAAAGACAAAAATTGCCCTCTAATACAATTTTAAATGAAGTGATGAAGAAATTCTTGCATCTAAACAATCAAATGAAGCAGTGAAAACATAACCTTCCTTTTTAAGACAAAACATATTTTCCGTTGAAGCTGTCACTAACTCGATCAAACGAGAATTTGCATTTAATTTCATTATATCACATATGTATGTGTTCCAAACAACAACCTTAACCATGTACATATATTCAGATGCAGAATGTTAACTTATTTTAACTTGAATTTTGCAGCCAAATATTTATTCATAAGTTGGAAAAATAATAGGAAATAAATGCACAGATCCTGACCCTGGTGAGATGTGATCAGGTTTGCTTTGCCTTCTCAAAACAGCATTTGAATAATATTAGATTATATGATGAATCAGTTGCAAGCAATGCTGTATCACTCAGTGAAAGCGAAACTGGGGTTGCATGAGGTCTCCTGCCACTGAGGTTTGCACCATTAATAAGAATCTTGTTCAGTTGCAGGGACATGTTGGACATCCATTTCGTGTCTCTAAGGGACAGGGCTGTGTACAAATAAGTACTGATGGGATGACTATGATAGCAAACACTGAGTCTCTGGATGATGTGGCCGACTGGCAGGGGACCAAGAATTGATCCCTGGAGAACCTCACACACAGAGTCAACCTTTATAGGCATTAAATTACTGAGTGACACGGGGAAATGCCGTCACTTTAAATAGGATGCAATGCATTTATACTGTATATTTTCATTCTAGTGAATAATGCTTTGGCACACTCTGTCCCTACTGCTGCTTTTCTCAGCATTTAGGAATCATCCTTTTCTGCAGAACAAGGATGATGAAATGCTGGATTATCTGAGCAAGATGTTCTTCCTGTGCTCCATTCGGCAACAGTGGTTAGTAATGTGGTGCTGTTAAGTGCATCCCTTACGAGTGCTATGGAAGGAAAGACCTCCAAGTCAGCTTAAAAGATGCATTATCAGTGTGCAGCATATTAAGCAAAGCGTAGCCTCTCTCTGACATAGAGTTGGACTATGTTCTGGATACCCGTCTTAACCCTGCAGGAGTCGTCTGGAGCTTTCATATCAGTTGCTATGCAGCCTTAGAACAGAAAGCTGCTGCTTTTTTGCACCTCTGCCGTCCAAATCCTGCTCCCGATTTCTGCTCTTCAGATGGCCCACATGCTAAGCTTCACGGCTACACAGGACAGTCAAAGACACCTCTGTCCATCCTGTCCCCCCCCCCCCCCCCCCCCCCCCCCCCCCCCCCCCCCTTAAACTGTCTTTAATTCCACTGAAATGTGCCACGTTGAGAAATAGTGAAACATTTAAGGCCTCTCTTAACAGCGCAGCTCTCCTGTGCTGTCCTCTGCCCTGCAACCATGTCTTCTCTGACAGTGGCACAACCTGGCAGGCTCTCTCTCTTTCACATCCCTTTCTTCCTCAAAGAGCTGCATTCTTATGTTGGCTGCCCTCTGCTCATGTCGTCTTCAGCAGCGCTGTAGGACTGATGAGCTCTTTCTCTCTCTCTCTCTCAGCCTCCCTTCTGCAGTCCCTAGTAGCCTGTGTGGGGGGGATTAATGCTGCCGCTGTCTGTTGCGCCATCAAATGCGCTGTTTTGCTTGGAGGAGACTGTGCTAGCCCCACAGAAGCTCCCATAGTTACATGACGTGCTCGTTGCATTTGCCAGGATTGGAAGAACTATAACAATGGAATAATAGTTCTCAAGAGAAAGTTTGTGATTGCAATGGATTGCAATGGATGATCTTATGATGAGCGCCTACATAGAAAACACTACTGCTAAGACATGTTGGGCTGTTTCCCATTTGTTAATTGGACAGTAAGTGTGAAATGGGGAAAGAGAGCAGGGAAGCACCGGGGCCTAACTTCCGGCCGCTGCAGGAGAGCTCAGCCATCGTTAAGTGGGATGCCACGCGCTACCGGGCTAGCTACCGGCTTCCCTATGATGAACATTTGCATAATGCACGTCTAGAGGCTAGTCTGGCATGACCCCTAACAAAGACAGTTCGAGCGAAAAGCAGAGGCCAACATCTCCTACATGAGCGGACAGATCACAACTGAGTGGGCCAGCCAATCACTGATCAGAGCAGATGTGACATCATCAGCTTTGGAAAGCCGGGGGTGTAAAGCAAGTATTTCAGATAGCGGCTGAAAAGAGGACAGTATGATGAATGCCTGAAGAATGCAGTTAAATAATCATTATGAATCAGAACACATAACGTCTCACATATCTCCATTATTTGTCAAGCAGAGGTCATTCTTCTCTTCGGTATTCAACTCTTAAGCTAAAAAAAAACTGGCTCTTATATGCTGAAGGTGGGAATAAGGCTTCACCACCATTCTTGTATGTTGGTACTTGCTAATGTTTGAGAAGGAAAATCATGTACCCTGCTGGTGGTATAACAGTGTTCACAAAGGCAGCCCGAGCTGTGACTGGACCCGCAGCAGCACTGGTGACCTTGCTCTGTGTGTTTAATGGTGTGTTATGTGGAGCACAAAGTGAGGTGAGCGAGGTCCTTGCAAAATCAAAAGAGGGTTATACTGGCTGTGTGTCTGTCGGCAGGCTGGAATCATTCCTGCAAATCGTTGGTTGATTTTCATTTAGTTTAGTCTTATCTGTAGGGAGAATACCTTTGTCATAGTTTTGGTCGTACGATTTTAATTTGGTCTAGTCAATAAAGTCTAATTGTAATCATACATTTTTAATTATGTTGTCTTCTCAGCTGCATCTGTCAACAGTTGCCGTGGTTACAGATGTCCCTTGCAAGGTTTCCATGTCACTTTTCTCTCCAGTCTGATTAACCTCAGAAAATCCAGTTAGCATTTCCAAACTCTCTCATATCATTTTGCACAGTTGTTTCCCGCTGTGCAGCATTACTGCAGGTGATGCGCGACTGCTGCACACAAAACTATACCAGTTTTTAATTCAGTCACGCAGCTGAATCATCTGCAGCTTGTTTAGGACTTTGCATTTCAGTGTTCACATCATTAGTTTTGTTTGTCTTTGGAAATGTTTTTCACATTTAATCAAAGTTGAAGTTTTCAAAGGTTACTCTTTGTTTTCTTTTTATAAGTGAATCCATTTGATCTTGTGTTTCTTTTTTTTGTTCTTTGACAAAATTAGCATCTATCCCAGTAAGTGCAACCGTGACATTTATCAGGTTGTATTTTCTGGATGTGTCTGACTTCCTTCTCACTAATGTTGGTCCAATTCACTGCAACACCTCCGTTTATTCCATTCACAGCATTTACACATCTAATCAAACCTCTTCATAGTCCCCATCATCATCTTTTCTTTCATTTAAAATTTGTTTTCAGTAACATCTAATCAATTTTCCATGCTCTGTACTTGAGTTAAGCGTAAAATGTTTTTTGTAAATATGTCAGCTTGAATGATGTGTTAATTGTTTTGAAAAATGAGCCTCCTTACCGACCGTCTTCTCCTTCCAATCCCAGCTCAGGAGCAAAACTTTGGGGATCAGTTCCTGCATGTGTTCCTTCAGGATGGAAACCCAGTGGCTAAACTGGGGTGCGGTGGCAGCCATGTTCTGAATGTCGCTGCAGTGCAGAACATCTACAATAACAGATGGAGTCCAATCACAATCCGGTAAGATCTGCATCTTCCTCACTTCTTCTTTAGTCCCTAATACTCTGCTGCCAGATTCAGTGTAGAAAAAACATAAGTGAATGCTGGAAGAATAGTTGGTAGATTCTATCATCACTAAAATGCTTAATGACAAAAATTTCACGTGATCCCGACATGACAATTACCAAAACCACAATTGTTATTAAGGATATTTTCAGAATTCATGTTGTACAAAGAAAACCAATGCATGCAACAGTATCCCTGATTCATCACTGCCATAACTAAATTGAAAAATCCGGAGATGTAATTCTATTTTATTACATTTTATGTTTGTTTCCCTAAGTGAAGCAAATGGACATAAAATAAAAAAGAAACATGTGCATCTGCTGATCTGGATGCTTTAAATAAATAACAAAGAACCCTGTGCTAGCTTCCTCTCCAGTCTCAGTGCACATGAGTGCTGATCGGAGAGCTGGTGCCATGATAATACAGACTAAGAATGAAAGCTCACACCATCAGACAAACCTGAACTTTGATACCCTGGCTGGATCTCTGTGGACCTGAGTGACTGTGCAGTGCCAGTCATGCTTTAAAAAAAACAAAGAAAACCATTGCTGTCTCGGTGTTGGCGTGGTGACTTCTAACAGCCAGCTGTCTCCTTCAGAGACACAGATACTGCAATCATGTATTCACTTTGTCTGGGACACACTTCAGTAGATCATTGTCCCAGACAACCAGATACAAATTGTTGCTGTTATGTCATTGAATGGGATTGAGTTTTAATGGCAGAACTTACATTATCAGGCAGGAATACATTGAATGGCCCTCTTTCTTCTTTAGCATTTCTCAAGCAGATAAGTTATAAATAACATCAGCAACAGTTTACTGCAGAGATAATTGTTAAGCATTCTCTGTGTGAAGCTGAGACTTCTTACACGAAGTGACAAAGAGAAAAAGGTAAAACGCTTCATTTCAAGGTGAGTTATTGTAGACAAGATGAGAGAATGTTTAGCTCTAGCTTTAGAAGTACAATTGTATTCATTTATATCAAGTACTTAGGTTTGTTAACATTCAAATATAAATATTGTTATATGTAGTACTTTCCAAACAGTTGCTAAAAGTTCTTCAGTATAATTATGGGTCTGTAAGCTTAAGTGGAGCTCATATGATTGCAAAACAACAAAAACAGACCACATGCTTTACTTGTCACACAATGCAACGCATAACCAAGTAAGTCCAAGGGTTTGTTTGATCCCCATGAACACAGTAAACAACACTTGAACTGCACAGCTGTGACTAAGTGAGTCAGATGATAGTAGCTTTGTTAGATAACAATGCAATAATTAAAAGCAATTCCCCTCGCCAACTTGCCATGCTTGTCGCTGGATTTAGCTGTTTCATTTTTAAGTCTCCACCCTGGATCAAATTGTTCCTCAAAAGCCATGAGCTACAGACGCAGCTCCTCTTTCGGATTATCTGAGAAACACATTCGACTCCGAAGCATTTCTGGCAAACGGTTCGGTGCCAAATGTTGAGCCCGATCCACACGCATTTGCATTTTCACTGCTTCCTTGTCTCGTCCAGATAGGTGTGATCACAGTGCCTCCCCATGCACAGCTGATCCTCTGTGTCCTCTGTGCACGCACAGGCTCACACCGTGGGGCAGAGCGAGCCAGGGGGAGAAACAAGCAAGGTCCTGCCTCTATTTATTCTCGATCGCTTCAGCAGTTTTATTCACATGCAAATGAGCGCATGACATCATCTAGTCTGAGCCGTGAATGCCTACTTTCCTCGGATGATAGTTGGCAGTGCTGGATATAGCTGCTGCAACTTGCTGCTGTCAGCATCTGCACGGTGCAGGGCACCAGTTGTATTTAACTGTAAATAATCCGAGCTGGCCAAACAGGAAAGAATCCAAATTGCCTGATGTCACAGTGACACAGACTCCAGACTTTGTTGCTCACCCACGTTTTATTTTCAACCCCACAATCTTACTGTCAGCAGAGGAGCAGTGCCTTGACTCGCTCATGTAGTCCACATAGCTGGGTGCCATTTTTCCAGTGATGCAGCATTGTTGACACAGAGCATGATGCGACACCTCCGTTCCGACTTACAGTACCACACTGTGAGAAAATACGCCACTTCACTTTCTTGATGGGTATCCGTGCTGGGCTTTTATGTGGCGTGGTTGGGATAATGACATAATTGCTGCAACGAGTAGTTATGAGGACGCGCGTCAAACAATGGGAGCGTTTATTTAAATGACATTAAAAGCCCTGCAGTGGGTGGTCACACAGCTGTTGTCGCTCTATTCCCCACAGTCTGAACAGAATGTCAGCGATGAATCTCAATAAATTGAAACTTCCGCATTAAACCCGGGGGGAAGGTTTTATTTTAGTGACCCGCCCATATTTGCAGCCACGGAGGACCTTTGTTTCTCCGCGTCGTTCCCCCCGCTCCGTCATGCTAATCACGCGCCACAGAGGGATGAAAAACACTTTGAATAGTCAATCTTGAATTTAGCTGCCTGTTCTGATGGTAAACAAGTGAGTGAATCACCATCATCATCCTTGTGTAGAACAGCTTTCTGTAAGAGCGTGATTGTACCAAAACGGTCAGATCAATCAAAACAGGCCGGCAGATACATGAAACACAAAGGACAGACCTTTCTTTAAAATAAGCATGAAAGGGATTGATTTGCATTTACTGCCGCTCTGTGCAATGCAGCATCAATAGAAACCACAGGTCTGAGCATTAGATCGTATTTAAGTTGCTCTCAGACATGCATTAAAGTGCATAACTGAGATTGTCCTGAGGGGCTCCACGTGAGAACGCACTTGTCTGAGCCAGTTCCACATATTTTCTAAAACCTTGTCCTGGCAGCCGGGAAATATCCGAACGATACAAACGAGCAAGCGAGGATGCTGAGGAGGTTTCCCATGTGTAACTGACATGAAACTGGTGGAATAGAAATATCTCAGGCCATACACGCATCCCAACAAAGACTTCATCTTGAGACGAGATTCAAGAGTCTTTGTCAATAAGGGCCAATGCTTGAGTGTTGGGGGTTACGTTAAGGTAACATCCACAGCGCTCCAGTTGAGTTGAAGAACACTTCATCGCGATGCCATGCACGTCACCGCACACATTTTGAAACTGAGATTAATAAAAACAGTGCTTGATTGTGAAGGCAGGCACAGCAGCAATGTTGACGTTGTAGAATGTAAGGACGTTACGGTGCATATTTTCGCCGAGAGCGGATTGACTGTCAACGGGAGGCAGTTCTGACAACACCATGATGCAACAACTTTAAAGTGTGCTTTGTGCTTCTGTGAGTTGGTGATTGCACGTTTTTGAATTTGAATGCTTGAAGCATTGGTGGCCCACAGTTGGCGAAACAAAAGGCCAGTCCTGAAGTGACTCTTCCTGGACCTGTATAATTTTTCATTTGGGTACAGGACATGTTTGTTGTTGACTCGCTTTTTGATGTCAGAAACTTTCTCCTTCGGGGATGTTTCGGGGGCAATGCTGCGTCGATGAAAGTTTGAGAGTGGCAGACTTCAAATGCTCCCCAGGTCATTTGTGGAACTGTGCACATTATTGGCTGAATCCCGTTGTGCTGCCAGGATCCACTGCTGGAGTAATTTTCATACACACACACACACACACACACACACACACACACACACACACACACACACACAGTCAAAGATCAACAAGGCATTCTGCAGCATCGCATTTCTATCCCTGTCACCAGTGAACCCACAGTCCCTGGCTGATGTGATTATTCAAATGTATGCCACTTTTTTGGAGGGCGGCTATTCTTTTCTCGTCAGTCAAAGGAATGGGAGCAGTGTCTCAAGTCTATATGATTCTGACTTAGTGGAAATGTTCTTCTGGGGGCCAGATGTCTTCTTGTCTAACACCTCGTGGGTTTCTGTATTCATGTGAGGTCTTTGCAGGCAGTCCTATTATTATCTGTTTAAAATGCACTAGATATTCAGATCCACTGCGCCTCAACGTTTGGCCTTCCCATCTGCAAATTTCTTACCTGCCTTTGTTTGGCGCCATGAAAACGTCAATGGTAATGCTCAATCAGAGAAAGTGGAACACTTGCTGAATCGCTCGTCTGTTTACTTGTTTGATAATGGGATGGAAGCCTGTTGCATGTTTGTCTATGATTCCGACGTGATTTGCTTTCTGGCTTTTTTTTAAAATGCTGTCACCTCGTCCAGAAACACTTGACCCACCAATGGTTTTCAGTTGCATTTTCATTGCGTTCATTTCATAGAAATTTTGGCACAGAGCAACAGAACGTGTTTATATATATATATATATATATATACATTCCCAGGGACGAGTGCACAAAGCCGTGTGACACTTTCAAAGCTTTTCCAATTTGTTCTGGGGAAAAATAAAGTTCCAAGGCTTAATTTTCGAATGACAACATACATCTGGTGGTTTGCAGAAATATGACAGCAATGAACATCCAGAAAGAATGCACACAATGCTTTTGAGTTTTATTTTTAATAGAATATGTGCACAGACAAACTCTTTGTAAGAGTGTAGGGGGTTCACGTTCACTTATTAAAGTGTTCAACGTAATCCAGAGCCCACAGAGTCACAACTGGCTCAAATAATGTGGTTGTGGAACAATCTTTTTTTTATCTCCAGGCCAGTCTTCTTACCTCTGTATGAAACGCCTGACTGGTTCTTTTCTTTTGGAGCTTTTGGAGAATGCACCATGGGACAGCAACAGAACTGAAGTGGCTAAATTCTTTCCAGTATTTCAGCGTTGTCCGACAATTTCGACTTCGATCACTTGGAAACACAATTTGATACGCGCCGTTTCAATCCAGTCTGTAAAAGTGAAATGATCTCCGGTGCCTTTTGCATTTAACGTCCCATTAGTGGCAACTCCTGCATCATTGTTTTGCCCAAAGACACCTCAGCATATGGCCAGGCTGAACCAGGGAACAATCAAGCAAACCGATGACGTATGAATGATGGATGAAGCCGATGTTCTGACTTTTAATCCTCACAGAGCGTTTCCTTTAACTCAGTCATGACATTATTAGACCCTCTCTGTCCGATAAACATCCATGTCCTCACACTTCACTTCTAGTTTCACACTAATGTAATAGAGTAAATCACATGGTTTAAACTGTAGTAAATGTTTATCGAGCCAAGTCACGCCTGGGGGAATTGTAGTAGTAGTTACAAAGCACAAAGTTGAACATTCATGCTCTGACCGTCGAATATTGTTTGATGCTAAAACATACACATGGGTGGGTGTGAAATGTTGCCTAGCAACAGCTGCTGTAAGAGGAGGAAAACATGGGAGTTGTGAGAGGAGGAGAATTTCAAAATAATGGCAGACTTGTCTGTGGGCTTCATTGAACGAACATCAGAAACACGAGAAGCTCGAGCTCTAGTGTTGTCGGGGGAAGAGCCATCTGTGCACCACTGGCACCATGATACCTCCCTATGATTACATACAAAATGGCATTATCCTTGTAGTACTCCACTGTGCATTATAGTACACCTATGTATAAGTACATATAACCGTGTGTGTGTGTGTGTGTATATACACATTAAAAGTGGAATGATCACAAATGTAATTTGTGCTAAAGTGGGTAAAGTATCCCAGTGAAATTTGGAAAAGTACTTAGCAAACATTCATTGAGTAGTTATTCTGAACTACATTAACAGTGGACCCATCATTAGCACTTCCCCACTGGGCTTTAATTGCTGGAAGATTAATGTGGAAACATTTATTTTGGGGGAGTGCTGTGCCACGTGTGCAGCAGGGTGACTCGTGAGGTCTTAATATTGACCACTCTGTATCTGCAGCCACATCCTCTCCGCACACAATCCGAGGCCCCATATCAGTGGCTGTGCATGCAGCGTGGCATTGACAAGCTCTGCCATAAAAGATTCATTGACGAAGCAACCAGCAGCCCTGCCT
Source organism: Pseudorhombus dupliciocellatus (assembly GCA_016785235.1). Lineage (NCBI taxonomy): Eukaryota > Metazoa > Chordata > Actinopteri > Pleuronectiformes > Paralichthyidae > Pseudorhombus > Pseudorhombus dupliciocellatus. The sequence goes on from JAFBJW010000258.1 coordinate 1,039,657, forward strand.
GCTCACTTTGAATTTCTTTTGTGAAGCCCCACAATGCCAAGATGCTTGCTGGGTGCTGTCTAATTATGTTGCTGCAGATATAATGATAGAACACAAGCTACCCAAATTAATTGAGCCTTGCCAGTCACAGCACAAATTATGCGGCGAGTGCTGCAGTGCCTCCTCGTGAGGGAAAGTCGCTGCGCCAGAGCCGGGGCAGACATCGCTGTCACTGGAGGTGGAGATGATGCCGTGATACGGAGCTTGTTGCGTTTAAGAGAGAAATACCAGCAGACAGATCGGTCCTGACTCCTGGCGTCTTGTGGGACAGGTGCACGGGACGTCATGTGCAATCCTGGATTGGACATGATGGTTTACTTCCCTCTCGCGTGGGTCATATAGTGGCTTTAACATCCTGTTGTGATTTCACACAGGCTCCTTCATGTGTAACATGTGTGACCCATTTCCATTTTATCCGCCCACGGACGCGAGCCTCTGCCGAGTGTATTCTCCCGCTGCAGGACTAATAGATTCTTGACACTGAATCACCAGATGACTTGAAAATGATAAACCCCGCCACCGCCGTGCTCCACATTATCATTTGCTTTTTGTACGAATCTGAAATATGATTAGAATTAAAAAGCCATAAAAAGAGTGACAACTTGCCCGTCAGCCGGTGGAAACTGTTGCAAGGGCACCCGTGCAGTGCGTGATGTTTTACTGCCATCTGTTGCCAATACTTTCAGATGTTTTATGCAATGGTAATATTTTAATCATGATCCTCCCTCATTATTAATTTTCTGCAGGGGACTGTGATGAAGTTCAAATGGGATTGTAAAGATAAACACCCACCATCGGGTTTAACAAATACCGTTGTGTAAAGCTGCGGTCGCTGGAAATATGTGCAGGGTCCCTTAACGTTGCAGGTAATATTTCAGCGTTGATCCAAAGTTGCAATAGTGCGCTTGCACTGAATTAGTCTCTCTCTCACACACACACACACACACACACACACTAAATGGGGATGTTGTAGATGACAAATCACTTATGATTAGAGCATTAGCCAGATGAAGAAATGCATAAATGATGATTAAGTCGAAATGATCACATAGCCATATTGTTGCTTTTGTGTGTTTGGAGAAAATGAAATATTCATATGTTTACGTTTGTTTACCTCAAGCGGGGAATTAGCTAAGAGGCCGAGCAGCGAACGGTGCACAGGGAGCCCAAGGAAGAAATTGCAACGATGCTTCGTCTCTGCGTTGGGCAAACCGCGGCCCCTTTTTATCTTCTGGTTCACTCATACGTTTGTGTAATAGCCCCCATTGTGGTTTTGTGTTTATGTGTCTGTGAGATGGTGTCGATGATGCTGTGGGGCCGCTGGGCATATACTGAGCTATCTAACTACTAGACCAAGTAAAGTAGTCATCCAATAGTCATCTCAATAAATAATCATCCTTGCCTCAGAGCAAGACCAATGTAAATTAGCCTGGTGGAGCATTCAACATGCACACGAGAGTTTATCAGGCAACATCATCCTGTTTGCACAGCGCGGATGCTCTCCGGGTCTCAGAGGGGCCGTCTTTTCAGCATTAGCCAGGCAAATAAAAAGTGACGCTGCCGAGCACCAAAATCCGCCTCCAGCGCCTTCGGCACCAGGGTTCCGTTGCAATATTGTGATGTTTTATAGCTCGGCATTGGTCTGTTTTTGCTGCATAAATACATAAATTGCAACGTTGTCTCATCGCAGGCTTTTCATTAGGACCCTGTTTTTACTGTTGTGACTTGAAAATAAACAATAAGGGTTGTTTTCTGAGATCGCTCACTGATCACACACTGATATGCAAATGTGAGGACACTGACCTCTGAAACACAGGTGGACCCCCCCCCCGAGTACGGTGATGGTGATGGATGTCTTCCCAGGACATTAGGTTGTATTTCACGTTTGTGCTCTTAAAATCTGCCTCCATTCATCAGCGTGCGCGTGTGTCCGCACAACAGCGCCATACCTGTAATTAGCCTTACCTGGAGTCATATGTGCGTGTGTGTGATTGCCTCAGGGAGACATCCTGGAAGGCTGTTTCAAATTAGCATGAGGACAGTTACCCTGATTGTTTCCATCTGGCCATTAAAAGAGACATTTGGGGCCTTTTGCTCATCAACAGAGGGGCGATCACAAAGAGCGGAGGAATTAATTTTGCGCAATCTGATTTGCAGATAAGCAACATATTGGCTGTGATTTGTGATAAAAGGCACACAGTGAATGAATATACGCAACAGAAGTGCTTTGTGTAGATTTTTTTTTTTTTTTTTTTAATCTGCGGTGCAACCTTTTGCATAATGTGCTGCCCGGCGCAGGAGCGTTTTCTCCACTGTGCGTGGAGCGGTGATGAATTGGAGAGAGGGAATCACTTGACTTTGCCAAAGCTGCAATATGACACAAGTAGACCAGCTACTTAACATTATGGCTGCAACATTAATGAGTAGTACTATTGTATATTTCCCCAGAGATGCGCAGAGGGTCAAATGATAAAATTGTCTTCCTTCTCATTAGGTTTATAATGTATATCCAGTTTGTGGCCTCGTTTTTATCATTAATTAATCCTGAATGACATAATGAGCACTGATAACCATCAGGTCTTTTTTTTTTTTTTTTTTGACAGACTTCTTCTCTCATTATTATTATTATTATCATTATGTGAACTAACACTGCACAGAATGTGGTGATGATGTTATTAGAACTGGTTATCTCTGTCTTTTCTCTGCTGCATTTCTGCTGAGGAACACAACTTAAAGAATATGTCACAGCAGCACCGAGCAGGAACCCATTTCTCCGTCTTATCATTTCACATCCAGCTGTGGATTTTGTCTCTCCTGGGTTTCGGCTGTAGCTCTGCAACCAAACGCATCATTGCTCCCGACCAAATCTACCGACGCATAAAGTTCCTCATAAAAACATTGTGCAATGCATACGTTGTCATACAGTGCGTTTATACTCTGCGGTCACATTAGCGGCTCCATTACTGCGGCTGCCCTGTCTGTCTCTACATCAGAATACGTTTCATGCTTTGCTGGATTTATTGTGTTTATCAGATCCTGACGCTAACCCTGGCCTCTCTCTGTGTTCTGTGTGTTCTCCCTCAACAGATACAATCTGCCTGTTGGCAAACAAGGAGGGTCATGTATGATTGAAATAGCCGCGGATAATGGCACGGCTCAGCGTCTTGAGGAGTACGTGTCCCATCCCAAGTCAGAGGTAACCCGACCCGCCTACAGCCTCATCAACCCTTTGTACTGCCATTATCCCTAATTAAAGCACAGAGTGGAGTTTGTGCTTCCATCAGTGCCCCAGCAGTCCCCTTATCAAACCACATCATTTTCACTTGATCATGAATATCAAACTGCTCATTATGATACATGAATTCTTTTCTGAAAAATCAAGGAAAATGTCTAAAAATCTCAATTAGATTAGATTCAACCTTATTTTCATTACACATGTACAAGTACAGGATCCACACTAATTGATAGGGCAATACAGATCAGTATTTAGAATCCAGCTATCACAGTACATGTAGTATATACAAACAATAATAAGGTATTGTTGGCTCAGGTATCTTGGTCATTGATCTGACGGCGAATGATTTAAAATCTACACAAAACAACAACTGCCTTTTTATCAGAGGAAACTGAAAGATCCTGTTGCAAGAAACATAATGTTTTGACATTGGCACTGAATATCCAGAATACATCAGAGGTGCATCAAATGATCCAAGTGGAAGTAGTCTAGGTTGGTTCATACGAACTAAACGCTCCCAGCAGCAGCCTGAGGACACACAGCTACTACATCATGAATTGTATGAGGATTTTATTCCTATTTTTTTTTTTTTGCTTTAAATCAAACACCCTGTCTGCGGCATCATGAGTAGTGTAAGGATTTATCATTAGAGCCGCAGCACAGTGTTTTAATTAACTATAACAGCAGTTGCTTTATGAATGAAGCACAGGAGCGCCCATTAAAATCATGCACCTGTTACTTTATTTGCCGAGCTGACACTGTGCAAGCAGGCAAGTAGGACTAAGCTAGTTCTCACTTGTTAATCACTGGCTGGTCTTTTTCTCTCCGGCTCATTAATTTGATTAACAACACCTATATTTGTTAATAAATTAATAATTTTGTTTTTCACTATCAAAGACGCAGAGAAGGGGCTCAACCTTCCCACAGGCTCAACATGCCTCCCCACGCCTTCACTGTGATTTATGGTCTTCTAATTTCAGATGCCAAGTTGTTTCTGCCTTATTTTTCGCCTTCTTGTTGCTATATTTATAATGCACACTGGTTCAGCTTTACCAGATTGTATGTTGGACTAATGTATAACCAAGATATGAATGGACACTGTCGGTTCAGTGGAAATACATATACATAGAGCTGCCATGCAACAGTTGGGCTTTGGCTTTATTTCATTAAAATAATACGCAGTCGGAGGAGCTCGCACATGGTAGAATGGAGCAATAAAAGGAGCGAGAGCAGACTGTGAAGCCCTCTGAGGCACATTTGTGATTTTCAACCATATGAACAGACTCTCCACTGTGACGAGTCCCGCTAATAGATCCAGAAATCTCCGTCTGCGTCACTGTCCGCCGATGTTCCCGGCAAGCGATCATCTAATCGACCTCAGTCTTGGTGGGTGCAGTGTTGCTGGAGTGTTCCAGACGCACCCCGACCCTCAGCCCCCATTCAATTCAAACCGAACTCTCTATGCGCACCCGTCGCATCATCAACAATGCTCTGTGAATTGCGCATTGAAGCCATTCTCCTCGTTTCCTCCGACGAGGTTGTGGTTATTGGAGGCTAATTTGCCATCGGACAATAGCCAACAGATTTAATGTGGTCTCATCTTCTGTAATAATACACCAGAAGATTATGCAGACGTTACAATTGAGAGATGAAAACTCAGCATATGGCTTTTGTGAACTCTCCAGCTCATGAATATTACATCAGTGGCTCTTTCAAATGGACCATTCTTGTAAACATGGTAAACACTTGAAGCCACCATCCAGTCGTCCATTCTCCTCGAGTGGCTCCCATCACATACAATACAGTTCAGCTCATTAAATCAAAACATTCCCAAGCTTCAGCTGTATGTTAGGATACTTAAAGGCTCTTAACTTTGCGGTGACACCGAAATCTGCGCGTTCCTCTGTCATCCCCCCCCCCCCCCCCCCCCCCCCCCCCCCCCCCCTCCTCTTTCCCCCCCCCCCCCCCATCCCAACCCCGTGTCTTCTTTATAGGCTTTCAAATATGCAGTAATGTTATGTCATCGAAAGATCGCATTGTGCCAGCCTCTCGAACGATCATGGGGTCTGACACCTCGCTGTCCTGCCACCAAACACCTCCACTGTAGCTGTCTCACACCTCGTCCTCCAGCGCCGGTGTGATGAATGTTACAGCGGAGGGATGTCAGAGTCGCATAAATTCCCTTGTGATTCCATAATGTCTGAGTATGAAATGGAAAATGTCAAGATTGAATGTAATGTGATGCGTTCGCGCTGTCACTGCACATGGCATCCACATAATTATGGATTAAAGTAGCTTTAAATCTAAACCTGGGATGAAGTGATTCCTACAGAGCAATCAGAAATATATATTTTGCAATAAACTGCAATATATGAAGGGACGACTACAAGTGATTGAAGTATTTATGCTTCAAGCTGAAAATCCCTGAGGTGGTTCAATCGGAAATCCACTGTCACCACCACATTATATCATTTTATTCTATTTCACGCGGCTCTACTTTGGTCACACACACAATTACGCCTCACTTGTTTAATTGACCGTTATGCTAGGGTAGGATAAGCTGCAAGTTCACAGAATTTATCTACATTAATTCTACCCAATTACCTTTCACATCAAAGACAGCTCGCAGCAGTTTTTTTTTTTTTTTTTTTTTTTTAATATTATACCTCTTTCTCGTTTATCAGGATGTGTATTATTATACAGATAAAAAGTCTAGGTTAGGCTTAAACCCATTAAGCTGGTAAGGAACAGTAACCGATAGTGTTAATCTTTTTTGTTCATCTTAATATCCAACATGATAATATAACAATAATGTTAATATGCTCACTCACGCTGATACTGCAGTCCAGTTTTTCATTGAAGGGGGATTTTGTGTGATTTAGTGAACGATAATACTTATCGCTGACTTCCTAATGTGTTTTTTTCTTCAGGGAATCTTTGGACCCGTGTTCCTCGGGGACGTCTCGTCTCAGTGGGAGATGCATGACAGGAGCGCGAAAGGGGCGAGGAGATTCATCGGCTGCATCGGGGAACTCCGGGTCAACGCAAAGGAGGTTTACCTGGTGGCCGAGGCGGTGAGAGGGCGAAACATCAAGAACTGCGACCCTCCTGTCTGCCAACACCTCCCCTGTCGTAATGGAGGAACCTGCGTCAGGTATCTGGACACCTACTCCAGTTAAATATTACTTCACTCCCTTCGGGCTTGAAACACCCCAGGAATACAGACATCCCCAGTCTGCCTCTTCATAATGTCTATAAATTTTGATGTTGCTTGGAATTGTAGAATAATTAATAAGATGTCAGTGATCAAAGATCGGGTTGTTCCAGTGTGGCTCAGTATGAAGCAGAGCCATCAGAGTCAGACATTATCCACTGGAGGAATATATATTGAATTTTAAATTGTTTTCCCAATCTGTGAAAACCTGAATGGAGCTGCTGCTGTGCCCTGGTAGCTTTGAACACTCCCCATTCCAGTCAGCCAGCTAATTAAATGACAGTTTTGGCCCCAGCCTCCCCTCCTGGCACAAGCCAGCTCTTACTGCAGAGCTGCTCAGTTGTCAAGCTTATCTTATCTCCATTGGGCTCATCTGAGTGTGGGCTAACTGTGAAATATCAGACCGGACCAGATATCTGCAGAAAATCAATATCATTTGGCTGCTCCAAAAAGTAGAGTTGCGTTCGCACTAAAATTCTTTGTTGGTGTTTTTGGCATGTAGCTGTTGTGTGTCATGCATAATTCAAGTGTCGGCGGTGAAGTCTGGAATATGTTACATGCCAAATATTTTGCACACCGGCTGCTACAAAGGCTGCCGCTCTGCAAGTTGTTAATGATTTCAGTGTTGTTCAAAGTTTAAGGGTCTCAGACTGTGTGTGACACGATGCCGAGGAAAACAGACGAAAAGGAAGCAGTGATATGGAGTCAGAGAGAAGTTCAGCATGTGACTAAAGAGGCTATTTGTCAGGCCAAAATGAACTCGGTGTAAAACACAAATGTAACCAATTTTCCAAATCAGTGGTTATACAAGAGGGATTAAATGTAAATGTACAATTATTTCTCACACAAAGCCAAAATATCTTGGATACGAGCACTGGCGCCTTTCGCCAAGGACATCGAGAGCCAGAGTCTGTGCAGCAGCGATCGAGGCAAGACTCCGGACCAATCACGTCAGAGTCTCAGTGGGATTGACCCCATTTCTGTTGCATCAAATAACAAATCAAAACCAAAGTTACCAGAAAGATGCACTTGAGCTTGCATCAGGGTAATAAGAACTAAATTAAATATATTTGATATTTGATAGAGAATAATTCATAGATGCTAATGAAAAAAAATCAATATTCAGAGGATTGATATTTATGAGTGTGTGCAATTAGGTGCAGATCCAAATAAAAACCTGGATGGAGGGAATTAAAAATTGGTTTCATGGGGCGACTCTTGGGCCTTGACCCAGGTACCACTGCTAAAAACTAAAAAGGCAAATGATTGATATAATACCTGAGTATTTCATGCGGAGGGCCGAAGGGTAAGGAAGTCACGTCCTGCTCTTCCCTGCCGTCCTTTGATCGCACATTGCAGCTAATCCCTGGACCAAAGTCAGTCCCTTGTGCTCGGCCCTATAGGTGAAGATCCCCCTGTCCTTCATCTGCACTTGGTGCAGCTCATCACACTGCGATCACACCCCACTTACCAGCAACTTTGGCTTTCTATTTTAAGGCTGCATTAGCTACATGTACTCTTTCACCTTAGGTAATGCAGGAAATAGAAGCCCTAAATGTCTGCTTCATTGTGTAATGACACTATCAATTAACAGTTACATTTATTAAACAGGAAATGAAAAAGGCCACGGTGAATATTGGAATATGAACGGCTCGGAGAATACCAATTAAAAGCCGGTGGCCTCGTGGTCACATTGGCTTGTCATGTGTGAAAGAGTGGGCCTTGCAATTATCTGCGTGATGAATACGTGTTAATGCGGTATCATCTTGAACCTCCCAGCACAGCGGGGTCACCGGGAGTCCACAGAGCTCTGTTCATTCGGCTCCTCTCCCTGAATTGCGCTGCCATGATATAATACGGTGAATAAGGCTTTTGATTGGGAGTTCAGTCGGGGTTATTTCGGCACTGTCCCCCTTTTTCATGTGGGTTTCCGTTCACTTGGGCTTCTAGCGGGTGGCGGCTGGTGAATGATACACACAGTACGTATTAACTATTCAGGCGACGCCGATATGAAAAGCCAGGCAGTCATCAGGGAGGGAGGTCGTGGCCGCCCGGCTCCTCTGTGCCAGCCCTGCGATGCCAGATATAGCTGTCTGTTACGAGCCTCAGCTGCAGGTTGCTCCGACCATGTCATTAGACAGATTGTAAATATAGCCAAAAGAAATGTTAAAGCAGAAATTGTTTCCAAGAGGCGCAGCGAGATTCAATAATACTCGCACTCCGGAACAAACAAGGCCACGAGGGGAAAGACAGAGAGGAATATTTCATCAGAGGAGAAATTTCACCACCTGCATTTACGCAATCCGACGGTCCCTGTAGTTATGAAACATGGCGCATCATCATGTCCTGATTAGACAATTAGATGAATACATAACTATGCAGTGGCTCTCATGTGAGCCTTGTATAGCAGCACACAGGTAGTTTAGGCCAGTGGCAGTGAGGGTGTCTTAAATCCCCCATGTCTTGCAGTGGCAGTCTCTCTTTTTGAGGTCAGATGGCAGCGTCCTGTGCTGGGTTAGGATTTTAGACCATATGTGTATTTCTTTGTCTTTAAGCATTTCATTCTCAGACATACTGTACTGTATAAGCAAAAGACCAGGAGAGGTCTAACATGTCCAATGTGTATATTTTAGTCACATTTTTAATTAGAGAGAAAATCACTGCTTCTTTTTTTTTAACATTTGTCTTTTTCCTGACGTGCTTTATGTTCCTTTAACGTTAATTACTGCACCAATAGTCTGACACACAACCTCCAGTCAAACACCTAATGTGTTGTTTTTTTACACTTGTTCTATGTAAACAAAATGCGAAGCTGTAATTAGTTAGTAGAAGTGCTGGGAGGTTGATACTTTACACTTTTTAGAGATTTTTTTGCTAGAAAAGAAAAAAAAAGAAACTGCACTCCGTCATTAAAACATTTCATATTAATTTCAACGTCGAAGGTGGTCTCGATTGCCGGGCGTCATGCGAATGCATTTTGCCTGGAAATGCTTAAGAATAGCTGCTTTAATGTTTGGTGTGCAACACAATGTGACCTCAAAGTAAACAGCCACATTTGTTACGCTCACACACACAAAGCAAAGCTCATGCACAGAGAATTACTTCTCGCTGATTGACTGCAGCAGAGTCGATGTTTGGTTTCCTCCGCAGCGGTCCGGCTCCGGTGCCACACAAAACTCCACTTAACATTAAATTCTCCCGATGCTCCGTTTCATTGCCTTCAAGATGTGGAACCAATCTCATCCTAATCAGGGTTCGGGCTTTACTTATTTCAAAGTACCTATAAAATAACTCAAGGTCCAAGATACAATTATTTTATTTCACCAGCAGAAAACAAACACGGCTATCATTCGATTCTGCTCCCCGAAGAATATTTCCATGGAAAACTTGCTCATTAGAGTTTACTGTACTCGTGTCTTTAGATTTTGGAGGACATGTGCATTCAAAACAACATTGCATGGAGTTTCACTGTAACCTTGACATATTTAAAGAAGCGGCAGTATACAATTATTATAATAACTCTGGGACAAGCGGCAGGCAACACAAAGTAAAATGAGCAATAGAAAAACGTTGCCGTCCATTTTATTTGTATCTATTAGCTTTACAGATAGTACTAGCGGTCGGTGTTCTGGTCACCGGCTTCATTGGAGGGGAGGATTTTTTTTTTTTTTTTTGAAAAGATAGGTTATGAATGGTGTGGTTATGAACACATGGTTTAGAATTGTATTTAGATGCTTCATTATGATAGGGATTGTGAAGTAAATCTGGAATCATTTCTAAAATTGTGTGAATAGGATACAGTGCTGCATTCTCACTAAATCACACAGTTATTCTGAAAATGTGTGAGACTCTCAATGGTAATTGTAGGTTCTCAAACAACACACAGTTTGCAGAAAATGAAATATTTACTCTCTCAGTACGTCAGTTCCAAAATTAGACGAAAGGGCCAAAATAATTCTACTGTGATCAGGAGGAGACAAAAACAAAAGTAATTACACCCGACACAGGCATCTGCAGTGGTGTGACAGATGTGTGTGTTTGTTGCGTGTATGCATGTATACATAGGAACACACCATCAGCAGGTGGTTTCTGTGTGAACATTGTGATCTCCAGGCGAAGCTATCTGCTCTCCGCAGTGAAGTGCCGGCCAGTCCCCATGAAAACATCCTGTCATCTTATTCCTTATTGTCTTCATCCAGCAGTTCTCCTTCTGTCAGACTTCTTTTTCTCCGTCTCTCATCCCTTTATCATGTCAGCTATAGTTAGAGCGTGTTTTTTTTCTTTCTTGGTCTCTGTCGTATTTTTCTGAGCTGTTTCGGTGTTAGTTACAAGAAAAGTACAATTCTACATTTTGTCACATTTTTTTTTTTTCTCTCTGGGAATTCTACTTGATGCTCCGCGATGACGATCTTTGTTGACGCAAAGCCGCTGCTCCTCCACCTAATCCGCAAGCTGTGATGTTGCGGAAACACTGCTCATCTCATGTGCTGCTGATGTGTCAGGAAGCGAGACAAACACAGATACTTCTGCATCACCGCATGTGGACTAAGTGGGGTAGCAGTTGGTCTGTGGTTGTAAGAAAAAATAATCGGGAAGACAGTGTCATCCTTCAAAGAGGCTGACAAGCAAATGTATTTTCCTTATAAATTCATCATGTGAAGAAATGTTGAATCAGGGTTTTTTTTATACACACACGCAGACTAGATAGAAAGGTACAGTTGGTACATGTGCATATACTTCACAAAAGAAAAGAAGAAAAGCACAGCTTGCTGCAGACTGCAGACTGCAGTGCATTCCAGGTTGGATTGTAGAAATATTATCTGAACCCTTGAGAAAACTTTCCTCATACCTCCCGTCTGTAAGGATTTTATTTCAAGTGTCATCTTAAGTGTGCTTTTTTATGACACCGGGTTTCAAAACACGCTGCGAAGGAGACTTAACAGTCATCGCCCCTTCCTCATCGCTGAGGAAAATATTTGCGATGGTGCCTGCGAGAGGTCAAGAGAAATATCAAACAGCTGTCTGCTCAAACAGGTGCTCGAGTACGTCAGGTAAATTCCACTTCATCCCTCTGATCAAATTAAAATTCCGATGACAAATAATTGAGTTGAGGAACAAGTCAGCTTGAGGGTGCATTTTCCCACCCACCAACTAAGAATCTCATTATCGAGTCGCGTCCAATTGGCTGCTCACAATGCTGGAAAGCAAACTCCAAGCAAACCAAGGCAGATCCTCTGTAAATAATATCTCTTAAACCCAGTGGTCCTTTTTTTCCGTTTTAACAAAGGATGAAGTGCGCTTAATTCTCTCCGAGAACTGAAGAGTGCCATGGCAACAGAGCCTCATCAGTGGCTTTCCGTTCAAGTGTATTTGCATACCAACAAGCCCTTGAATTAAAATGTCCTGCAAATAACTTACACGGGATGAAATCGGAACGATGCATGTGGCCGCGCAGCTTATTGTTCCGGCCGACAGGGATATCATAAGCTAACCGATTTATTATTCATGATATATCTGGTACTCATTAGATTAAAAATGTAGTTCCCCTCAATAATTCATCCAGCACGTGACGTGCTGTGCTAGCGCCGCAGCCGCTGAATGGCGTGAGACATGGCGAGTATCGACTTCATGCATTTGTAATTAACATATTCCGATTAGTCTGCAAACATTACTGCCATTTAGCAATCAAAGAGATTGCATCTGGAAATGAAAATAACCTCTTGTCACCCCCACACATCAAGTTTTTGATTAAGCCAATCAAAACTCGCACGTTTCCCACTGTGTGTCTTCCCTTCGTCTTTAGCGCTCACCTTCTTGGATAATTGGAGGCTGCTGTAGGAACTGATGATGAAGACCCCAGTGTGACAATACTGTTTATGAATGCAGCTTGTTGAAGCCCTATGAGACAAATTGTGATTTGTACAAATAATAGCATAAATGTTAGCTATTAGTAGTGTTAAAGAAAGGAATATTCCTGTATCTGCCCCAACGTGTTTTTCTCGGCCCCGACATGATGTCCGCGGCTGAAGCAATGAGACATTACCATTACCATTAACTTTATGCCTCTTTGTGTCTCTTGCAAATGCAAACACGCGCCGGGTTAACCTTGGCACCGCACTGATCCTTGTATGTGCGGTTAATTATGAGCGGGTTCCATCACTTCTGAAGAGAACTGTTTACACAGCATCGTTCCAGGGTCAGGACTGTTGCATTGTATGGTGTCGTTTGATGTTTCTCTGTTCTACAGAATGCATATTTCCCTTGCTGTACTTCAAATGGAATTTCATGCAAGACACAAATAGATAAATCCTCACCAAGCAACAACTAGCAGATTTGCAGACATGTGAAAAGTCTCTACGCTCAGATTTAACATCGGCTCAAAGAGTTCGCTGCTGCTCGAGGAAACTATTTTGTGTGTCCTTCCACCCATTTATCAATTTTCTATACCCACTTATCCTGTGCAGGAATGTGGAGCGCCGCAGCCACGGATAACTAGACAGCAGCGTCTCACAACCGAGACACATTCGCACTCACCCTGTAAGATATGTTCACACTTACATTCACATGAATATGCAATTTAAGGTGTCCACTCTATCTCGCCTCTTGTGTCGGTGCAGGCAACTGAGCCGTCATCTGCGCGTCACCCCCACAGTGACCAACAAATGAGCAGCACTGAGAACAAAGGAACATGGAAAGTTCACCAGGAGTCGCTCCATTAAATATTTGATCCCCCCCCACCCCGAGTTGTCAGAGATTATACAACTGTCATCAGTTCTGTTCGGTGCATGAAAACGGATCCTCCATGGCTTTTATTTTGAAAGCAATGGTTACAGTTGCCTTTATCAGTGTGCAGCATTGTAGTAAAACACCTTGACATTTACATAAGCATTGCCATCGGGTTAATAGTCGTACAGTCGGCGTCTTCCACTGCATCACAAGCAGCATCGCTTTAGCACCTCAATGCATCCATGTCTAACAATGCTCAGCTCTAGTGACAGAATGTAAATATTTCATTCAGAGAAGGCAGCTTTTCAAGGAGCAAAATAATATCCTGCAGTGCTGCTGCTCCAAACACATCACTAATTTATGGATCTGAAACCCCACCAATGCTTCCTCTATCTGATATTATACCTTTTCAAAGTTCCGCACATCTTAGAGCATTTTATAAAGTCCCGCTCTCCCATAATTCTCTGCATGCCCGATCACCGTCCTCCTCCTCTCTCCAGGAGAAAAACCACATGTTTATGAATAGAGGGAAAGAGGCAGCGAAAATCTTGGATGAATTCTGGTTCTAAGTTTTCTCGCTGCATTACTAATCATGTGCCTTCGTCTGTTATTTTTCAGCGGGCCTGTGTTTACCTCCAGCAAAAAGATGTGAAGTCGCTTCTGCCTCGGCTGTAAGCGACTAAGACGAATAACTATAGATTCTAGTTTTCCTCTCCACATTCTACACATTCATTCAAATGCTCGGGTCGAAGCAGATCTCGTACATCACGGGTTTTCCATCACGTTATATATATTTTTTTACCTGTTAGAAGTTTTCAGCTCTCGTGGCCGGGTTACTCCACCCTCTCTGCTCTCCGTGTGTGTTCAGCAGGCCGCTGTGCCAGCTTGTACAGCATCTGGACATGTTGATATAATGTCATGGTCCATTTTCACCTCTGGCTCTAATCACGCCTCCCTCCGTGTCTGTGCGTTTAGCGATGCCGAGGACTGGTTCTGCGAGTGTCCGCCGCTCTACACGGGCCGGCTGTGCCAGTTCGATGCCTGCGAGCGCAACCCCTGCGGTCACGGAGCCACATGCATCCCAAAGTCACCGTTGGAGGTCGTGTGTCTGTGCCCCTACGGAAGACAAGGTCTACTGTGTGATGAATGTAAGTGTTACAAAGAGCAGCTCCAGCGTAGATTTAGCAGCTTAAGAGAGGTGGGTGGTGGATCTACAAACTGCTCGTGAACGAGAGCCTCGAGCAGTCGGTGGAGCGCAGTCTCTTGTCAAGTAAAAGGATTAATGAAACTAAATTCTGCTGAGGAGGCTGAAACATCATCCTCCAGCAACAGTTTTAATAATCAAAGTAAAACTCACGGCTGCAGCGGTGATTATTCCAAAATACTCCATTAAGCTCCGATTCCCAAACACCTGCAATCCTGGCATTGTGTTGCCGCACAGTTCTAAAAATGCTTTTGCTGTGCCTGAGCAGGATGTTGCTGAGCTTTCTCACGAAATGTAAAAGTTAATATAGCTATATATCTTTATAAAACTGTACATGATGGCCTATCAATATATATATATCACACAACTCCACAGCCATAACAGATGATTTGTTCAAGGGTCGCAAAATGCTGACTGACTAATCGAAGGCTTATCAGAGCCAAGTCATTGAATATTTATAATTACAAGCAGCAGTTGTTGCACTGGCTAACAGAATACATAAACCTCTCGGAAAGACTATGCCATGAAATTCCCATCCTGTTATTCATGGTCCCCAGTAGATGATGAAGACAAATCCAAATTTTCCTTTTCCCAGTGCACAGTAAATCAATGAAGACATTTCATTTAAAGCATCAAACAAAAGTAAGTGTGATAAGAATAGATTCATTTGAATTGATTTTTAAATTGGCCCATGTCTCATCTGCTAACATGGAGCGAGGAGTCTTTTTTTTTTTTTTCTTCCAGATCTTGAATGCAGCCAGCCAGCCAGCAGGGGGCAATCAACACGTTCTGGCTTCAGACCAGTCACGTCCTTTACTCTATACAGTCTGTGGCTCATCAGAACAGAGCTGCTGACATGTCTGCCTTGAAAAGGTCCCAGAAAGCTTTCAAATAACCTCATAAATGAAAGCAGGTTTTCAGCGCCTTTTGAATAATTATATCTACCCGCCAGAGAAATGATTCGGGGCTTCACATGCTGCCGTTCTCAGAAACAAAGTGTCTTGCTTGACTAAACTGACTGGAGGAGCAGCGGGGTGCTTGGCATATAAGTCATTCAGCCATGCCACAGCCCCTGTCAGACTCCCAGCAGCCGTTCACCACGCAGAGTAATCCAACCTTCCGGTGTCACACCAAGTTTATTGCTGCTGTTTGAATTCTTATCCTGATATCGTCGGATAAGATCAAAGGGAAAAGTGACACCTCCTAAAGTCTCTCTGCCTCTCAGTTTTTCCTTTTTTTCCTTTTCCTCATGTGTTAGCAGAATACTCAGGCAGTATTTTTTTTTCTCTCCAGGCAACATGAAACAGTGATATTTCTTTCTAAATACAGTATTTTCCATTCATGGCTCCCGTGTGCATTTTAATAGATAAGGATTGTCAGTGAACAAGCAGGAAAAGGAAGGCTAGGAAGTGGTATCGATGCCTCAACAGTTCAGGGCATGAAACTTTAATGGATATTTAAGTTAACTTCACTCAGAATTATTTATGGTCTACCTCTGTACACAGGTTACTCTTGCTACTTCCTTCAGATATATGTATACGGATGGAAACAATGTACTGCATATGAAATGTACAGTTACACTGGAACGGCACTGCCACCCGCAGATGTGATTATCATTTTAATTCCAAATGATGTCAGGTCTGAGAACACAGAGCAAGAAAAAAAATGATGCGAGCCGCTTCATAAACACACGAGCGGACACAGTTATGTAACGCAATCCTGTTTAGCACATTATATTTCCAGATATCCCTCACAGAGTCCATTCAGTGGATTTAATGTCCATGCTTAAACACTGCGCAGCACTACTCTGCATCAGCATATCAGTTTAGTATTGATTCAGTGGAATTTCTTTTAATCTT
The DNA here is from genome assembly GCA_016785235.1 of Pseudorhombus dupliciocellatus. Classification (NCBI taxonomy): domain Eukaryota; kingdom Metazoa; phylum Chordata; class Actinopteri; order Pleuronectiformes; family Paralichthyidae; genus Pseudorhombus; species Pseudorhombus dupliciocellatus. Next base: position 1,055,934 of record JAFBJW010000258.1, read on the forward strand.
GTTTTAAGATGGGGGGGGGTAGAGCAGCAGCGTGCACTGTGATGCGTCGCTAATGCAGGAGATGTGATGCTCTGTGGCAGCTTAGATGTGGCGCACTGTATACATGCAGTTTTTGGCAGAACGTGTTCGGCGGTGTGGTGTCACACATCACTCTTTATTTCCCCTCAACCGCTCCAATAACTTTACAGCATATTACACACACTCCCAGCAGAGTACAAATACTGTCAAGTATTATTTGACAGGGGCAGCCCAACAAGCGTGACTGTTACTGGATTTTAAATAGTTTCACGTGTTACAAATAGAGTATGAAAACGTGTCGTGTTGATTGTTGGACCATCCATCAACTTCATCTCTTTTGAGTATGTATGAGTAGTATAGGTTTGCATTTAGCATAACGTAACTTAGAGTGTGACGGCAGCCATTGTCAGTTATGGATGTGCTGTGAGAATGGGGGACACAAGTCGAGAGAGATATGTATGGGGGACATCTTCAGACTTGGACACAGTTTCTCATGTTACTCTGTTAGAGTTTGTGTATTGTTGCACCTTGTGCTCTCCTTGATGCATAGTCCATAAAGTGTTCTGCATAAGACGTTAGCAGCTGCCTGAGTTCTCCTATAACCAGCTTGAAGCCGTGTGCACAAAGTTTGTTTCAATAATGGTCGAATGGCCTACAAATTCACCATGTGACGTACTGTATATCCAATCTCCTCGTACGTCCTTTTGTTAATTATTGTTAAATCAACTTTGCTCAAGGTTAAGCCGGCCCGCAGGATAATTTCCAAAAATATGGAGCGTTAAAGTTTTTAGTATCCATATGTCGTTGTTATATATAAGACATTTCTTGGCATGGGGACTTTTAATGTACACACTGAGGGGCCGTGTTTAAATGTGTCCTCTCTTTGTGTTGCTAGCCCATATATTTAGACATGGTCACAACAATATAATATTCTTTACTGTAGCATCATTAAAAGCTGTGGGCGCAACATGTAAACACAATGTACAATAATGGTAGAAATCTGGATTGGTTTATATTAGATGTTATGCTCCATGTGTATTAAGACGGATCAGAATCATTAATTTAATTATCATTAGATTACATTAGACAAATACAAACATCAAAATATAAAAGACTTTTTTCTCCTCAGTAATATTGTTTTGTTTCAAATATCTCATATATGTTGTTGTGAATTATCTGAATCAGTATATGTCAGTTCCCGTGGTGGGTTTGGCTCAGTGTTGGCGTAAATCTTCCATCATAAACGCGTTCAAGGTCATTTCATTTTCTAACGATGGCTCAAATGTTCATATCTGGTCAGAGCAGGTGGGAGCAGCAGATATTACGGAGCCTAAAGGGTCGTCATGTTTGTGTTTGTCATCATCTCATCTCCTCCATTGAAACAATGGGCGAATGCAGCCCTGCCAGACTCCCAATGACAACAGGAGCATTTCCCAGCTTTATTAATAATTTAGCAGCCAAACAGAGCTGAGGGCAGTCGCAGAGGGGGAGCTCTGAGCCCCTCTTAGACATCGCCTGGGGCTGCGGGAGAGTGTGCGAGGGGTCTTTGCAGTGAAGAGGAGCGGCTTGTGTGTGGGGATCGTTACTCTTACCAAAAAACAAACACGCACACACCAACGCAGAGGGGGTGTAGTTTTGAATGGATTCAAAATTGCCTCATGCAGAATGAATGAATGAATGAATTTACATTGAGTCCCCAGTGTAAAATCAAGTGGATGGGGTTTGCAGGGATGGAATACATGAGAGAGCATTATTGAATCAACCACGCGTTCTGAATAAGTAAACTTGAGGGTGCAAATGAGTCACAGGGATTATGGCGCTGCCCGTGTGATCACTGGGTAAGAAGCAGCGCCTGCTCGCCAGAACCCTTCCTAAACAGGGACTAATGAAAATAGAAAAGGGCTGAAGAGGTGATAGTATTTGAAAACAGGTCATAATCTAACAGCATTCAGAATGGGGTGGAAAAAAAATAAATAAGTCGCCGTCCCTTCTTGTAAGTGTTGTGTAGCAATAGTGCCATCTTTTGGTAACATGTGAAATAAAAGATGAATCTGAGCTGCTGCTTCACTTTTTAAGACAAATGTGATTTTTTTTTTTTTTTTTTTCTCACTGCGTTGAAATCTGTGTTTGCTTCACAGCCATCAACATAACGCGAGCCAGGTTCAGCGGAAGCGACGCGTTTGGCTACACCTCCTTCGTGGCGTACTCCTCCGTCCCGAGCCTCAGCTTCTTCTATGAGTTCAGCCTGAAGTTCACGCTCGCCAACAACTCATCTGCCGTGAAAGACAATCTGATCCTGTTCGCTGGGCATAAAGGACAAGGTCAGCTCGGCGCCAGCACCTGCGCAGCAATTTAGAATAATTCTTACGGTCAAATGAGAAGACGTGGGGGAGGGGGGCGCGGGGGAGCAACTTTGGGAAGTCTCCTCAGTTGGATTTCAGGTGTCAAACTCCATTAAGCGTTTTAAAAAGAAATGCAATTGCCGCTTTGAGAGGTTCTCACCCGCTGTGGATGGTAATGTGCTACCTAATAGATTTCCACTCTCCTCTGAGATCCTCTAATCAAGTGGGTTCCCCGAGGATTTTGAGAAATGAATAGTTTTTTTTTTCCCCTGCAATTAAACCATTTCTTGTTCTTGACTTTCAAAAGAGACTCGTGTTGACATCGCGCAGATAAAATAAACATGTGAGCGCCGGCATCTCCAAAGCATGCAAGCTAATTGCCTTAAACAGACTTTGAGGTGTTGGGGTGCTGTGATGCTGTCAGCAGCCATCACTTTAAATTAGGATCTCCTTTTCTGCAGGGTCAGATTTGGTAGCAGGTAACCACCGTGTCATTGTTATCGGCGTATTTCATCAAAAGGAGGAGAAGGAAGAGAGAGCATAGGAGGGAAAAAAAAAAAGGAACAATCTTGTGGATCCTCCTGCATTTGTTTTCCCGGGAGAACACAATTCATCATGGCGGAGGCAAAAACAAAACAAGAGCAATATGAATAATGAAACACTTGTCAGGAGAGTGAGCAGCGCTGTTGGTAACGGTGCGGAATTCAAAGGAACAATACAGAGGAGATGGAAAATGAACGGCCGACGTGGTAATTGGTTTAATGAAGTTGCATCTGTGATTGCTGACAACAGGGAAGGAAGCAGAGTTCATTGATATATTTAAGGCAAGTTACACCAGTTACACCATTTCCCATTTTGGAGAATGGTTGCCTGAACTGACCCTTTAGCCGTTCCCTGTGGCTGTGGAGAGATGATGTCCTGGACAAATAGATACTGATATCCATTTGTGATGGCTGCCCGTGGCCTTGTATTCAAATGTATTCATTGTGATTTTAATTCAGTGACATCCTGCGGCGTTTGTGCTTTTGGTTTGTAGCGCCTCTGTTATTGTAATTTCTTACGTCCAGCTCAAGGTTTGTCTGGATGTTGTTTGTGTGAATGCTGCTGTCCATACTACAAATAGCCCATCAGGGACAATAAACACATCCTTGATCCTTGATACAAAACACCCTCTGACTGGAATAATAGTTGCTTCAGGCCATCTTTCTTTTCCTGTCAGAACAGCCTGTGTAGGTTTTTATCTGCTTCCCTGGAATTCAGTTTTTGTTGTCCACTTGCTGAGGCCAGGGTGAGTGGGTGGGTGAGGCTGCACAAGCTATCTGTGCATTTGTATTAGTAGTGTATGTGATGTTGCTGTTTGTATGTATTTCAAAAGTTCTGTTAGTCCTTATAAGACTCCCCCCCTCCCCCCCAGAGATGTTGTTGTGTGTTTTGAGCCTGCTGTGCTGATGATAGTCATTTCATTTATCTTGCAGGAGACGACGGTGACGACTTCTTTGTGTTGGGACTACGCAGCGGACGAGTCGTGCACCGCTTTAACCTCGGATCAGGCGTAGCGACTATAGTCAGCGACCGACTGAACCAGCGGGTCAACATTCACACAGTCACGTTTGGGAGGTCCAAGAAAACAGGATGGCTGAAGGTTTATTTATACTGATAAACACATAGTAAGGTTTTATTACCTCAGGCAGGGTCTAGAATATTCAATCTATGAAGGGAAATTAGAGGATACCGAATCGAACCAGGTCATGTCTGTCGTCACTGTAAATTCACAGAATATATTCATTTGGCTTATTCTACACCAGTGGTTCCCAAACTATCGGCCCAGAGAGACAGGATGTGTGCTTGATACAATAGGAATTATTTTGGAGCCTTCATTCTTTTACTTATTTCTCATTAGATTTCAGTTTTACCTTCTGTGGCCCCTGCATCCTCTGATTTATTTCCCTTCAGTCACCTCACTGTGTCTGATTCAAACACCATACACCCACACATCCTGTCTCCTGGTGTTGTTTTGTACATGCTGTCGCATACTGGGGGCCACATCAGTATTCCTTTTATCAACATCATCAAGAGCCAGTGGTCAGTTACAGTAGGGCGTTCGCTTAATGCAAGCGGTGAGATGCTGCCGAGTTCCCCGCAGGACCCAGATCCCCGGGGAACCTGCACCTCCAAGACTTTAGTCTGTCCAGTGGAACTAAAGGTGTCATAGCTCCCGAGGCTAATAAGTGTGCACCGACTGAATAGCTCAGCGATCCAAGGTCTGAGGTATTTTGTGTGGAGTTCGTCCGATTTCGATGAAAGGAAATTGCGCTCCCACACGGAAGCCTTCAGACTCCAGCTGCAGTACTGACGTTTTTCTGTCTCTCTCTCTCTCAGGTTAATGGTCAACGAAACAGGACGGCATCGTCTCCCGGACCCCTGGTGGGCCTCAATGTTTTCAACCAGCTCTTTGTAGGTGGATATAATGAGTACACCCCTGAACTGCTGCCACTTGGCTCCAGGTTCCGTCAGGGCTTTCAGGGTAAGACTGACTACAGCTTCATTACCACCCCAGTGCTGCTGAGCCCTTGGGCTCCGAGTTTCTCTCAGGATGTCTGTCTCTTTGTAAGCAGAGGGGAAGGTGTGTAATGAAAAGGGAGTTACAGGCTGGGGCTGTGTATGAGGCCGGAACAGAGCTCCGAGCTTGATTGTATCTTCACCCTTTAATGACTTCACACACAGCACAGTTGTGTGTCGGCTGCAAATCCACTCCCAACGCTGATAAGTTGCTTGAACCGCGATGCCATACAAATAATCTTTGTCATCAGCAGCCTCGTTTGTGCTCTCTCTCTCTCAGGTGTAGGAATGTATTCTGGAGGGCATCCATTGTGCCTCGCTAATGTGCCGAGCTGTGGAGCAAAATTGCCATAACCCTAATGATGACAACCACTATGAATATCATCATAACCATATTCAGCAGCCTCGGCACTAAAGCAATGGATCTTGTTATTGTAAATGTCGTGGCAGATCCATTTGAGGCGAACAAGAGCTTTTTAGGTTTTGGACACCGGAGGGACTTGTGTCTGTTTGCTGATTTATCATCATAAAATTAATTCCCCCCCATCAGCTTACCGAATAAATCCGCCAGAAAAATCAAATCAGCTATGTGGAAGCATCCGTTTGCCCCCTGTGCACCGCGCGGCAGCAGTCGGCTGTCTGCGGTAAGCACTACCTGAGCCCAGGCGACACCAGTGGAACCATAACCTTCCTGCTCGGGGTGTAATGAGAACTCATGAGCGTCTAATCAGATCTGTGTGACCTTCCTCAAGCTCTAATCATGATGGCTGCCAGTGAACACACTGATAATGCACTTCACTCCCAGTTATCAACAGATCCACTCTCCCCTGTGGAAAGGTGGCAGCGGAGGAACGGTGGCTGCTAGAGGGGAAAGGAAAAAAAAAAAAAAATCAGTCCCTCTATTGAGCCTGTTGATCAAATAACAAGACATGGGCAAGTTTGAATTTGTTGTCGATTCAAAGCTGACTCATTTTTGTCGCTTATATAAATCGCCTTTGGAAAACCAGTCTTTGTTTTTTAAGTATTGTCACAGGACAGCAGCAGAAGAAATTTTTTTTTTTTTTTTTTGACTGAAACTTCTTTTTAGTTTTACAAGAAAACGATTCTGCAAAAGCATATTTACACCAAGGTTTTCCTTGATTTGGTTTGTGCAGCTGAAATAAAAATGAAACCTGCTTTTTGCCATTCTGTTTTTGTAAATCTTCGCTTTTCCAACGGTCTAAGTTTTTTGCAGCAGCGCGCAGCATCACTTGAGTCTGCCAAGTAGACGGCATCATGCCATGAATATTCATGAGTGAGCATGACATTTCCCCTGCATCCTGTTTATGCCAATGACTAATGCAGCGGAGAGGAGGGAGTCTGCATGTGCAGATGACTGCAAGGCTTGTGCTCGGGCCCCGTATTTATAGAAGGCCCCGTGCTTCACAGGTACAGGCCAAAGCAAATATTGTCTTGATAAAATTGAATTATGAAAGAAAGAAAAAAAAAAAGCAAATACGATGAGGGAGATGCATGAAAACTCATATTAAAAATCTCAGGTGTGAACTGAGACTTTATTCCATCAAAGTCGATGGTTAACGTCAATGTCGAGACTCACCCTATAAATCTTATCTCATGTGCTTTATAGAAAACCACGTTTGGGCACAGTGTGAAAAAACAAACAACGCTTAAATCCATTTCAAACAGCGCATGCATTCCGAGTGTTTTCCTCTGTGTTGGCCGTATTTGAGCTGGAATCAGAAACCACATTTTAATCACATTTTCCTGCGTGCGGTTCCTCTGATAATCCTCTGTCTATTGGCCGTCAGCGTGTGCATGTGTGCGTCTCTTTCGCAGGGTGCATTTTTGATGTGCTGTTTCGCACAAGAAGGGACAGGAAGTTCCAGGCGCTGGGACAGCCTGCGGGACATCCAGCCTTCGGGCGCAGCGTGGGTCAGTGTGGAGTCACGCCATGTGTTCATATTCGCTGCAGGAACGGAGGGACATGTGTGGACTCGGGCTCGTCTGTGTAGTAAGTTGAATTCTGATTATTCCCGAATTACCCCTGTCGTAAATAACGCACGAGGGCCTTGTTGCTGAGTGGGACGCACCTCGGTGTTGTGCCTGGACCTCGGCAACCTTCAGACCAGCCAGTGCACAGCGCATGTAAAGCAAAAGGACACAACAGTGTTTACAAGCCCTTCACAGCGTCCGACTGTGTCCGTCTGCAGTTGCCAGTGCCCATTTGGATGGAAGGGAGCTCTCTGTTCTGAGACCGTGTCTGTGTGTGATGTGGAGCACAGCCCCCCTCCTCTGTGCGCCCGCGGCTCCACCTGCATCCCTCTCCCAAACGGATACACCTGCCAGTGCCCCCTGGGGACGGCGGGGCTCCACTGCGAGAAAGGTTTCCGCCGCCGAACCCCTCCTCCCCCACCCTCTCCCCCACCCCTTTCCCACAGTATCATTATGCTGCTTATGTTATTTGTTTATGTAAATAAGACAGTAGCCTCGGCGCCCAATTATTTAACCGCCGTAATGTTCTAACCCGTTCAGCCGTGACCATCAGCGACCCATTCTTCAGCGGCAACCTGTCCTCCTGGATGTCATTCCCACCCATGGGTGTCAGACATAGGACGGCTGTGCGGCTGCAGTTCCAGCCGCTGTCACCGGATGGCGTCCTCGTGTATATTGCGCAGCATCTCAGCGCCAGAGCTGGTGAGGACGATTTCATCATTCAAAAAACATAATGTTGTGATTACATGGGGACCGGGATCACATTTGTCTCGATCTTATTCTGCCAACACGGTTAATATTTTAAGACACGTGCAGAAATTTAACTTAAAATTAGGATGAATCCAGTCTTGAAGTGTTTTGTGTTACAGGATCCAAAAACACGCCCTGCTTCTCAAATTCCCTTGGACCTATTTCTTGTGTATTTAACAGGAGACTTCTTCTGCCTCTTTTTGAAATCGGGCTTCGTCCAGCTGCGATACAATCTGGGTGACGGCACCCGCGTCCTGCAATCTGACAACAAAGTGGACTGGAGCGGCAAGACGTGGCACAGGGCGGCGGCAGGCCGGGTGGGCCACCGAGGCTTCCTCGCTCTGGACGACAAGGAGGTTAGAGAGAATGCAACCGGAGGGATGACCACCCTCGACGTTGCTACGGACATCTTCGTCGGCGGGGTGTCCACTCTGAGTTTCGTCTCCACCGATGCAACTGAAGGGGAACCAACGGGCTTCACGGGCGGCATTAGAGAACTGATAGTGAACGGTGAAGAGCTGGAGTTAACGGAGACGGGGGCGGTGAGCGGAGCAAACATTGGGGACTGGGATGGCACCACATGTGGATACAAGGTGTGCCAGAATGAAGGTCACTGCAGGGCAACAGGGAGCCACTCATTTACATGCGTGTGCCCGCCATCATGGACTGGCACTGTGTGCAACCAGTCTGTGAGCTGCGCAAACAACATGTGCAAACACGGTTCCTCCTGTGCTCCGTCTAATGTGACCTCATACCACTGCATGTGCCCCCTGGGATGGGGGGGAAGGCACTGTGATGCAGAAATATCCACAGTCGTGCTCAAGTTTGTGGGAAAGTCGTACGTGAAATACTCCGACCCGAGGTACAACGCGAGAAATCTAAAACACACACGGGTGTCTTTCAGCTTCCAGACAAGCTCCTGGGACGGTTTGATCTTGTGGATGGGGAAGGCCGAACACGAAGACGACGACTACCTCGCAGTCGGACTGGAGAGCGGCCACCTCAAAATCGCAGTCAATCTCGGGGAGAGACTATCCCTCCCGTTAACGGTCAGAAATCTCCCCCTCTGTTGTGACAGATGGCACAACATCTCCTTATCTTTGAACAGCACCGTCCTTCAGGTGCTCCTGAACAGTGAGAGAATCCTGTTCGAAGACGTGGACCCGTTTGAGAGATATGTGGCCTTAAACTACAGGGGTCAGCTTTATTTGGGGGGGTTTGAGTTAGAAAGGAACGTCTCCATCGTCACTTCTGGGCTGTTTTCAAAAGGCTTTGATGGAAATCTAAGAGATGTTCATTTATTTGAAGACACAAAGCCACTGCTTTTCCTCAAAAACAGTGAAGGTTTTAATGTTTATCAGGGAAATGATGAGTAGTGAAAATGTTGCTTATACTTTGTTTAATACCAGTTAGGAAATTTAGCTAGGATCCATTTTTTTCAAAGTAAAGTTCATTCTGAACTATGTTACTTGTTTTGCAATTTAGTTTTAGTTCAGTGGTCATTTAATGCAATGTGTAATGTATTTCAATGGAATGTATGTGTGTTCTGTAGATTGCAGGGTGGCAACGAACTTCAAGGTGCATTATCGCCATCTGCTGCTTCTTCGACTCACTGCTCTGATCACAAAATGTAGATTCAGCACTAAAGTGTTTTTTTTAAACCTTTGATTCAAAGACATACACTTTTATAATCAACAATAAAAAAGGATTAGCTTTATTACGAACTGTACATAAACACACGGTGCAAAGGCACACTTCATCTCTAATTTATACAAGCCAAAATGTACATACTTTTTTCAATAGAAAGTAAGTATATAAAATATTTAAGCAGTTTAAGAGAAATTAAGTTGAAAAAAAGCAAAGCTGCTGTTGAGAGCCATCCTTGTGTTACATTCATTCAATATGTTGAACTTCCTAGCAAATGGTCCACACACACACACACACCCACCCACGTTGCGTGTTACAATGACTATTACATTTACTGGTCATCTGTCGTCAGAACAGCAGCCTAATGTGAACAATACATAAACAGTAAAAGGTTAAAATTTTGAAAAAATGTGTCCAATTATGAGTTTCTCTTGGTGTGAAACGAAATGATATCTCATGGCTGCTCAATGCAAAATGGGACCTTCTATGAAGTGAATAGCATGTAAGCCGCAGACTGGTGTGTAAAACAAACAAGCTGTGACAGTCTTTCTAGCTCTATGCCGCTTTAAAATGAAAATAACAATTATGAGTAACTATCTTTTGAGCTTCTACGTCCATTCTCATAATCAGAGTCCCGTCTGTGCCTGTGTCTGTCCTTGTGGCGGCTGCTGTACTCGTCGCTGCTGTGGTGCCTCTCTTTCCTCTTCTCAGCATGACGGTCGTCCGAGTGTCCGTGGTGCCTGCTCCTCTCTCTGTACTTGTCATCCGCGCTGCGATCGTACTTTTTGTCCCGCTCCCGGTCTTGGTGTCTGCTCTTCTTCCCGTGATGGGAGTCCCTGTGGTGGCCGTGCCGCCCGTGGTGGTCTCTGTCCTCTGTGTTTCGCTGCCTCGCCCACGGATCGCTGTATCGCTCCTCTGGACGCTTGTTGTCTTTGGCCAGGGCTGGAGGTTGCTCAGATAGCTGGGGGTAGCTCTCTGCGCACTGTGCCTGAAGTCCAGAAACGTACGCGCTGCTGTCCTGAGCGCACGTCGCACTGTGATTCTGATCCTGGGCATGCGGGGTAGAGAAAGCGTTGGCGGGAGGGCCGCTCGGGTAGTCGTAGCTGCCAGGCACCTGAGGCTGTTGCAGTGGGAGAGGTGCCGCTGCGCTGTTGTGTGCTGGTGCAGCTGGTGGATGTGTTACAGCAGCACCACTCTGGGACATGGCAGGATCTTCCTTTTTAGGGGAGCATGATTGAAGAGCAGATTGGTTTTGTTCCTCAGGCTTGTGCTTGGCCTGAGAAAGCTGTAAATAACCTTGGTGAAATGTTGTAACTGGACCACTTCTTGCACTGCTCAGCACAGGAACAGGTTTAGGGCTCGATGTCGCTGCCTGGCTGACCTTATCCTTTGGTAGCACCGCGGGTTTATCTTCATTTCCACAGGAATATGCTGAGGACTTCTTCAGTATCCCACTTAAAGGAGGTTTGAAGCTATTTGTGTGATCTGATGCCGTCTGGGATTTTGAGTGCAACAAAGAATTCCCTTCAGTCGCTCCTTTTTCGGTTTCCGACAAAAGGCCGCCGTCGTCTTTGTTTGCCGAGGCAGCACTGCTAGTTTCAGTCCCACTAGGAGCCGCCGACAGGCTCGCCAGGAACGCTTCAGTCGGTACATCTGGAGGCTTATCTCTCAGAGAGAGATGCGCAACAGGGGTCACCGCTGCGGCATCTTTTCCTGACGAGTTGTGAGCAGCAGCAGAAGCATCAGTCGGGCTGGAGAGCTCTGGTTCAGCTTTGGCAGCTTTGGCCTCTTTCTTCTTGATGACAAAACGCTCTCGTGGGGCGGCAGCTGTTGGACTCTTTGAGTTCTTAGCAGACGCTAGGGTTTTTGGAGGCAGTTGGGTCTTAGGAGTGTCGTCTGCTGCCAGTGAGGGTTTTCCTCCAAAATCTGGCAGAGGTGGCAATACCCCACCCCAGCCCACTAAAACACCTGGAAGAAAGCGCAGCGGTTTCTGAGGCTCCTGACTGTTGGTTTCCTCTGAAGCAGATGGTTCTTCAAGAGCCTCTGTAGCAGGCTCATCAACAGCCTCAGTGGTGTTAAGTGGTTTGTCCGTCTCTTTTTTAAGCACTGCCGTTAAGGAAGAGAGAAACAATTTCTCATCCTCCGCTGCTGTTCTGGTTTCTTTAGTGGAAACGGCGACGGTCTTGATTTCAGGAATAATCCTGCCGGTTTCATTCTCGTCCATGGGGAGAAAATCCCTTTTTGATCTCTGTCGAATTATGAGTCCGAGGAGAAGGTTGGCACGGTTGTTTTCTAAGCCTGTCAAAGAAAAAGATTAATTAAGTTTAAAAGATCCTCCCTCTTTGTGTTATTTAGTCATATAAATTAATCATCCATGTGGAAATTGGTCAAGCGTTGAGGTTACCTGGCCCATCAAAGGGAACAAGCTGATGTGGAACTTTCTCAGTGGCACCCAAGGGAATGAGATACATGTCCTTCACTTGTCTCCGGTTATTAGACACCACCCCGAAACGCCTACGACTGCTGAAGTAGGCGTACAAGAGAGCGTAGGAGATCTCATCTTCATCTGACTCGGGGGAGAAGCGAATGAGGCACACCTCCTGTAATGAGATAAAAACGCATGTGTCAGTAAAATCTTCCATCCATGAACAAGAGAAATGTTTTAATCAAGCTTTAATCAAATGCATCAAATGGCATTTAACAGTGGAATTGTCAACGTCTGAATGTAAACCTGCGCTGCTCTTCTCTATCAACCTCATGCATCAGTGGATGACTGCATGATTGCGAGACAGTCTGCAGGATTTTTGTGTGTGACTGGTACTCAATCAATGATGATCCACTGGAAATATGTGGTTATGTAGAGGCCTGCATTTTGTGTAGGATGTTTCTGGGCTGCTGCCTCAGGACAGTGGGTGTAGATCCCTCAGCCAGTCGTAACATGCAGAGTTTAACGGTCGGACAGAACTTAAATGCTGTGTGCATGTGTCAGAAGTGTTACCTAATCAGTTGCGATGAGCATAAATGCAGACAATAGATTCTAAAGGTCTCTCTGACAACCACCCCAACAATTTTCTAAAGGAGAGTGGTCAGAACTCACTTTTGTCCCAGTTGCCCGTATCTTGTCCAAGTAGTCCCACACTTGCTGTGGACTTATCCTCCCACCAACTTGAATGCTGTCTGGCAGGTCCTGTTGGGAAGTGGAATGAAACATATAAACTGACAGTACTTTGATATAGCTATAGAAAAACGCTTGTAATATGTCCTCATTACCTCAGTCACATTATCCAGAATTCCAGAGACTGGGAAAGCTTTAGTCACAAGCTTTGCCACAGCGTGCATGTGAATGAATCCTCGCCACAGGGGCTGCAGGCTGGAAAGGAACAGGGCCTCTTCGTCTCTTCCAGCGCCGTGATCTAATCTGTGGTTGGTACAATAGCCATGAGCACACTTGCAGACAACGTTTTACACGTAAGAACCACCCGGAGTGAGAAATTTACCGCTCACCTGGATTCGTAGACTGGCCGAGCACTTCTGAAGCTCTCCTCTAAAACAGTGAAGTGCAGGTCGTCTTCGAGAGCAGGTCCTGCTGTGCTTTTTGTCTCTTCTGATTTGGTGGACTGCCTCCTGACGACGGTGGTTGCTACTTTGACCACTTTGGTCGGTGCCTCCTCCACAGGGGGTGCCATACGACCTTGTAGAGGAAAAAAGGAACGAGTGTGTCAAAGCCGAGAGAGAATTATTGAGGAAAGAGTTTCATGGCTAAGAGCAGAACTTGTGCTGATGTCAGGGTTTTACCTGTGCAGATTTTGCAGTGCAGGTCGAATAAATGGGACTTGTGTTGGCTGGTAGTGTCTTTCTCCGTCTTGGTGTTCTCCGCTTTCTTCTCCGGGGTGACTGGAGGTTCTGTCACGACTTCACTCAATTTGGGGGGAAGCTCCAGCTAAGAACAGTGAAACCAAAAAAAATTAAAGCAAATGTGACCCTCTTTTACTTGACCATATAATACAGAGTAATATTTAACCTCTATGGGCTCAGGAGCTTTTGGTGGTTCTTGACTTTCGATTTCGATTTCGCCTTTGTGCGTGATCTTGGTGATCGGCCGCCTCTCCGCCTCTCTCTGATCTTTTTCAATCATCTCAATTGTCTGTAAAAACAGGAATTCATAATATAGTTTTTTTAGATAGTTACTCATACAACAATCTCTAAAAACAATTATAAAGGCACCAAATATTATACCCACTTGCTGAATTTAGGTTCTTTGGTGTAATTATTGTCAACCATTGAAATTCCATAGAGTGTGCGGTCATGACATAGAATAAGAAAATAAAGAAAATGCTTTTAGTTTTACTTACATGTCGGTTCTCCCTTTGTCGCCAGGCCGCTAATTCCTTCGAGGCCAGTTCCTCAGGGCTCATTCGAATTAGGTTACTGGGTGAAATCTCCCCTTTGAGAACCCTCTTAAAGAGGACCTACAGAAAACCATTCAAACAAAATGGAAATGCATTTATATGGAAACCGAAATTCACCACCAAGAAAAATTCTCACGTGTATCACGTGTGATTTGAGGCCATCCTTACATTGTTTTTAGTGTCTTTGAGGTTAAACATTAAGCTTCTGTACTTGTTCTTGTACTTGTTGTCAGTGTCTTTGTACAAGTGGAAAAGCTCTCTCTCTGTCTTCTTTGCCACTTCTGCAGCCCGCTCCACTGAGACGTTCAGATCAGACTCCTTCAACCTAAAATGCAGAGTGTGTCCCCATTGTTGATGAATTCAGGTGATAAATTAGGCGGCAATGTCGATTACAGAATTTTAACCTTATGAAATACTTACCTCTGTGTAAGGATTTCTTTCAGAGAATCACGCACACTTCGTCTGATGGCCTCCACGGACACGGGTTTCTTTGAAGCCGAAGTTTTACTTTTCGCCTCTTGTTTCAGCGAAGCGCCTGTGAGGACAGAATCACAATATGTAAGGAGCAGGTGAGGGGAAATCTGTGACCACCGGGAGCCGAGTGAGGAGAGAAAAATGTGACATTCACAAACGGCAGATATGAACGACTTTATCGCCTCTTAGATAGCAGATAACAGCTAATGAGATTTTTTTCACCCCTTTCTTCCATAATGAACAAAGAATGCACAGTTAGCGAGTTTTAGAAGTAGCTGTGGATGACCTTCACCAAACTTGAACGCAACAGCAGGGAGTCGAACTTTATTAGGCAGCAGCAAGATGGTGGAATTGTGTTCCCAATACGGAAGCAAACAGCAAACTGAACAGCTATTGTAAGTTCCCCTTTCACATACACTCATCTTTAGTTTTCTTTTTATTACCTTGCCTTACAGTTTTTGCTATTCCCGAATGTCCTCCACACTGGTTTTAAACTCATGGTGAACTTTGTTGAGTGTTTCAATTACAAACATTGAGCTAGGAGACAATTTCTAAGGAAGTAGTGAAGAATATCTGCCATTGTTTTAAAAATACCATATATACAGTCATTTTCATTGGTATTTCGACACCGACGAGATGATACACCTTCCTGTATCATCATATAGCAATCAAATCCCCGTCTGTCAGCGTGTGGGTAGTCCTGGCAGTACAGGATTATATTTGGTCTCAGTAGACTCCACAAATACACCTTATATAGATATTTTATGGTTTTGATGTTATTGCATGTGTTTTTATTAAAATGTAAGCAGCCCAAGTCCAACTGAAGAGCTGTATGTAGCTGGTTTATTTTAGTTTGCCAATAGACGGCCCCCGCTCTCTAACAGCAGTACCTGCACACTATGAATCATGGAAGTGGCAGCAGAGGGAGGAGGGCAGAGGACAGGGGGCAGGACTGATACTGACCGATGTCTAAATTCTTCATTCTCACTGAGCTTCAGAGAGTCTCCATGGTCAGGAATATTATTGATTTCACTGAAGTTCCAAATGTATTGCCAGGGAGATAGATGGTGAGCGTTCATGGTGACTTTGGTGCAACAAACTCTACAGTTGCTGCTCTAGAAATAATATTTGATTGCATTTATATAAAGATCAGGAAGAGAAAATTGTGATTCTCTTCGTTTATTCTTGTTTAGAATTCTGTAATCACATACCTGTTTTATAAGCTCCATCTCTGGCGTCTGCAGAGTGCCTTCTGTCAGGATCCTATTTTTAGACAGAAGATCAAAAAGTCCATTAGTCATATGACAACTGTTTTGCAAAACTGACAAATATGAGTCAAATAATTACAATGTGTAACTGGTAAAATAGGACATCATAATCACTCAGCCAATTTTGGAGCAAATACAGTTTAAAGTGCAGGGAATGTGCTAAAGGTTGGTCAGAACACCAGATTAACCCCACGCCCATGTGCAAGGCTCCTGCAAAGTAAAAGCAAAAAGACAAACCCTTGTGTAGAAGTGACACTGGCTATGATTAATATCAGAGGATGAATTATCTGAGGGGGAAAAAAATCTGTTGGATGTGAAGGATTTAAATTTCATCAATGCATTTTTAAACATCATTCTTGTGACAGCCTATCTCGATAGAGCTCACCTTTCTTACTGGTCTTACTCCTCCTGATGTGAGGCTCTGAGAGGACCCTGGTTCTGGTTTTTGTTTGGGAGGCAGCTTCTGGTCCAAGACCTCAGTCTTGACTGGAACCTCTGGTTTGGGTCCACTCAGGGGTTCAGGCTCCACCTTTCGGCTCTCTTCCTCACAACACTTCAGGCAAACATACATCTGGTCCTCCTCTTCCATTTCACGTACTTTTGTGAGGTCGAGACCGACACAGTCTCCATGGAACCAGTCTTCACAGCGGCCGCAGCCCACCATGAACCTATAGGCAGAATAGAATAGGGTTATTGCAAATCAACAATTCATACCCAAATCAAATCTGAGTCACAATGACAATATTGTTTTTATACTGTAGACCAATCCTCTGCCCTTACGTGTTATTGTGGTGTTTTTTACAGAGGCCACAGCAGTTGTTTCCATCCCATACAGTGTCGCTGTGTGCCGGCTGCTCCTCCACCGCCTCCTTCTTAGCAACGGGAGCGTTATCTGGGATGAAGAGCTGTGGCTCATCCACGGAGATGCTTCTCGAACTTTTACTTTTCTGTCTCTGAACGATCTTCTCTGGCTTTTTCACTTTAGGCTTTTCCTGTCCTCCCTCTTCAGGCATTTTTAAAGAATGGCTCGGACGGCTGTGCACTGGCTGGGCAGAGTCAACTTTAGACTTATTAGGAGCGGGCGTGTGTTTGGTCGGTGGCTGCTGATCACCAACACGGTTGCCAGATGATGGGCTCTTCTTCACTGCTGAGCTGGATGGAGCTGGTTGCTTTGGCTTCACTTTAGTGTCTCCTGTGCTGTGTGTCTTTTGCACTTTAGAAGCAAGCTCACTTTGGGTGTTTTCAGCAGGCCTCTTCAAGGGCATGACTTCTTTCTTGTCCTTCAGAGGTTTATTTTTGTGCAGGTCACCTCTTTGGATGATTTTCAATGGCGTGTTTTGGGATACTTTATTCTCTGTAATCGTGCTTTTTGGTTTACATGAAGCCAAGTTCTTGTTCTGAGTCAGTTCTTGTTTTAGGTTTGCTTTATCTTGATTTTTCACCACATTCAGTGCCTTTTCTTGACCATCAGTCTTACTAACAGTAGTTGTGTCATTTTCCTTGCATTGTGGCTGATTGATTTCCTCTTTTTCATCACTCACTGGCTTTTCAGGAATACTCTGATTGTCAAGCTTTGTCTCTTGTGTGGACGGGTGTCCTTTTAACCTCCCATTGGAGGTCTGAACATCATTGGGATTCACATAGGGGCCTAGCCCATGGATTACATCATCAGCAGTGCTCTCCTCAGTCATATCCACCTCTGCCGCACTCTCATCTATGGGATTCTGGACGTTGACTGCATCCCCAGGCAGCATTGCCAAATCTTTGTTCATAACGTGCAACACATCATCCTCGATGCACATGGCCTCGCTTGTGTCAACGCTTTGTGTATAAGAGGGTCCCGGAAGCAACTCAATCTTGAATCCTCCAATTGTGACTGTCAACCGTCTCAATACAACCGAAGGATTCAGCCATCGTCCTCCATCAAGATCATTTACGTTGATGCGTCCTCCTTGAGTTAATTCTTTCTTTAGTTCTGAGTCTTTGATTCCTTTCTCGATTAGAAACGACGTTTGTAGCCTGTTGGCTGGTTTCCTTCCTGGTCGTCCCTGGGGTTTGATGGTTGTGTTCATGGGTTGTGGATCCTCACAATTTTCTGTTTCAACAAGAAACAAAACATGGAAAACTCACACATTCATATAATGAATAAGAATGTTTTACGCACAAGCATAAACTTACCTTGTTCTACATGCTGTGGACGTCTCCTAGGCCTGCCAACAGGACGTTTCACTGGTGTGGGTTTGTCAACATTCATTTTACAGCTGGGACCTGCGAGTGCTGAATTATCGTCATGACCTGCCAACAGTAAGTACAATAAATTATTGTAGATTATCTCCTGGTTTATCAATATGAGGGACACATCTAGAGCACCTTTATGATCATATTGTGATTTTTTTCCAAGTGTAATAAAATGCTAGTAAAACACCATTAGAGCAGTGTTTTCAGTCTACTAATACATAAAAGAGCAAATGTTTAACTTCTTTCACCACGTTTCCCTTGTTGATTCTGAATGTGTTAAATCAAAGACTGGAGTCAGGAAAAATAACACATTGACATTTCGATGTTTCACCATCATGTGTCTGTTGACATACCTGTGGGGGGGGCAGCTGGAAAAGCAGACTCCTCATTGTCCAGCAGATTGAACTGAGGCTGAGAGCTGGCACATCCAAACATGGGATCCTTGTCACTGAGCATGTTCTTCAGTGAATCGTCCAGCTCAAGTCCAGACCCTAGCTCGTTACTGGCTTCACATTCCAAGTTCTGACCTACGATCAGGGAGTCGTCCAACTGGTCACTGGGTATTAGATGGTTTAACGTCTCCACAATATCCATGAATGCTGCTGCCCTCCTGCAGAACAACACAGAGTGAGTCGATCAAGTTACATGTTGCCAATACTTGGATAGAGCTCTCATGCATCATGTGCAACATTCTAATAGCACATGCAGACTAGACTGAATGGATGAAGCAGGCAAATATTCACAAGGTTTCTGAGTAAACCTTTTTACACGTGTCTGTGCCCTGTCAGTTAGATTTAAGGCATCAAAGAGGGACATATGACCTAATTTGTAGTAGCCTGCATCGTTGTCGCCAGTCTCTGTTGTTTTGGTCATTTCTCTCATGCTTTAATGTTTACACAGCCCGATATTTACAACTTCAGATACGCTTCACGCACGGTGAATCGAATCCAAAAACAGTGTTCACATCTTTAACTTGGAATGTTTCTCAAGTGACGCTAACGTTTAATGACCTGCAGGTTACCAGGATTTAAAGAAATCAAGAACGGCTGGAGCAGGCCACAAAACTCAGCTGTTCTCTGACCACAATCATTAGCTGCCTAAACCTGAAGCCCGCTGGCAAGAATATATCACCGGGTGAGTTTATTATCACTTAATATTCCACCACAATACGAAACACGGACAACTTGTGGCCAAGCTTTGCCAGTGAGCTGTTTGCTAGTTAGCATGCTAACGAAAGGGGGCTAACAACAACCCGCTGCAAAACTCGTTAGGGAAGCTACGTTAGCAGGCTAACGGTTAGTTAGGGAGGAAGTATGCACAGGGAAGATCACTGATTTCAGTTCTGGCACCGTTTATATACGTTGTGTTCAGAGTATTAGACAAGTCTTCCGGGAAAGACGACAAATGCGCGACAGAATATTTGAGTATTTAGTTACACAGCTCGATGCTAACTCTGTCATTCAGGCAAGCTAGGTCCCGTTAGCATAGGCCCTAGATACCAAGTTTGTTTGTAGCTTGAGCGCTGCTAAGCGAGCACGCCCACACAACATCACGTCCACCGCTCGTGTTTGGGATATTTCTACACATCTGAGTGAAGATTATTAACTCTTACCTATTTCTATCTTCACTGCCCTGCCCGACTCGCGTAAGGTTACATAGTAGCACCGCTGCTCCCAGTAACTTCCTCTAACTCCGCCGTGAATCGCCCCAGTGCTGCAAAGCCCCTGACAGTCAGCGTCACGTGGCTTGTGTTTACAGGCAGCATGGCAGCGACCACAGACACAGCGACGGCCACTACTGACCCACTACTGACCCACCACAGACGGCTGCTCACACCGCCTCGCCGAAATCAACAGACGGGTATGAGGTTCATGATCTGGTCCTGAGAACGAGGGCAAAAGTTTGAAACGATATGAAAGTGGGGCTAATAAAGATCTAATAATATTTTTTTAATGTAGTTTAATATCTGGATCTGACCCATTATTTTTTCAACGGAAGTGAGAAATACAATTTAATAAATATACTCTTAGTACTTCCAGAATTGTACTGATATTATATTTTAATTAAAATGACTCCTACAAAATATCTAAAAAAAAAAAGTAACTTTAAATTTCTTTTTTTATTATTATTATTATTAGCAAAGCAGTTGTCCCTGATCTAACAATTCCACATAAAAACACCAGCTTCAAAAGTTTGTTTATTAGTTTATTTAAGATTACCAGCATTTCAAACTCTCTGGCTACTTGTCCTTAAAAATTGGAACTTAACTGTCCCCAGTTAAGAATGAAATACAGAGCATTCTATGGGTGCACTGAGGTTAACTAACAGTAGAAATAATGCTCACGCTGTTTAATTCACAGTCTAATTTGCGCAAAATGCCGTGCAGACACAGCTGCAGGTCTTGTTACCAAAGCTTCAGTAATGTCAAGTTAACAGGTGAAACAAAACTTTGACGTATTTCACAGATGTCCAGGTGTTCACTTCCCTTCAGTTAAAATGTGAAAAAATGCATTGTTACAGAAACATTTCTAAAAAATAAACACCAGATTATATGTGATAGCTACAGACAACAATACAGCTGGATTCTGTATGGTACACAGAGCATGTAAATACTGTTAGTAAGGAAATACTGTTCCCTTAATTTATGTCAGTACAACTAAGAAGTAGTAACAAAAACATTGTTATTCGGATAAATGCTGTTGTAATCTTGTATTTGGGTCCAACCCATACCAGAGCACATCCTCTTCCACCGCTGCCCAGGCCATTCGCTCTGTGCTAAACGTGGCTGCCCACTGCCCTGATGGAGAAACCACGATCACACCTCCTGCCCCTCGCACACGTTTGCCCATGTACTTCAGAGACAACTGTGAAGCTTCTGCCACTGATTTTCCTGTTTTGTGCGAGGGAGACAATAAATAACGGAATGCACAAATACACAAATTGAGGCATCAAAAAATAAAGTCTGACAAAAAAAAAATATTTTACCTTGTTCAATATGTGAGAGGATGAGTCTGGCCAGTGTGACTTTAAGAATGGATTCTCCATGACCAGTGCAGGACACTGCACCAATGGAGTTGTCTGCATATCCTCCAGAGCCTTACATACAAAAAGGTTAAATAATGTATTTGTATTAAATTCAACTCAATTTCACATATTACCCTAAATTAAATTTTAAAAAATCTTAACAGCTAACAATACAAAAAATGTGCCATTTGAGAGAATTTAAGACAATTATTTCCTACCAATAATTGGAGAGTCTCCCACTCTGCCAGTCATTTTATTCCTGATCCCTCCTGTTGACGTTGCACATGCAACATTACCAGCACTGTCCACAGCAACTGCTCCAACTGTATCATGGGCCCTGGAGACAAGAAAGCGGTGTGTTAGAGGCCTTTATGCTGAACAGCAGAGCTTTTAAATGCCATGTATTTATTGAATTATATTTAGTTATATTTTGGGATAATCAGTCTCTATGGGTTGAGGCTTAAACATAAAACATATGTAAAAATAAAGTTTATAACAGATACAAACCACTGAGAGTTAAAATCTTCCATTACTCCGGTGGCATAATTCTTCTGCTTCTCCCACTCCCTCCTCTCCCACTCCGTCACCAGAGTCTCAGTGGGGACTGTGGCCACACCGATGCTCTCTGCAAACATGTTCGCACCTCTGCCCGTCAACATGACATGGGAGGTCTAATATTTCCCATGGCAACAAACAAAAAAAGTGAAAATGCTTAATGTAGTAAAACAGACTTTTGTAGGAACAAATATAAAAAACTAAATAAATCAGTTTCTCCTTCTCCACCTTCTCCATCACTGCTCGTGCCAGTGACACGGGGTTGGCAATGTTTTTCACACATGACACAGCACCACTGGCCAGTGTTCTTCCATCCATGATGATGGCGTCCAGCTCCACTTCTCCCTCAGCATTCAGCGCGGCTCCATGACCTAGGATCAAAAAGCCCAGCCACCCTGTGTTTTAAATCTTGCCCCGGGTACTGTACATTTTAGATTCAATTTTATAAACCATGAGACACTGCAATGAGGCGGGTGTGGGTGTGATGTGCCGAGGAGCCTAGCCATAATAATGAGCTGCTGAAAATTGCAGGATTTTGAGAGATTGCCCCCTACATCCCCCCAGGTCCTGCAGGGTACCAACAACACATGCCGCAGGATTTATGAACAATGCATTGACTGACTGGCTAGTTCCCCTGGCAGACGTGTCTGAGCTGAATACACATCACTGTCTAATACATGATGGGAACTGATTCGTTAGTCAGAACACGGGCAATGTTTGGGGAAGCAAATCTTATATTTGTTTACCAGACAAAACAGACTATTTTTTCCTCAACAGACTCCATCTGGCACTAATGCTGGATTATAGAGATGAGCCCTGTAATCTGAGGGCGACATGACCTCTGTCAGCCACCATCACCCACATTCCTTAGCGAGCCAAGCTGTAATTTGGCGTCATCACCAGCAGGTGGAGACAGCGCGCTAACAGGCAGAGCTGCCTGAGACAAGCTGGTGATCAGTGATTGGATCCTGTGCGGAGGTGGAGCTGTTGTTGTTTGAAAGAGTAGTGACGCAGGAAACTGCTTGATTTGATTCAGATTCATTCATGTGTTAATGAGGCCTTGATGTGGATGAATTCTTTGTACCTGCATTGAACACAGTGTTGTCCTCCATCACTCTGACAGCTGCTTCCACAGCCTCCAAAGCAGTCCCCCCTCTTTTCAGCACTGTTGACCCCTCACATGCTGCGGCCTTCACTCCATTAACGCAGGCTTCGGCCAGGTGGTCTGGAATGGCCCACGCCCCGCCGTGCACAACAATGACTGCTGACATCTTTGACTTACTGCAGAGCTCAGAGGTGTAGTGAAGTTGAGGGATGATCCACTGGCTGAGGAAACATTGGATCAGTAATATTTACACACTCTTCTCTTTGCGTGTGGTTGAGATTTCCAAGACATATGATCATCCGCAGTTTTCAAGGTCAGTGAACTTTGAAACTTCCACTGTGTCCGTCACGTGCAATAAACATAATTTCCTCACTCCACACCTTCAGTGCAACCACATTCTCATGCACACATTTTGATATCATTATTTTGTTCATTATAATTATTATTAATATTACTGTTGATTTGATATCCATTATTTTATGAGTCTCAGCATGTCCTTTTTCACTTTATTCAAATATACATATTGCATGGTAAATGCTGTGCTTATGAAACATATACTTCAGTGGAGACGGTCAGTATCACATCGTTAGTATCTATATCACAGTTAGGTATTTAACAGTGGTTAATTATAGCAGCGATCACAACTTCTTCCTAATGGGCGTCTCCCTCCTTTCCACGGCGTATGTAACACCAGAGCTCATTCTGTCAACCATCAGTCATTAAACACTCCTTCACAGTTTGTTTTCAAGATCCTCCTCCAGCTGTTTAAGTCAACCCGCAGGTGCAAACATCTGGATGTATTTCTTACCTTCCCCCGATCTTGACACGTGAAACTTTCTCCCTTGTGAGCCGTGTTTTAGTTCGACGTCATCGCCTTTAACTTGGCTCAATGTCAAGTCCGATTTGATTCAGAATGACAGTTCCGGTCAAATTTCAAAATAAAAGACGTCTTAATTAAATATCAACGTTTTACTAAATCAACATTTTTAAATAAAAGCCCATATCTTATTTCATCGCTTCAGATAAGCTAATATCAATTAGTTGGTTGGTTGGTTGGTGGTTTAAGTGACAGCAGGCATCCTGTTTGTAGTTGCATTGCCGCCTACTTCATTCCATTTTGTCATTGTTGTTCTCAGGACATCCTTTGTTCCATCATTCCTTTCGTTTATTTTTCCCTTTCTTCGCTCATCCTTTGTTCCATCATTCCTTTCGTTTATTTTTCCCTTTCTTCGCTCATCCTTTGTTCCTTCTATTTTGTATTCATAGTACTGTAGCTATTCTTTGACGCTGTGTTGATCAGCACAAATACTATTGAGATTAAAGTACAGAAAAAAATGAACAAATAGTGTCAGAGTGAGCATTGTGTATCTCAACAAACAAACAAATAATGTGCATGGTAGAGGTGGCTTATTGTAGTTCAGCTCCAAGTTAATTTACATTAAGGATAATAGCTGTTTTACAATTTTATTGGAAAACAACGGGTTGTTCGATTCCTCTGTGCAGCTTGACAAAGGCTTGTAATTGGGGCCAAAAATTGGACCGAGTTAATAGTTGGTTGAGCAATAACAATGTCGATAGAAACAGCTTCACATAGTTATCACCCACTTCAGACTAAAGCAAAATGTGTTGGAAGGAATTCTGTTTTGTTTTTCAAAGCAAAAGATGGCTGAACATGTTGATCATTGATCTCAAGCTGGAGCTTCACATCTTATAAATCATTTGCAAATGTAAGAAAAACAACTAAATAGCCAAGACACTAGAGAAATCAAAGGTTGGAAAGGCTTCTTAGTGGTTGTGAAATATGTAATGTTGCAGTTTGACCACTAGAGAGCTGTAAGAATCCATTCAATGTTGGTTGAAGGCTAAACGGTGTCAGTGCTGATAGATTTGATGTCAAAAGAGAAGTGATGATAACTTACTTCACCCAAAATAACATGCACCAGTTTAATAAACGTCTTCTCTTTACGAGGAAAAACATCAAAGAAATCGAAGAATATGCAATGTCACAGATGGGTATTATGGTGTGTAGTCTCTCCTCACTGTTCGTTATTATTTTTAAAACAACTATTTTGCCCAACTCTTTGCATGTGTCTGTTGAAAGGAAAAAGAAGCTGACATTGGTGTTCTTGGTCCCAGCCCAGTCTTTGTTATTCTGATCAGAGCGGCCACGATCATCTCTAAAGGTCAAGTAGAGCTGGAGTTTGGTCATCCACCAGCTTCCTGTGCTCACAAACTAATTTGTGAGCAAGTACAACACTCTGCGCTGCAGATGACTTTCAGATTCAGATCAATAACATGGCAATACGGGACATGAGAGGCATTTCATATGAAATGCAAACATTCATCCCCCGTCACTGACACTCCCAGCGCTGCACCGGGATGAGCTAATAAAGAATTCGAGCGATAAACCTTCTGTAGGGTGCTTTAGTGTCATGTCCTCTTCACAGACAGAAAACAATTCTCCTTTGCTGTTTGAGTCACAAAATAAAAGAGGAAATGAAAATCTTTACAAGCTAACAAATACAAACAGTGAAACATCTTCTCTTGGCCCCTTGAGTGTCCTGAAAATGTTCATTTTAAATCCATATAAATGTATTTTATATATTATTTCACACTATTGTATCATTTTAGTGAACTGCAGTTGGTCTTAAATGTGCTATATACATAAACTTGACTGGCCTTATTGTATCAAAGGGCATGGTAAAGGTACAGTATTTGAATTACTGTGAAAATAAAGCAGGTTAATTGAGGTATGAACGCCTTTAGGATGTGACTCAATCTAGATTAAGTCACAGCGTTGAAAAAAACATGTGTCATTGTCAAATACTTAGAAACTATTGGTAGGGCAATGATATGTTGCTGGACGGGTGTAATTATGCAGCACTAAGATGCCAAACAGTGATTAAACCATTACAAGACAAATATTAGTACTGACTTGATTGATGAAGAGTAGAGTCGTGTTGTTCTTGCTCCTGATTTTGTGAAACTGCTTCTTCGGGAGAAATCCGAGTCGTGCAGGTGGTGTCCAGAACCATGGACAGCGACACAGAGGCCATAGCTGTGTTTTCCTCCCCGAGGCAAAAACAGCCTGCGGTCTCAAAGAGCATTTGTTCAGTTTGAAGACAACAAACAACAAACTGTTCTCAGGTCAACTTTAGAGTCTAATATAAACTCACTCAAGAAAATAATTGGATAAGATATGTTTCCCGTCGATAAGGTATTATCTCTCTCGGGAGTATGGCATCACTGCTTCAGCCATAATTGATCTTTGCCATATCAAAGTCAGTCATACTTGAAGCTGAGATGATGCACTTCCAACTCCCCTGACTCAAAATATATGTTAAAATTTCCTCTCATAGGGTTAGGTTACAATAAGACACTTAGAAGTTGTTTATATCAACACCAGGACAGATGGGGGAAAAAACAGACGCCAAAATGTATAGCACCAGCTCTCCTAGTTCTGAATCCACACAGCCTTTGCACTGTTTTTCTCAAATACTTTTCTCCAAATATTGGAGTTTCGTGGTTCTTTTAGGGACCAGTCTCATAAGACATTCAAACAAAGCAACTGAATCTATCGTTGAAGTGAGATTATTGCAGGCGTTTTATATATGTACGAGCCCCGACTAAATGCAACCTCAACTCTCTTTTTTTCCCTCTTGTTTTTCATTCGTTCCTCTCACAGCACAATTCTAATGCGCTCAGCGGGGACCGTCTTTGTTTTTCCAGCGGCGCCACGGTGCCAGAATGTGGCCAATAAAGTGGCTGAGGGGCGGGGAGGAGGAGCGGCAGCAGCGCGGTGTGCAGACCCACAGAGGGTGGCGGCGGGGTGCTGAGGAGAGGACGGACAAGCAGCAGCAGCAGCAGCAGCAGAGATGGACACACACCTCTGAAGCACAACTCGCCCTCCGGTCAAGCCTCACGGACTAGTTGGCCGTCCTGTCTTGGGTTGTTCTGGGGGGGTTTCTGCGCTTGGTGCCCGGGTGGAGTGGAGCCACCAGAACGCAGGAGCGGGGCGAAGGTTTTGTTTTAGTTTCATTCCGACGCTCTTCCAGTCCAGTCCCGCACAGTCTCTCACCTGCACGGCCAGTGAGAAGGTCCGCTGTCACAGCCATGCATCCAAATAAGTGCTTGCCTGAACTGGTGGCGGAGAAAAACAGCCTGGACCCTTCTTTCGTGCACGCGTTGCGGCTCCTTGCAGAAGGTAAATTGTTTTTTTTTTATCCTCTCAGTCTTGTTCAACAGTGGCATTCAGCGTGTTCTCTGCACCTTTCAACACCCGTGTATTTATATTTGGGGGAACAAGTCCTGTGACCCCATGTGAGTTTCTATCTAACACAGTACCCCCTGACTCCTAATGCTGTGGCAATGGCTTCACTGTGGCTGTGCGTCTAGATGTGGACACTGCCCTTTGGCTCCTTGTGCAGAAACTTTTTCTGAAAGGTTTTTCCAGAGGTGGAGAATTGCAATGAGCGCAGAAAGTAAAGTGTAGAGTCATCACCTTTTCTTCTAACCTCCAAGGTCAAGCACCGGCACAATGCAGCCCAAATATAATAACCCCAGAGTGTCCACAGAGCAGGTCTCACTATAGAGCTGCACATAATAACTGTTCCCTGTTTGGCTCTTTTAAAGACTGTTCTTGGTCAGCAGACTTACTTGATGTTATGTGCTGTATTCATGTCTTTTTCAGACTAAAACAAGCTGCACAAACTTTACATCTTCCATAAGAGACATCAACCACATAAGGGAAATATCAGCATTAGTCTAATATTTGTAGGAACTGTATTTGTGCATAAATTATTCTGAATGAATCTATTCAGTTCATGGGTGGATGGTCAAGTTTTTGTATTGACTCAAAAAAAGAGAGTCTCAAGTGAGTGAAGATGTTACATGTTATAGAGCACATTAACAAATACTATTTACAACATGAGAAAATACATGTGTACTGCATGAAAGAAAACCACTGTTTTTGTGAAAGAAGTTGGACTTGAAGTGCCGGTGTCATCGTTATCATTGTTCATAAACCTTTAAGGGGGAATGTAATGCAGCATGACTCATCTTCTCTTCAACCCATCGCTGTCATCAAGGTCACAGCGGGGACTCAGAAGTGCCACTGAGACAGATGTTCGACCATCTCTCCTCTGACACCATGTCACAGTTTGTCCAACAGGGCCGTGTGATCGAGTTCAGCCTGCGGCATGTAAAGTACTTTCTCCACGACGCAGATGCATCCGTAATTTCATTCACATATCGAGACTGTGTCACTTTTGATAGGCAGGAAAACTTATCACGGCAAAGCAAACACAAGGACTCGGCTCAGCTCAAGCGGAATTAGAATCCGAGTCAGATTTATTGGCACAAGTGCGATCGCTCACTCAGGGGATTCTGGTTCCTGCAGTTGCTGAGTCTCCAGCACTGTGCAAAATAAAGTACCTCCTATTCACAGACAATATAAAAGCAAGGTACAGATCATATAGAAGGCAAAATATGTGTTGTATATTAAGTGTGCGATAGTAAAGACGAGATAATAAAAGTAATCAGAGGAAGACATGGTATAGTAGATGATACTGGTCAGCTGGTGGCGGTGATTTGGAAAGTCACTCCTTTTCTGTCTGGTAGGTCTAGAGTACACAGTTCTGTTGTGCCCGCAGGAATCTGCAACACATTTCTCACCAGTTTACCTCGTTCCTGGACAGAGGGGGGCGTGACCAATGAATCCCCCCCACCCCCCGCTGTCCTCACTGTTTGCTGCTGTCTCGCCCCTATCCTGTTTTGTGGCTGCTCCCAACCAGACCGTGATGGATGTGCCCAGCACGCGTCCACTGAGTGCAGCGTAGAGCTCGCTCAACAGCTCCCGTGGCGGACAATACTTCCTCAGCTGCGGCAGAATGCACATCCTCTGCTGTGCACTTGAGCTGATGTAGGTGGTGCCGGATGGTCTCCCACCTCTGGTCTGGGGGAAAGAGGCAGTTCCCAGAAGCCTTGAGGCTTGAATCAGTGAGGCTGGATGTTGCAAGAGGGAGCAGTGTCTCCAAGAGTCTGCTGTCGGTTTCACAGTGTTGAAAATGTGTTCGGCTCCACTTGTCAGACTGCACCTGAGCCCCAGTACTACAACTTTCTGCCCATACGCGGACTTGTCACCATCTTGCATGAGTCCAGTGAGTAGTACTGTGGTCTGCAAAGTTTGACAGCTGGGTCTTTGTGATGTCTCACAGGGTCATTGGCCGAAGTCTGGAGTCTACAGGTGTAGCGTGGTAACATGTCCTTCTGTCCATGGCTAATGCAGAGTGCAACCCTAAAAATAACTAGTTAAGGTTCGAGTGAAGATTGAACGACTGTTTTTACGCGACTTACATGAGAAAACTGCAGAAAAAAAGCAGGAGAAACACCTGGCTTTGTATTCCTGTATGAAGACGTACTGCTGATGTTAGGAGTCTGAGACAAACTCCATGTGCTGATTAATATGACAGCGCTCCGGTGCCTCTGCTCCCTGAGCTCCCTTGTTGAAATGTGTCGATGAGACACGTGACAGTGGCGCGCTTGCCGCTAACTGTGATGCAGATGGGATCGTCTGTCGCACGGTGCACTTTGCCAGTTGTACACAGCCGAGACCCAGTGAAACAACACTGTCTTGCTTATGTTTGCACAGTGAACAGCAATTAGCATGTGTTAATAATATCATATAGATATTAATTTCATTCAGAAGAGTTCTACGGAACTAAAATGTTTTCAACGCTGCAACGCTGCAATCCATTTCAACAGAACAACGAGCACGGCAACGCGATGAATCATGTTTTCGAGAGGTCAACAAAGGAAAGTGCATTCATTAGTCACAATGGTGAACATCTACTCTGATAAAGTGTCAGCTCGGTTAGAAGCAGCGTCGCCTCGGACAGTGTTCAGCATCCTCAGCTGTGGGCAGCATCGGAAATAATCTTCATAATTTCAGCCGCTTTTGCCCAGCGTCCGTCATCTCACGTCGGTCCGCTCCATGTTTTACACTGATTCATGCGTATCAGTGGACGGCAGGATAAACGGCACGCACAGATTTATAGATCCACGGCTATTTGTCACTGAAGAGCGGAGCATGTAATCCTTCATTATTCACGTCACGCACGTTAACCAGCATGACACGGACTTACCACAGCCTCAGTTAACTGCTCTGTATTTATGGAATGACTTTATTATTTGTTTAAGTTGTCGTTGCCTTTAAAGTTAATGTTCTTTCTTCGAGCGGAGTTAAGCTCCCTCGCTGGGCGGTAGAGGCAGATTCTCTGGGATTGGAGTGTGGCCTTCATGTTTGCTTTGACAGTGAAACATTGAAAGAATAATTTCTAAACCCTTCAAGACCTTTACTTGAAATCCATTGAACTCATCCAATGGCAGCTCATTTGCGCGTATAAGTGCACAATGATTACTCCGATCGACACATAAAGGTCAATGTTTCCTTGTGATGAGCTTTAATTTGCGACCAACTAAAGAGCGTTAAAGGTGGGCTCAGGTTAGACACCTGGGGACGCCTTTATTAGATCCAGCAGGTTTATTAACTATGCTTGCCTATATGCCATGTAATCCAGTCCTGCCATGAAAAACGAATGGGATTCCTAATAAGCGATGCAGGGGAGGGTGTGCACTGAGATGTCTGATGGACGGGATAAACAAAGGCAAGTGTGTGCTGCTGCATGTTACCATTTCTGGATTAAAGGTGACATTTCTGCACATTATTATTATTATTATTTATTTTCAATCTCACAGTCTATTTTATAATGTTGCTAAGCATTACTAAGCTCAGATGCAGTCACAAGTGCTGCCAGGAGAAGCGGCAGTACAAACAAATCTTCATGAGATCTGAAGGACGTCGGCTTCTCTGAATAATAGATGCGCGTGTACTGCTTATGGAGGAGGACCGGGATTCACGTAAAGCAAAATGTGAAAGAGAAGAACGCGAGAAACCCCTCACATCTGTTAGGTTTACCAGTGTTCGCACTTAAAATGATGTTGTCAGTTTAATGTCTTTCAGCGTCAGTGGGTATAAGCTATTTGAACGGCAGGTTTTTGATGTGAAACACCGCAGCGTGCGAGCGCAACACATCCTTTAATCTTTTATCGTATCTGGGTTTTGTTTCATGTTTTCCTGCCGTTTAGCTTTTTCCTCCAAACTGTCAGAGGGTAAAATTCTCTCTCAAGCACCCGGCTGCACTTTTCTGTCGTTCAAACAACAACTCTCGCGCAAAAGAGGAAATGCTCTTAAAAAAGAGACGAAGTATCAAGTAGATAATCGCGGTATGAGTCCGTATCTGTTCAAGTCGATGGTAAATGCTCTGTATTTTCGTGGCACTATACTTGAATAGCACTCAGAGTACTTCATAGTACAGCTTTGCAAAACACACTTGTATACACTGCATCTGCGTGCAACTTCACAGATCGCTCACTCAAACCCAGAACAGGTGAGACTGGGATCAAACCACTGACCCTCTGGTTAGTGGTTCACCCACTAACCACTCAGATAAGTGCTGGCTAAAGCCTCATGCTTCTGCATCAGAGCTGTGCCAACATGCTGGTGGCGTTTAGTGACTTCTGGTTTCTGGTCTGCTTATTTACAACTCCTCTGGTATCTCTGTTTACTTTAGAAGAATGGTGAGAGTTACTGAGCAGATGGAGTTGGAACTGATAGACGTGAAGAACCAGAACTTTTCCTTCAAGAACTGAAACGAAGAGCATGCCAGACAGGCAATGCTACTAAGTGGTATGTGTGTCTAAACACAGGAACAGAGAACAAAAAAGCCCCCAAATCCCCACCTACACTGCATGTTGACCTGAGCCTAATTCACATATCATTGCCCCCCCCCACCCCCACCCCACCCCGCTCCACCATGACACTCTCCTTTAACTTTTATTAAAAACTAATCAGATGTTGCAGGAACCACCTCAGCTTTAGTCAGCTAATAACACAGAGCAGTAATTAGAAAAGGAGAGAGTAAGCCGCACTGACTGTCAAGTAGGTATCTCATAATCTGTAGACGCACGGTGAGGCATAGAGTGGACAAACACTCTTAGAAAAACTGAACAGACATGTCTTACATTCTTACAATTGATCGGGATGATGCCCCACCACAGAGAGCAGTTTTGTCTGGAAACTCAAATTGATTTTCACTTAATCTCTCCCCCTCTCTTGTTTATAAATTGTTGCTCACATTTTCCGCGTGCCCATTACGAGAGTATCCAGCGGTGACTCGGCTCGGAGCAGCAGATACACCGCCTCACCCCATGTGGTGTGACCTATCGAAAGGACAAAAAAGAATTACATTGCATCCCAGGAAAGTGAGACATTGCATTAGATTTTCGCCGTTTAGCCGACACTGTTATCGAAAGTGACTTACAATGAGGGCATGGGTTGAATAAGATTAAATTCCAAGGTCGTGAGCGTTTTCAAGCAACAGAAATGAGTGGATGAGCCGCCGCACTCAGAAAATAGATATTACAGATCAGATTATGTTTCTGTCCCTGTTGAATGTCCACATATAACTGGAAAGTTGTAAATTCAAAATAAGCCACAGAAAGCAATATATATTTAACCCTCCATCCTTTATTCCTTGATATATATAATAAAGAAAATGTGATACATATATAAATAATAATGTATTTGGTACATGTTATCCAGGAGATAAAGACGCTGTTGTCAACCAGAGATAAATGTGCGGTTGTGATCTGTCTGGCCTGTATATGGCATATAATTTGTTTATTTTATTCAAAAGATGAAATTTGTATGGATAGTAATTTGTCTTTCACTTTGTGTTGCGTATGCAGCAGAGAATTGGAGGACGACATTATAATTTGATTTAAGATTTAATACTTTCTCGCTGTGTCAAGGGCTGAATGCGTGGCTCCTTTAAAAACGCATCAACAGCGTGAGGCCGACCAGCACTGCA
The DNA here is from genome assembly GCA_016785235.1 of Pseudorhombus dupliciocellatus. NCBI lineage: Eukaryota > Metazoa > Chordata > Actinopteri > Pleuronectiformes > Paralichthyidae > Pseudorhombus > Pseudorhombus dupliciocellatus. The sequence continues at coordinate 1,088,244 of JAFBJW010000258.1, forward strand.
CATTTCAAGCCCCTTGCATTTAAATTCATCAGTCCAGAGTGAAAAAGGCCAAATCTAATAGCACGTCTTGTCGCCCAGTCACCCAACCCCACCCCCACGCACACACCAGGTCCACTCTGCCGCTTGGAGCACCATTACAACAATGTTCTGTGTTAGGCGTTAACACGCATTTAAATTATTGGAGGGTCATTCTGTCTGGTCTCAACAAACGACCTTTGAATAACACTCAGAGTGGAAATCACAAAACATGCTTTGGTTTCTATTTGGCTTTTTTTTTTTACATCTATGGCTCTATATGGCATCTTTGTTGTCATATGTGGGCCCTGCGTGTCCTGTTATGCTGGCTGAGTTGCTGCAGTTGTTTTGTACTTATTAGTTCAACGTCAGTCGTGACAGAAGACTTGACTGAGCTTGATCGAAGATCAAATCATTGCAATTCTGATGGCTAAAGAAAAACTTAAATGAATCTATATTTGAATTGTAAAATAAATTCAGCCACAGAACTCTGTGGTAGATACGGTACTATCCAGACCTCACCCTAACCCATTCATATTACTCCATTAAATCATTTCCTCGATTTTAATGCTACACCCTGACCCCCTGCCCTGTCCCCATTACCTGACTCCAACCCCGGGGGTCTCTATGTAGCAGAGGGTCACATAAATCTGTGCCTGGGTGTTTGAATGCATCGTCCACTCACCTCAGATAACTGAAAAGTTGTTCTGCAGGGTTGAATGACACGCAGAAAAATCTTACATAACAGAAAGTTTTTCACTATTAGAAACCTATTAATTGTTTTTTGTTTGACTTGTGAAGTCATTTTTGTAGATGTAGAAGTAATCATGGAATGATTTAGTGGTTTACAGGCTCATAGGCTCAGACGCCTTTGTTTTCTGGTCTTGTGCTGCAGTTGGTATATCTGAATTTTTAATTAAGCATAAAATCACAATCACTCAATACCAGTATTGACTTTGTCAGCATTTTATAAATCCAATCATTTTTTGGATGGGTATTTTAACCTCATTCAACACTCTATTGCCACAGCCACCAGGATCTTGACCCAGCAGAAGTCGGGAGTTTACACATTATTCTGCAGTTTGCCTGGACATCTCATCAATCAGTCAATCAGCAGGTTATTCAAGGTTTGCAGTCTTTCAGCCAGCTTTGCAAAATGTCTGGCTGCTTAGTGTGCGTGTTATTTGTCTACACAGAGCGCACGTCCGATCCTGGGACAACCCGAGTTTGCTTTGTTGTTGGGTGTGATGAGGTTCGCCTTCCTGCTCTGGTTTGTCTCATCAAATCTCATTTTGGCATGACAGTGCAGGGGTGCAGAGATTAATCAAACCCCTGAAGGAAGAGTTCCACTTAGACTTTTTTCATGATGGTGAATCATTTCATGACAGTTTAGCCGTATTAAAAAAACATTGAGTTTTCTACACCCCACTGACCTCCCTCCTCAGGAGAGGAACAGACAAGCATGTACACTTTTTACGCAGCTGCTTTTCGGTATCAGAACAAACTGCATGCTTTAGACTGTATGGCAAATAAATCCTTAAATCCAATTAAGCTAGAATATGAAGATGAGCACCTGAGCAGTTGTGTCTTCATGAGGTTTAGTTATTTGTTACAAAAACTAGCAAATAGAATTTGGTGGACGGAAGTAGAATGGGTCATTTTAGGGGCATCTCTCTATCATGGAGGATTCAGGGTTATCTTTTTTCTTTCTTTGTATTTTTTAACATTTTTACTTTACTTCTCAGGAAGAGAATTACACGTGAATCTCTGCAAAAAATTTGGTTTCATTGGCATCTGCTTTTTTTCAGCCACTGTATGTTAACAGTGGCAGAAACCTGTGTTGGGCGTCTGTATTTTGTATAGCTCTTTTGTCAGTTGGCAAGAAACTAAATGTCTCCAGATTTAGTTTGAATCTAAGTACTGGAATTATGAATGAAGTGATTTACTGGCGTACCTGTCTGTCCTCTCACTGCTCAGGACTGGAGTCTCCAGTCGGGGACACACACGCCATTGGAGCGGAGCCAATAAAAGAAGTTAACAAGCAGAAAGTTGTCTTCTAGCAGTGGTCACAGTGCATTTAGTATTTTGGGGGCGTAGCGTTAATAAAGGAGCTGATGGAGGGTGGCGTGGGTTGGAACTGGTTGGATCAGTTGCATATTGTGTTTACAGGATTTCCAGCCGTGCAGCTTCAGTGTTGTCCAGGATACACGGACTGAAGACGGTGTCTTAGTATGTGTTGCTGCAGACTGACCAAAGCAGATGTATTTAACTTTAATCCATGGCAAAGCGGCTCAGCCCGTTTGCTGTTTCTCAACAAAGCCTCGTCTCCAAACTTGTGCATTTGCACGTTTATTCGTGAGCTGCCCAGTTTAAACCGTAGCGCCTTTTTCTTTTTCATTCCTGGTTGCCGTGCAGCTCTGCTGAAGCAGTTTGGGCAGCGCAACAGAGGGGATCAAGAGCACAAGAATAGTCACTCAGTCAGTTTCCCCGCTGACACTTTTTCTCATCCTGCGTGAGGGCTGAAACCAGGAGCCTTCAAAGCTCATTCTGGTTTCTCTGATCTTCAGGCTCCTGCCACTTCCTACCGCACATTTGACAACGATGATACCAGTGTGAACGTTTCCCCAGATTTGGACAGTGTAAGCTCATTTTCCACTGTCTCTCTCCCTCTCCATCTTTTGCTCCCTCACACGCTCGCGCGGTATTTCTGCGGGTTCATGGGCAGGATGCAGACCAGAATAAAAGTGTTTTCTATGATGCACGGCTCCAGAGTACAATAATCTTTACAGGCTATAAAAACAAGCGCTACTTCATTCAAATGATATGAACATTGAGCCCATTTGAATGTTAAATACTCATTTTCATAATGGAAATTCATTTCAAATGTGCTTCCATATGCCGGAGGTCTATAACTGATGTAAGAGGAGAAATCCCTGATCAAATCTGGAAGTGGGACCGAGCACAGAAAGCAGAGTTTTACAAATCCAAATAAGATATGTATCCGTACATCTGCATGAAATATGGTGGCAGGGAAGCTAACTCTCATATGTGAACACTTTAACAAGAGTCTGCAGGAACAAGTCCTTGAAAGTATAAAACCCTGTGTGCTTGTCTTTTGTCCTCCACAGTCACACGTGTTGTTGCCAAGACATTTACACAAATACAAATGTATGTAAATAGACCGTGTAACGTGTATTGTGTAACTGGTGAAGGAGTTCAGCAACACACCAAGGTCGTGGGGAAATATGTAGATGGCAGAGAACCAGTTATTAAAATTAATCCTCTGGGGACCATGAATTTTTATGACCGATGGACTGACCTGATCCCCAGAGTCCCACTACTGGCATGGCTGGTGTTTTCCACCTCATGTAAAAACATGTTTTTCTCTTATGTAGCTCGTCCCTATGCAGCTGCCCATGTTCTGCGTATCAAGACCAGCTTGTCAGCAATGCACATGTGGCTGCACACCACCGGTTGTGTTTGATATATGTATCCTCAGGCGAAACACACACATATACATGCACATTAAAAGGCATATTCTGTAAGCGCCCGGTATCCTGGGACATCTGTCACATAAGGAATGAGGAAGTGTGAATCAGCAGTGTTGATGTGAGAAACTGGCTGGATGCTTGGATTTCTGTCTGTTAATGTATGATTTGATAAAGAATTCAGACTCAGTCCTGAGAGGCAACGAGCACAACCTGTCCTTCTCCAAATATCTCTGTTAGGTAAGACTCCCCTCGCTGGCAGTGACTCTGAGTAACTTAAAAAGGCCTTTTCACGTTTGTTCATTTGCCCATTTTCGCCAGTTTCTGAGACAGTTTAGCAGCAGGGACAGCATCCTCCAATTTGAATGATCTTGCTCGGACAATCGGTCACAATCAGAGCGACGCTGTCACGCTGGAGGAATTCGCCGCACTTCATGGATTTTGTGCATTCCGTGCGACTCGTGGTGTAAAGCTGACAGCGCTGGCCGTTTCCCACACAAACCCGTCATTTGTCAGTCTGTGAGACAGTTGGCAGAGATTATAAATTGCATTCCGACTCTAATCAGGATGTGTTACAGTCTACAATCAGCCTCCTTTCTTAGTGAACGCTTGAGCCCCGTTATCTGCACGAGCTGGAGCTGTTGGTTAACGTCACCGCTTTGTCTGACTGTCGGCAGCTCAGATAAGAGGCGCGCCGCTGCAGCCCCAATGAACTCTCGAGTTTCAATAAAGCAGCTCAGGTGTGTTTGATGACTTGTTTGGGTCTCGTTCAGGAACATCTGTTATCGTCCTGCAAGTGTGTTACTGACCTTAAACTCAGTGATCAAGGAGGAAACCGCAGAGGGTTTTTTTCTTTTCATTTCTAGAGGTAGATAATTGTCCTGTGAGTTTGGACACAAGTGTTGAGTTCAGGGTGTTGCTGTGGAGCTGAACCGGAGAGTTAATATCATCCTCTCATCTCCTTCCCGTTTGTAATCACGCCGCAGAGACACAAGAGGACCACTGGGCCAATTTGCACAAGATTTGCCCATCCTGTAAATTGTGAGGAGAAGTGCTTCAGCTTGATTGGAACCAATGATCTGCAAATATGATCTTAATATGAGAGTTCATCTTAACGCCGAGCGACTCCGATATCAAATGCTTTGTATATTTAATCTGACAGCTGTTTAAGTCCTTCGCTGTGCGGGGATGAGCGAGCGCTCGCAGCTCACGGAGGCTCAGTTTGCAGCGAGGCGCGGCTCAGAAGGCTGACTGCGACTTTTGCCTCTGTTGTTGTTTTGACTGGATGATGAGATTACAGGGCTTGATGTAAAGGACATATCAGGAGTAAGTGGGATAATCTGGTATCATTAAGTTGGCAATGTGAGCGTATTTACCAATCACTCCCGACAACAATCAGCTAAATGATTCACTGGGTGTGACGCAATGCATAGTTGAATCCCCGCTAATCCCCCCCCCCGGCCTGACATTGCACTGTGTGGTTGTCGTGCCGCAGCAGACTCCAGAGCTGGGTCGCACATGCTGACTGATGCTGTTCATTTCAGTTACATAACAAAACAAATGATTTTCTTATCTGTCGCTTTATGTTGTTGTTTTTCCTGCAGAGATTGAAAAGTACGAAGGCGACGATTTGAGGAAAGATGGCGACATAAAGAAATACCTAGATATCATCAGCAATAAAAATATCAAGCTCTCCGAAAGAGTTCTCATCCCAGTGCAACAGTATCCAAAGGTAAGAGACACAACAGCAACAACGTCTTAGCCCGAAAAACCCACGGTGGCATTTTAGGGTGCTATGTTTTACTTCCTGTGGGACGGAACCGAAGACTAATGGAAAGTTACAGTATTCTCAAAATCCAGTTTATGTCCTTTAGTTCTTTGGAGGGAGGAATGTGCATTTAAGAGTTTCAGGCCATTTTCAGGTCGCAGGGGGAATTTGTCATTATTGTTTTCATTTGAAACGCAACTTTTAGCAACAAAGACTAATTCTGGGGTTGTAATGAGATGTTGGAGTGGGACCTTCGGGTTTCTAATCTTGTTGAGGTATTAGTGCTCTACCTCTTCTAAAAGGGCTCTTTGGAATGGGCTGCTTGTTTTGCCTTGGCTGTGCTGGTTGCAGCTTTCTTATTGAAACTGAAAAGAGTGACCTGCACTCATTAAGCTGGGGAAAACTACTTTTCAACGGGAGCAGAGCTAAATTCACAGAGCACTGGACTCATGTGCACGTCTGTGATAGTGCTTCCTGACTTCCAGTGGTCAGTCAGTGAGCGGTGCCCCTCAGTCTGGACACTAAAGCTTCACCTGCTGCATTTATACGTTGGGCACCAACAATCTCCATAAAAAGTCATAGGGCACCTTCTACTTTTATTTATTTATTTATTTATTTTAAACCCTCAAGCAGCCAAGAGTGGAGTGGGGAACAATGACCATAAATCACTGTGTGACACAGTGCACGGTGTTCTGATTCATGCAAGATCACGACTGACAAATGAAACGTGGCCTAATGAGGCTTCTCTGTGGGGCAGCTGAGCACCAACACACAGCTGCTGGTGCTGAACCTGAAGAAGGCTTTACCGGCATCTTGCAACGGGCCGCTGAGAATGATGGTGGCATTTTAACAACAGAGATAGCTACAAGACATCTTTGATATAGTTTATTGATTTTATGTCCCGCCTACAGATACATGCTACACTGCATACAGTGTGTTCTTGTATAGGCATATGACCGGATCGATGTTCCAGGACCATTACATTCAGGTTTCCAAAGAGCAGCACTGTTTGCAGTTGAGAAATAATTAATATAAATATATATACAATATACAGTATTTTAATACATATACTCACTTTTTTACATTAAGCCCTTTAAAAATGTTCCAAGCACAACAATTCTGTCGATAAGTTAACTGAGCCTTGTCGTGTCTCGGTAGCTTTTCATTGCATGCTCGTGAAAATAAGGATATAAGATGATGCGGTATACTTGGCTTCCAAGAGATGCTATAGACTATTAATTTTAAGGCGCCATAAAATGAAAACGGCCTCGTGTAATGTTTCACCATATATGCGAAAAAACCTTTCTTTGTATTTATAGAAAATCGTGCTTAATTTTCGTTATTTAAAGGTAGGGAATGGTTATTTGTCTCTGAATCAGTTTTAATCTGATTTTTTTTTTTTTTATAAGCCATCTTACATCAGGGAGGCCATCAATAATGTCATGAAAAAAGATAAAGCCTGTAGCCATCACAGGACTGAACACGACGATCATTTCTTGGTTGACTTGCACCTGTCTGTCACCAAACAACCTGCGGAGGTTAGAGAGTGAGTCGTGAAATGGCTCCTCTTCTAGTAGAAGTCATGTGGTGATTGATTTCAGCGGGTCATCAGATTGGTTTCACCTTCTCGTCTTCATCACTCTGCACTTCTCGCCGTAATCACACTGCTCATCCCGTCTTCATCACTCTGCTTCTCTCCTCTTTATCGCTCTCCATCCTCCCCGCTTCCATACACTCTCATACACCTTTTGTATCCAAGTGCTGATTGGAAATGTTTCACGTCTGGTGTGATCACAAGCTGTCCCCCAAACATCTCACAGCTATTTCTTGGAAAAGCACTGCACAGCTGATGCAGCAGCCTCAACACAGAAGCAGCTAACAGTCACAGGATGTTTGTTGTTGATGGAATTTTTCATGAATTTTGATTTTTTTTTTTTTTCCCTTTTTTGACGCCGTTGAACACCGGCCTTGGCGGTGGTTTGAATTTTCAAAGAGGCCTCCTTGTCTTAGATGTTTGCTGATTTTTGTGCAGTGGTCTCTGGAGCACAGGCGGCGTACCAGTGAGCCTCTCTGGACACACAAATCAATTTCCTGTTTACTTCTTAGGAAAAGTGTTGAGGAAGTAATTAAAACAGTGTCCAGGAAGTCCTCACTCTATTAAATTGATTTCACGATCTATGAAAATGCCAATGGAGCCTGTTTCTTGTGAACAGAAGATTCACATTGACTGTTGTTTGGGGAAATTTGCTGTTCATCCATTACAGCATTTTTCATTGAGCAACGTCTGAAACATTCCGTTCTCCAGCTGTCCAGCTCAGCTTTTGCGGTAATTGAAAAGAATAGTTCACACTATTATCTAAGTTTTTATCGACTTTTATCTAAGTTTTGGGATTTGGTCCGCTCTAACATTCAGATGAATATTATGTCAAAAACATATAATGAGCAAACCGCCACTGGTTAGTAAGTAAAACTAAACTCAAGTCAACTACTGAAGATCAATATTTAGACCTCAAAGACAGAGCCCTCTGTGTTTTCATGGAGATTATTATGATTCACTTGCAGAGATATTTTTTGTCATTTGAGGTGTCAAATAATATTTTGGAACCTACTGATCTGATGTTCCAGGGTGAACGAGCTCATGTGTGGCCAGTGGGCGTCGAGCCGCCACTTACCTCAGGGTGATGTTAGGATACATTTGCTTAGATTTTCATTCAATTAAATGGAATCATTATTCTTGATTTGAACAGTTCTGTCTGAACTTTAGACCTTTTGCATTCACTTTCATTTTGAGACCTTGCATAATCTGCACATACATTACATTAGTGAATAATTCAATTTGATATCACAATTCCATTTCCCTTTTGAAGTGCTAGAGGTTCTTTAAACACAGCATCAGAAACGCTGTCTCTGAAAACGTGTGTTTTGATCCACCAGAAAATATTATACTATACATTAACCCCAACAAGACATAGTCCATTTTGAATTAAATTCATAATAATTTTTTCTTTCTTTCCGCTTTATACAGACTTTGTAATTGAACAAACTCAGGGGAGGTCACTGAGCTCAGTGCAATAATGGCCTCTCTCTCATGTCACAGGTTGAAAGAGTCCACGCCTGAGGACATTTATCTAGCATTTAGTATTTATAGTTTAATCTTGTGTCTCTAAGAAAATGAAAATGTATAATGAGGCCACGTACTTCTGTTATAAACAGGTTCAGCACACAGGCTGAATGTCCTGGTTCTGTGTAATGAGCTCCACAGTTCCAGCTCTGCCCAGTCAGCAGAGCAGTGCAGTCTGGAAGGAGCAGTTGTCCAACACCAGCTTCTGTGACCTAATTGCACAGTCAGCACCCCGCAAGACTGCAGTGTCACTATCTTAAACATCTTGGTAGCGCTGCACTTTCAGTTAATGGTGATTAGCTACATGAAGAGGCTATTAGCGCAACCGCACGCCCAGCAATGAGGGTGAGGAAAACAAAAAGGTCATGCGGAGGCTGGGAAGATTGCACACTGTGATACCTGCAGACTAAAAGACCTGTTATATGTTATCAGACAAAAACATCTGGCATCTGCATACACCAGTTACAAAACACATTTTCATCTGTGGCTTGACATCATGACATTTTGGTACTGTTATATAGTTAGTGGAGTTTGGTGAGAGTATATAAATATGTATATAAACATAACCATTTTTAACATGGCAAATAGGGAACACAGATTAACTGTGACATTAACGTTGGGCTAACTGCTGTAAAACTGCTGTTTTTACAATGGCTACACGGATATGAATTCCTGCCAGTTTTTGATCGATAAATTTGATTTTTTTTTTTACTCCGACAAGATCTGGCCCCGCCGAGAGGGACAAACTAATCAATTCCACCTCTCCTCGCTTTACAACCTCACTTTGTGTCACAGCCATTTTCCACCAGTGTCGACTCTGCTCTTCAATAACGGCCAGTCTTATTTAGTGTCACCGGTGGTGGAGCAAAGGATGAAGTATCATGCGTCTGCTCCCTCAGGTTTCAGCGGTGTGGCCGCGCACAGCCAAGCCGACACCTGTCCCATTGCTGCAGGATAATGAAATGCTGAGTGATGACGTTAATGCGTGGCAGAACTGCTCTGCATGGCTTTGGATTCCGTGATCTGACACACCAAAGACTGATGCCGCCCAACCGTCAATCAATCCCACTTAGTGGAACATTTACACATACTAAATGACACTGATGACAGGGCAGTGGTTGTTGTGCATGGCCCCTGACCAACACTCCTCAATGTGATGTAATGTTATTACTTCCAAACGTGCTTCTGCTGTGACAAGATAAACGTCTGCTTGGCCAGTTAAGCTCTGTTAATGGATCGTACGTCGTTTCCCACTCGACAGGGCCGCTGCTGGGCATTTGTTTGCTGTAGGGTCAGTTGTTTTGTGGTGCCCCCACCCCACATAGAAATGTTTTTGGAATTTCTCTGGCTTATTATAAGAGAGAGATTCCACTTGGAACTGTACTGTGTTAACTGCTGGTTGATGGTTGGGGGCCATGTTTGGATATGGGTGGTGTGTAATATTAGTGCTTGGTGGTTAGTGCCTGCCTTGTTGTTCTGGATTTACCCATTGTTGAAATCCGGCATTAACTATGCATTAATTCAGAAATATAAACAAATTATAATATAAAGTGCTGATATTAATGATATTTATTATTAGTCAAGCCTGACATTTTGATTCATGCAGGAACCCTGATCAATAGGCTTCCTTAAATTCAACCTTAAAGTCCAAAACTTCTGAAGTTACTTTGTTATTTCCCACCACTGCAACTTTGTGTGTATCGTTAAAAAAGACAAACTGCTAATTTAGAAATATGTGCAAGACACAAGAATTTGTCTCCGTAAATGTGCAGCCGCTGCACCACAGATCTGTTTGAATAAAACCTGAAAGCATTTTGTTTCTGACTGGCCTCAGCTCGATGCATCATTCACAGGGGAGCACTTGTGTGTTTTGTGCACTACTCCCTGTAAAATCTACTTGGAATTTGTTGTCATTTTGCAGCCTGTCATGTCATGATAAAGGAATCTGGCCCTGAGGTGTTCCTCTAGTCACCAACGCTTTCTGTTTTTAATCTCCCCTGAAAAAGAAACGAAACCTTGAGAACGCGGGTTGATCACGGTCAACAGGGAGGAAGAGGTACATCTGCACCTGTCCTGTTTTTGACACGCGTGAGTCCCTCACAGCGTATACACTAAGATCACTATTTACCAAAGTGAAAAATAGGATATTGAGATAATCCTAATGGCCATTTTCATTACTGCTTAACTAGAATTTATCCTCTGCTCCTTAATGAGACAGCTTGATTAGCATCTCCTAACCTTGGGGCATGAAATGGATTTTCAATGGCTGATACCATCTACGAGTTGGCGTCCAGTTCTGGGTATATTCTGCATAGAAAAAAAGGATTCCTGCCTTTTTAATTAGAAATTGACTTTGGTTGAAAAAAAAAAGACAAATGGCATATGTATTTTTCTGCTCCCGTCACTTTAAGAAAAGCTATTTTTCCTCTGCTGGGTATTTGCTCAAATATCTATTCTGCAGGTACATTCACAGACAACAACACATTAAATTGTATTTCGTCCTTGCGGGGTGCCAGAATGTTCGGGCTTATCAGTCTCGGGCTATTGTAACCTTTAAGTAGCGCAACAGCTGTGCCCTGCCCATGGAGAAATTCCATTTTTGTCTGTCCAGAGATGTCAGAATCCCAAAGAAACACCTATCGTGTGGAAAGGTGTTTTGCTTAGATAAGTGGAGAATACAGTGGAGGGAGAGCAGAGTGTGAATTAAAATTAAGCACTCATGTGATAGCATCGTGGCTCTACTTTGGGATCCCACTAAGTCAGTGCTTGTGTGATGGCTCTGTCTGCCACAATGCTGCTGAGGAGATAGAATACAGATAAAAAGCCTCTCTGTGCTAAAAAAACATCCAGAATATGCAGCGTTGCAGCTCTGCGTGCCATTCAAACAGGGTTTTCTGCACATAGAGTCGCTCTAATGTGACTAGATCAAGTGAATGTCAACACGCAGCATGGATCCATGGGTGGGCTGTTGATTGGCATTGTTGTCCTAAATGTAAGGGCCTAAAAGGGAGTAGCTCATTGCTGCTTGAGGGAAGCAAATTGCAAGTGAAAGAGTGACAAGAAGTTAAAGCATTTCCTTCCCTCTGGTTCTTTGTCAAAACCACACAATGAATAATTGTTATTAACAAGGTTGTTTTTTTTTTTCCTCAACTGTGAAGGCTGTAGATTATTGTCGGTCTGACAACACAACTTCACATTTCTTATGAAGCCCAGTTAGAGAAATGTGAAAATAATTGTAGCTTTAGCTTGAAAATAGGAATTTAAAAATGTCCACATTACAGAAGTGGTACTTTGTGATGGATTGAGAAAATGTAAAATCCTGTAAAAAAGAGGGAAACTTGTATTCGTCACTTGTCATTTAAAGGCCATCGCTTGTTAGAGACTCGCAAGAAGAGAGCTCAGATTGTATGGATTGATTTTTCTCTGCTCTGACAGGAAGGCTATAAATCTGCTGCTCAGACAGCAAACGCAGTCTGTCGAAGTTTGCAAGTTACTTGTTCCAGTTTGGTTAGTGTGTGTGTGTTTTTAAAACATCTTTGCGAGGACCGATTTGACACCACCTTGCGGTTTCTGTTCTGCCTATTTACAAATTCTCTGGCATCTCAGTTTACCTCAGAACAATGGCAAATTACTTGTTCAACTCCATTCAGTAATATGTGATATCACCAATTCATGGCACATGGCCTTGATAGTAGTGACATTTTGGGGTAATTTCACGTCAGAATACAGCTTCGCTTTGATGCAAAAAATGAGTCTGACGTGAGGCATTTAGTTCTGATAGTACGGGGCCAGCATTATGCCAACAGGTGTCCTCACTAAGATAGACAAGCAAATGTGAAATCTGAGCTGTCATATCTTACATATTAATGTGTTTCGTGTCATCGCTATTAGCACATTAGATCGGATTTCAAGAGTATTTTTTTTAATCCTTATTGGGTTTTTTTTTTAATATCTTACTTAAACTTTCACTGAGCTGCTGTAAATGTGTGCTTCCCCCATGTGGGAGGAATAAAAACATCCTATTCTATTCCATTCTACATCCTGTCCCTGTTTGTCACGATAAAGACACATAGATCTCAGTCATTTTGTCACCTAATGCAAATTGACACATTTTATTATTTGGATATTATCATATTTCATTATGCTCCTCTATGTGAAATGCATTGCTACTGTGAATATTTTAAAACCAGACTGTCTGTTTATAACTGATGCCTTCTTGTTTTTGTTTTTTTTAACATTTAAATTAATACGTCAATATTAGATACAAGTTATTAACTTCAACACCGACACAGCCTCTCTTTAAATGCTCTGCTGATTTGGTTTCCTGTCTGAAAGGCTCAGGAGATGAACAGCAAATCTCCACCGCTTGTCAGACAAGCACCAAACAGCCACTCATCCGCTGTTTTTAATGTCTCCCCAGTCCACGGGACACACTCCTCAGCCCAGTCATCCCTAGTTGTCATTACAGCATAAACCACTACCTGAGGCTTTAATCCTCCTATCATACAGAACCTGGACTTTCCCAATAGCACAGCTCGCTCACACGGCAATAAGTGCCTCGGGCCATGTGCAAATCTCGGCTGGCCTCAATGCTCTGCCTCAAAGTGGTCACTGAGTACTAGAAACATATAGAATGATTTGAGTTGCCTTGGTTTTTATTTATGTGAGTGCGTCCTTTCGTCCTTGGTGTTTTTTCGCTCTTGTCTCATGTAATGACTGTTTATGGACCAATCAGTCTAAGTCCAGAATCAAACTTTGTTCATTTACTTTCCGAGAGCCGTCTCTGGCAGTTTGAGCCCACATGTACTTCTGCTTCTATCCCGTCTTTGCTTTTAGTGAAGCTAGTGTGTTAATCCTCGAGCACAGCCCTCACTTCCTTAATGCAACTCACTGATACCCGGAACAGGCGTACCTTGGATATTGCAGGAGGACAGACTTCCAAAGGTGAATTTTCGTGGGGAATGCATTGAGATTTGATTTGTGAACTTGGCCAGTTGTCTTCAGACTGAGGCACACTGCAGGGCAGGCAAAAAGCTCGAGGCCCACCTGTATTCTTATTCATGCAAAAGCCCTGTTATCCTCTATTCTCTCCCACTTGTCTCTCTTTTTTTAAGCTGCTCTCCTTGACACTGGCTGTCAATCAAGGTCTCTGATGTGCGACTGAACCTGGAGTCACCTCCTATAGTCAGCCCAATGAATGTGTGCATTTTGAGAGAGAGGAACTGTTCGACTCCACCATCCATCGAGTGCACTATGTTTCAAGTCCTCAAAGTGCCGTGGCTATGATAACCTCAGTGTAGTGCAGCTTAAAAGTTCTCTGCACTGATTGAGTAATGCACTCAAATGACACTGGTGGACCAATCAAATCAGTGGAGCAGATCCAAAGATAGTCTTTCCATTCCCCAGAGTCCCCTTACATTACCCAAAATGCATCGCTAGTTAGCTTAGTGTAGAAACGAGCAGCCACCAGAAGTCTGGTAAACTTCTTTCTCTTATAAACACACGACACAAGGCCCTTGATTGTGGAGCCAACCGACACTGACACAAGTGACATCACTTGAGGCCATTCATCAGATTCCCTGTCAAGCCACGAAATGCTTTCATACAACCTGTTATTCATATATGCAGCTACTCCCCAAGACCTGTAAACAGACTTTGATGTATGGAGGATTGGAATTTCTCTAAAAAAGAAAATGGGAAAGCAAATACGTACAAATAGACAATAAAAATAATAAAAAAAAAAAGATTGAGGAGCACATTCACGGGTTTGACAGCACATTTGCAACACAAAGAAACAAGCTGCAAATATAAGAATGCTGTCGTTCAAAACAAAACAGAGAAGTTGCAAGGACAGCTTTAAAGAAAAGGCTTCTTGCTTCTTTTCTGTATTTGCAGGGTATTTCTGTATTTTCACAGCTTCGCCATGTGGAGTTCTGTTGAAGGTGCCTTTTTTCTTCTTAAAGGTGTAAGAAAGTGTCATTTGCATTATTACGAAGCCAACACGATGACCAATCCTACAAACCACTAATACATGCAAAATCATTCCCAATATATTTACATTTATATTTAAGTCCTACCTCAACTGAACACCGATGAAAAAACATCGATCGAAACTGAAACTTCAAACCCTTTTCCCGTAAGAAAAACTCTTCACGAATCAATTTCTACCTCTCACTGACTGATTGCTAGGGTTTGATACGGTGAATCCATCAAATGAAGAATTGACAGACCTGTCAGCCAATAAGAAGTGAGCATTCCCACACACTCTGATTGGTCTCGTCTCCGTGCTGATGAAATCAAAAGATAAAATACGACACTTGATTTACTGACTCAAGATGGAGAACTGAGGTGATGTAGCATCGAACGCTCAGCCCAGGTGACCCCTGTGCTCGAAGTCCTCGAACATGCGTATCGCTTGTGAGCGCTTCATAAAACTGGTGTTTAACAATTAATATGCTGATTAATATGTTTAATTTTAATCTGCACAAAAGCAATTAATTGTTTGTCCTTCACACGTTGGGAAATACAAATCAGAGGATCACTTCACGCACTGAATATTTGTTCAGTGTCTTAAATGCGTTGTGCGTAATTGTTGCACTCCCTGCACCCCTCCTAATATCTGCATGCTTATCAGTGTTGAGGCTATGGGGGGCACATAACATCATTTCAGACCTCATTTAACACTGAATCGTGCCCCTTTCCGAAGCCCAAATTGCTCGCCATAGAGCAGTAGAGTGGCTCCAGACATTCATTAGCTAAATGAAAACAGGCCACTCTTCTTCTACCGCCCACCGAGCGCGTTCTCGACGTAGCTGCAGCCACCATCTGCTCCGAAGCTCCCTGCTGCCGGCTATAGGACAGTCCTGTCAACGCAGTCCACGTGACGGGAGGCGTCCACAAAAGGTGCCTTAATCACTCAGATCAGAGGACAGAGGGAGGACAGTTGGGAAGCTTCGCCGTTTCTTTTTGTTTTTTGATGGTGTCATCTTGGCGTCCTTGGCGCCTCCCTAACCTAAGATGGAACATTAGCTCCTGATTTTAATCATGTTCCATAATAAGCTGAGCATGCGTTTGTCGGCCGCCGAGTTGCAGCAGACGCACAGCTGGCAGAGAAGTTATTAGCTGCCTCGCCACAGTGGGAGAGGCTGTTTTGTCGAAAGGTTAATATCATTTTAGGGATGGCCAGAGTGTGTTGTGGTGGTTGGGTGACCACCTGTTCAGCCCTGGAGGTGGTCCCCTATCCCATCCCACACCTGAAGGTCGAACCCTCCATTAAAATAAAACACCGTGAAAAGTTCTTTATGCAGGACTTTTATGGGTTTGTTTCTTATAGCAAAGGATGAAGGACTCTATTAGAAGGATCTAAGCTTTTAGGTTATTTTTAATGGTGGGGGGGGGGGGTTGGAACAGCCAGTGTATGGTTTAAATGGGTTGTATTGTTTCTTTGCTGCAAAACATGCACTTAACCAATCTTAATTGCCATGTCCCATCCCCTTAAAAGCCAGGTCTTGGTGAATAACTATTATAATGGTGTTCAAACACTTGTGTGTGTGGGTATGATCCGGGTGAAGGCAGAGCACCTGTAAGTAGCAGAGAGGCACTGTGTTGTGTACGTGCACATTTCTGTTTAGAAAATTCACCTTTATTAAACATAATGCACCCGTTGGGTTGTGTTGGTCCATTGCACAAAAGCTTTCGTTCTGTAGTAATGGACCAAAATTAACTTTTAAGGCTGACGTGCACATCGGAGAACACACAGGCACAAGTGCATTGGCTAGTAAAATGAGAATGAGCTCATAGTCGGGAACATATGGTCACCAAAGCCCAACAGTCCCCTTGCATTCAACATAACAATAACGCCCCAAACTGCACATGCTCATAGAAGTATAGGTCCTTTAAAATGCCTAAAATATTTATTCTCTGTCTACAAATTATTTTTGGGGAAATCTATGAAAATATAAAAAAATCACAATGTTGAAGACACCTGTTTTTCCACCAAGTTTCTGAAACTAGTTGGTCTGAAACTAGCTGAGACAGGAGCATTGCTCTTTGCATTCCTCTTCATGGCCCTAAGTGTCTTTTTCTCATCTCCTCAGCGATCGCTTGCTCATATTTTCTTGAGGAATGCTCCATTTGAATACAGTTGCGTTATGACTTTCACCTCTCAGATTAATCGCCACTAATCTCAGCAGCCGTGCGCCTGAAACAACCTGGAGCTACTCATCTCAATATAAACACTAGCCTGTGCACAGTGAGAGGGAAATGATAGTCAGAGCCCCGAGGCTTGAATCTGATAGTTTGTCATTTGGATAGTATTACTTAATTTCCCACTGGGAAGAAACTCATTATTTCTGACTTTATCTCAGCACTGACCTCTTAAACAGTTTTAGGAATGTTATTGGTTTGAGCCCATGCTTCCTTTACATTTTTTCCCCCATGACCCCAAATGCCGATAAGAGACATGGCCACTTGGATGTATGTGTTTTGCCAGACCTCAAATCAGAGTCCCATTTACTTTTAATGTCCATGTACATACAGAGTACAATTATATTGATTTATTACCAGCCACACCATTGCGCCTATGATGAATGGCGAATGGAAGGTGAGATTATATTGATAATAGATGACTAATGGTCAGCACAGCATATCTTATGTATAACCTTTCCAAGACATTAAGAGAGAGAGGCTGCTTCAAAAACACTCCAACATATAAATCAGTCTTTTCATTATTTCCCCTCCATCCTTTTACACACATTGATAAGGACTCTTTTTTTTTTTTTCTTTTTTTCTGTCCTTTGTCACAGTTTAATTTTGTTGAGGGTCCTGACTTTATTTCTACATCTAAGAAAATCTAAATGCCAAAAGATGTAGTTAAGATTGTGTCTTGTGCTTCATCATATTATGACACTAAGGTTAAACATTCAAATTTAACGGTGATCGATTTTGATTGACCCATCACATTGATAAGGACTCTTTTTTTTTTTTTTTTTTTTTCTGTCCTTTGTCACAGTTTAATTTTGTTGGGAAGCTGCTGGGACCACGGGGAAATTCCATGAAGCGATTGCAGGAGGAGACCGGCGTGAAGATGTCCATCCTCGGCAAAGGGTCCATGAGGGACAAAGGCAAGGTAAGGCAGATTATTGAGTTGTGTTGATGAGCAGTTGTGTGGCCGGCTTGAAGATTTAGATCAAATTTTTAAAAAAAATGTTTACAGAGGGATGTTTCTGCAAACAACATCTGAGTGTAACTGAGATGAATGGCACCCGGAGTCAAATGAATAGCTTTCAGTTGACAAGCATATGTTTGAGGTGAATTTGAATACATTTTCCTTTCCATTGTTTATTAAGATATTGTATAAAAGTCAGTTATACATGCAAAGTACTTAATCTCTTCGGGAAAGTCATTTATCCTGATGACTTGTGGTCCCCGGGAGCTAAACCCGCCCGAGCGTGTTGGCAGACAGCCTGCTGGATGTGCTGCTCGTGCTCATAACAGGTCTCTTTGTGCTGCTATAGAGTTACGTTGCTATTATTGCTGTACCCTCCTATTCAGACATCAAGACATGATAAAAGACCTGCAGTCTTGACCCCACTTTGGTGAAACTCGAGCTGCATTTCAATACGGTAGAAACCACGTTGAGGGGATAATACTGCGGAAGCTGTTACAACCACTTTAAACATATCACTGTGGTTTTAGCTGTCACCTGTGTATGTTAACTGACACGACACATGGTGTCGGTGGTAAGAAGACACCATACACACAGACACACACATATATATATGTAAGCTTCACCAATATACAGGGATGCATACTGTCTATGCATAAATACAGTCAACAAGAACCTTGAGGTGCAAGAGTTCATTTAACAAGCTGGCCTAACGCCACTAAGACCATTCAGCTTGCTCATGCGCCGCATTCATTCATGCATATTCAGTTTTGAAAATGAAAGAATAAAGGGTTAGGGTTAAGTGTTAGAAACACGTCAGTATCTTCACCTGCGTGTAGTCCTTAGGTTGTGATTCTGCGCCGCGCAGCGCGCCTGATGACAGCACGTCAGTTTCAGTCTGACGGAGACGCATGCTGTGTGCAGCACTGAGGAAAAATAATGGACCCTTAGCGGTTGTCTCTCACCAAAGGGTGTCTGTGTAACGATTGGATTAGGCTCAGTGTTTTCAGCCTGTGATATTGATTTTGTGTACAGCCCGACTCTGAACTGGTCTGAAGGACCGACAACCCCGAGCCTGAATGCTGTGAATGAAGGGCTGGCTGCCATTCAGAGCGGCCGGTCACACGGCAGCGTGGCAACCGAGATAGCTCAAGTCCACATTACACGTGAAAGCACGTTGACATCCCACATTTCAGCCACCCCAGACATCCAGTTCCTCACAGGGGTGAAACAGAGCAGCCCACCCACTCACAATAGAACACATGGTGAATATTACACCTTGAGCGCAGGTATTATCCTATTTAGCTCTGTGCTGAGTCACGGTACTAAAACAAAGTCCTCACGTCACCTCTGATGCTAGACTTTGCACAAGTAGGACGCAGCAGTGCGAGGTTGGAGAGAATCTTTATTTCTGATATCGTCCTTAGAGCAGTGCACTGCAAACATTTAATATCGATTGACTAAACACCCGGGCATACTGTAGCCATGGCGACTGATGTATGGCTCTCTCCTTCCACAACAAAACTCTCAAAAATCTCAAACATTTCAAAGACAACGATTTGAAACTACTCAGAGATTTCACTCTGATCCGTAATGATGCAGGCTCTTTGACAGAAAATGTGACACACGCTGAAATGTTTCTGGCAATTTTTTATTAAAGCAGAGTTTTCCCAGAGAGAAGAAGACGGCCGTGTGATGCAAGGGCACACGCTTGAATCCCCAGCTAGGCTGAGTGCATGACTCCTTAAGACTCATCGCCCCAACTTCTTAAGTGTCTTTATTTTTTGATGGACTGAATGTTCCGCTGCATTTGTGGCTGGCACAAGTAGAGGGACCGTCTCCACTCCATGTCTGACATCACCACTGATTACTTGTTCAGTGGAGAAGGACTTTCTGGATTCGACTGGTTCCTTTGAGAACAGAGTGAAAACTGTCCCCGAGCGATTTGACTGATCTTTTAAAGCCTGTGTGAAGCATCAGGTCGGAGGCCTCGGGGCCCGGCGGGCGAAGGCTTAAAGGGGACCACGTTCTTTTCTTTTCTGACTTTCTTTATTTACCACAGTGCCTTTGTTGGATGGAGTTCGCACCACTGGACGTCACCTGCAGCTTTTTCCCACTCCGTTTGAATAGCATGTGTGTAGCAGCGATAATGATGCTCCGTTCTATTGTCTGCCCGACTGTCCCTGTGAGCACCCGAGCGGGGTGCAGGCATCACAAGGGCTGGGCTGTTGGAAATGTTGGTTTGATTAGAAGGAAAGAACTCCTCCCTCTTCTGCAGTCCCTGCGTGCCGTTGCCTTTTTTTAAACAGTTCATAATCTCTTTAACATAAAAGTCCAAACAAAATTCACACCCTGTCGAAACCCATCACAGCCTTCTGAACATGTCAGAACCTGTCCAGACAGTTCTCATGTAATCAACGTGTCTTCGTGATCTTCGCCATCACCTTACGCACCGAATAGTCGCAACCTTTCACAAATCTCTGACCTGTTTAAACTTTTAGAAGTTTCAGCCTTACACAGTTATTAACAACATGTCATTACATCACCACCTGAGATAACCTTTGATGAGTCATGATCTCTCCCAACAAGTCTTACATTTTTTACAACCTTTCATAATCATACCGTTGTGTAACCTTGTATAATCATTCTTGACCTTTCATAACTCACATCCATTTAGCCCGAGTGGTCTTAAATGACTTGAACTAAACGTGACGTCAGTGTCAAAGGTCGCCAGTGAATTTCAGGGAGCTGATTAAAAGTGATGCCGACAGATTCACAGGATCACATATCACAAGATGTCGTCGACAGCATCCCCAGTGCCGGACTCTATGACAGAGCTCGAACATTTTTTCTGCAGTTGTCAGACGAGCTGTAATTACTCTGGAGAAGTTAAGTTATTGCTCGATGAATGTTAGTCTTCACATCATTCATAATTGTTTTGGAACGTGTCTTCCTCATTGCTCAATGGAGTTATGTGCTGGTCACATCGACAACCTCACGTTCCCTCTCACAAAATAACTTCAGAGCAGAGTTACTTCATCTGACGAGATAAATCAATCCAGCAGCTTGGCTGCAGGGCATCAGTCAGGCTGCCACTTTGGTCCTGACTCAACGAGAGGATGGATTGCAATGGAATTTTGTGCAGATACGCTCGGTCTATGTGTTTGGTGATCCCTGACTTTTCTGTAGATTGTATACCTCTGTCATGGTCCAACAGTCCCCTTATTGAACCACATATAAATTTGCTGGATGTGGATTTTTATTCAAGTCTTCGTGACCCACAAATTATTCTGAGGAATCAAAACAGATGTTGAAAAAATATATATTCCTGGAAAAATGTAAAGGCTTCTTCCCTGACCTGTGCATTTTCCTGCGATCAAGTCTTGTGTTCATCTGCTTTGTAGTTTTTTCATTCCCCTGCTAATTTATGGACAGATGAAGGAAAAACATTCCGTCCTTGGCAGATGCTGGAACAATACAGAGCACGGACTTCCCTTTATCTTTGGGGATCAATACCGAACATTTCATCAGCTTGTGCTTTTCATATGAATCTTGGATTCTCTTACAACTCCTTCCCTTGCTCTCTCTCCCTTTTTCTTAGGAGGAAGAACTGAGGAAAAGCGGCGAGGCCAAATACGCCCATCTGAGTAACGATCTGCATGTTTTAATTGAAGTCTTCGCTCCACCTGGAGAGGCCTATTCCCGCATGAGTCACGCCTTGGAGGAAATAAAAAAATTCCTAGTTCCAGTAAGTTTATTGCTTTGCCTTGTTCGTTCCCCCCTAATTTTAAATTCCCCTGTCACACATGAACATCAGTCATCACCGCTGGCGTGATCGTTCCTCCACCCACCTTATTTGCACAGAGAAAACAGACTGTAGGTGTCAGAGCATCCAGGGTTTGTTTACGTGTGCTTAAGATACCAGAGTGAAGTTTCTCTCCGCATTACAACCGCGGCTCTACAATACGGGCCCTTACTTACAAATGAAAACTAATGTATTCAGCAATTAAAGTGCAGTATGGAACAAGTTGCTAGACTCCAGCAACTTATAGCCTGGAGAACTTAGCAATAATTAATGTGCGTGTTGTGTTCTCTCGCTGAGTCAAAGCTGTAAATATTAATCAAGCTTTGCAAATACGACAAGCCTAATCGAGGAATTGTGCTGCTTGAGTCTACTTTATGGACTTCATGCATCTTCCTATCCCAAGCTGATGTTCTTACGAGCATATCTGCTCACTGGGCCAAGAGGACGGCAATACCGCGTCTGCAGTTAATATCCCATCAAAATACAAATTAGCTCGCGCTGCCTGCCAAAAAAAAAACGAGTCAAGCAGTTGTAAGCTTTCAGATTTCCCTCCTTGTTTACAGGCGGCGAGCTAGTTAAGATTTACTACCACATTAGGGAGGTTGAAAGCCAAGGATAGAGACAATGTTGGCACTGACGTTAACCTGTGAGTCACGACCTGTTGGTCCAGTAATTAGCTGGAGAAATGAAGTCACGGCCGTGGCTGTACCACTTTGCTTCCATCCAGAGCACAAACTGGATCTTTTAACAGGCGTTTCTACCTTTTAGCTGTAAATCCACACCGGACGTGCACGTTCTCAGGAATCAGCGTCCCGTTAGTGCGGTTGTTAGTGCACAGTGTGATCCACACCAATCATAAGCTGGCTCACTTGTTCTTTCCGCATCAGCAGGGCTTTTATGTGCTGCATTTGATCCTTGTTTTGACCGTAAATGTGCCGTCGGATTCTCGGTTCTTGGTTCAACTGCAGCTTCAATAGATATCTTTATAGAACCGTAGCCTCATGTTTTTTAATCAGCGATTGGCTGGAATGCCTCTCTTTTCTTATAGTCTCTGTTTTTTTTGTTTTTTTCATCTGCCAGTGTTGCTAATGATGCAGGGCAACAAGGAAGGTACAGATTCAGTAATATTTCACTAAGTGACAGAAGCACTGGGAATCATTACTGTGGATGATGAGACTCATCAGTTTACCATGTTTGGAGACTTCCTAAAGTGGCAAGTAGCAAGCGGACACTAATAAACCAACATGCAATTTTTTATTATCTCGAAATAATAATGCCAACACTGAGGGGAAACATTTATTAAAAAAATAGAATCTACTCAAGTGAGTCCCTCCTCTGCCAGGGACGTTATGTTTTTGTCTGTTTGCTTGTTAGCATGCTGCAGAAACTCCAGGACAGATTACCACCTAACTGAAAACAGGCATGAAGTATGGGTCAGAGAAGTATTTAAATGTTGTTGTGGATGCAGCTCAGGGGACAAAATCCCTTGTAAGAACAAGACAGGGCAGTTTATTTCACATTCACTGTGGGATTTGAGGGTGTGATATTTAATTGAGAGGGGACTGTTGGGCCTTGGACTCTTTGAATGTCATTCCTCTATTGTGAGTAATCAACCGAAATCTTAAAAATACACTCTACTTCTTCTTGCCTGTTAAAGAAAGTAGAAAAACGATCCTTGACCTGCCCCTTAATTCTGGTCTGCACTAAAGTGTAGTGGGTTCTTCCCTAAAACACATCATGACAAAAGCAGTTATATCTTGTTTCTGCTGTTCGTTCCTTTTCCATTCATGGAGAGTGGGAACAGTGTCAGAAAGGGGGAAACATCGCCCCTGCTTCTATCGATACGTGTCAGTGAAACCATGCGTATAGAGACATGCTGTGCTATAGCTCTCGCTCACTGCCTCAGGGATCTTATGGGTTAGCAAATAACCTGCATATAATGCACCACAACAGGCATCTGTCAGTATCTTTAGGAACAGATGTTTCCCGCCTCTGGTGTTGAGAGGCAAGTGCTGCTTCCTGCTGTCGACCTTTCTTCGTGGCTGCTGTGCTGCAGGAGCCACTTCACGTGCAACGACGATCAGGGGCGGCCCCGCTGATTGATTTAGCTGTAAGTTAGTGAAATGGGTTTGAAGAGCATTTTCATACCGTGGGCATGTTTACGTGCCTGTAATTAATGAGGAAAATCTGCACATTGAAGTGGGTTCACAGGTCCCTTTGAACAATAAGGCAAATTGATTCCATCTCCCCACCAAAGTAGAAAACAAACTTCATTTAATGTGGCTTCACCCCCTGATGTGTGAAAATAAATGTCTTACCTCTATAATATAACAAAACCTGCTTCCCACTGAGCTCCCACAGCTCAGCTCTACCAACCAGGAGAAAGAGATGCACCGTCTTTTCATATGATATGAAATCGTCCCTCATGTGGAGCGTAGGCAAGTCCTCCGTGATAAACCTCATGCTGTGCGGCTAATGTAATTTCCAATTAGAATATAAGATGCCTAATTGGATCATTAGAGAGTATTTATTATTGTGTTATTCATTTAGTCCGGAGCAGAGACCGACAATCACCGGAGCCACAAGCAATCAGTCAATGAAATCAGTGAGAAAACAAACCCTCAGATCTACCATGAATGGAAACTGAAAATGGGACTCCAGAATTGCTTGTTGGTTCAGGGACCCAGAATGCACCAGAGAACAGGAGGAAATCCAAACAAGAACCTTATCAGTGGTCGGCTGTATGTACAGGCGACTGGAGAGGGACGGGCGATCCTGCTGCCAGCTGTGAGAGAGCGTGGGTGGAACAAGATACGTGGCAGTAATTTGTCACTTTTCACATAAAGCCAAACAGATTACGAGTGTTATTTGATCTGACATGCGTTGGCTTGTTTTTTTTTACTGTTAATGTGAGTGATTTGATCCGTATGGTGTAAATGAAGAAGCCTGAGCTGCGACACTCGGGGCCGGTGTGGGTCAGTACCGATGCAGGTCATTATCTGCATTACCGTTCCACTGCACAGGACGCCGCGGTGCCGCGCAGGTGCCCTTAACAATACAGGAAACTTGTTTGGTGCCGTGGAAAAGAAGGGGGTGGAATTTGTGTTGAATGCAGCAGATTTGGATCTCTAATAGCCGGCGATGAATCAAAATCTGCAAGCTCCAGCTGCAGGGAAAAGAATCACAATTTAATGGAACCAGACACAAATGGCTGCACTGTTTCTCCATTTAATTTAAAGTGATTCCCCACACTTGAATGTGCGGCTATAAACTCAATTGTACGAGTGTTCTTTGATGAACTGCTGGTTTTGAAATCACATTTCATTCTAAATGTATTACTTTAAAATAGCCAGCCGTCCCCTCCTGTCCCTCGGCTCAGGACCACCGGGGCTGAGGTTTAGCCAGGTTGTCTACTCCGGCTGTAAGAGAAACCAAATACACCTCATTCAGTTCTTTTGTTGAGAAATTCGATTAGAAGCTCATCCTGGAAACCGTACATTCGCAGAGTGGCTCTGGATCCACTGGAGGGTGAGAGCATCTTTCACTGGCTCGTAATGCAAGACGCCACATGTATGTTTGTTGGAGATTCTTTTTTTCGGCTGAGGAATTGGAGTCCAGAAGGGCACATCTCCCTCGTGTCCTTCCTGTGGCCCTGCGGGCATCCGTCCTCGTTGTCCGCAGTCGGCGTGGAGTGGCGAAGCCGAAAGTGCTAAAGATGACACGGGAAATTAAATTCATTGTGCGCCGTGTCAGTGGCGTTTGTGTGTGTGTCCATTTGTAAGGATTCCAAATGAATTTATTGCGCCTGGTTTGTCATGCAGCAGGAGTTAATGTCGACGGAACCATAAATTCCTGCATATTGCATGTTGATGCTGACCTCGCTGCCACGGGTGTAAGGGAATATGTCTCACATGCTTTATTAAGCCAATCCAGCACTGTGGACATGACACCACCTGACCTGCGTGAGAGCACGTTTCTGAACTCCACTACATCTGAGAAGACGGAGATGCTGTGACTCTGTCTCTTGTCTTGTTTCTAATGGAGAGACGGCGTGTTTATGCAGTTGAGTCACATCGATTCGAGCCTCAAGGTTTCAGGGGAGGACTGGCTCAACAGCATCTTCTAATTAAAGATCAAATCCTCCGAGATTGATCATTGAGACACGTTGAATTAATTAACGTGTGTATTATTTTTCCATAAAAATGTGTACGGATGTAGAAGCAGTTCTTTCGCAAAGTGAGATATAAGGTGCAGGAATCAGTCGACGCAGCCTGAAATAGAAACCAGTCGGAGACAGACCCCGAGCACAAGATTGATATGGGATCAATGCATCACTATTGTCCCTATGTTGACCCTTTTAAAGTCCCTCTCTGGCTATTTGAAGGACGTCGTCTGCGCACAGAGGTCATCCGTGGTCAGAATTAATCTCAGTCAGCAAACAGTCTGACCCGAGAATCCTCAGCAGGGGGGGGGGGTTATCTCATGTTAGGGTCTCTGTCCACAGTCGACTCTTCTAAGCATCGACACATTTGTTGTGCTTTGGATAAGCCGCTCGCCCTCTAATGAAAAGCTCTGCCCGTCTCCTTCAAACCAACACCGCCCTGCAATGCCTTATTACTCCGTCAGCGAGAGGAGGAGTTCGTCAGATGTTTGCAAAATCTATCATCAGAGTTGTTTTTCATCTCCGGGTAAACAAACGGGGAGGAGTGCGACTGTAAGAGGAAGATGATGTTTAGGTTTGAGTGTACAGATATGCAGTCGTCTGATCACAGCGTCACTGACTTGGACGAAGGAGAAATGCTCTCGAAATATATTCATATATAATGAAAAACAAATGATTTAATACTTATGTGTGAAAAAGTTGTCTTTGTTATTATTGTGGCCTGTAGTGTTCTGCTGCATCGAGATTTGAATAATTGGATTATTGCAAGATTCTGCTCTGTGGAGGACATCATTAAAAAAAAAAAAAAATCACTAAAAACGTCCAAGATCTCTGTCAGACATTAAACAGCATGAGATATACACAGATATTTAAAGCATGTAAAAAAATACTTTTCACTAAATGCAGCTCCTTTGAATAATTGCTGCCTGAGTTTTCACTTGGAGAAAGAAAGAAAGAAACTGGTTTCCATTCATTGTCCCTCACTGATAAATCCTGAATCTCTGCACATGCAATGTTTTAAGGCGCCTTGTGGAGCTTTCTTGTTTGCATTCATTGTGACGCGCCGCGGCGCACTGTGTATCCTGGAGGTTTAAAGAGGTGTCGGACAAATTCCCCTTTTTCATTAAACATCTGCGAAAAACATTACCCTCTCAGAAGTTGGAAGCCTGCTTTGTTGACTGTCTGCTTCCTCGGAGCATTTGCTTGAAACGTCAATCAACGAAAGTGTGAAATCACATCCAGGAAATAGAAGACAGACCCGCTCATGAACGCATCGTTTCATAGTGTTCATATTTAAAAAAGCTATTTGAGCGAGGATGTCTCCTCCTTCCCTGGAAAGTCCATTTCTTGTGAAGATGGTCTGTTGCATTAACACACAAAAAGCTCGGCTGCAGATTTAGTGGCTAAATTCCATTTTGATAAGAACAGAGAGGTTGCGTTTCATTTCTGTAATAAATTAGCTTCAGAGTTCGACTCTTGTTTCACTGTTGTTGTTTTTTTTCTCTGATAAAAAAGTGTTTGATTGCGCGAAGTGTCAAAACGAGTCACAGAGGACAGAGCTGTGATATATTCATGAGAGGGAAGAAAAAGAAAAGGTGACATTCGTTCTCCGGAATATGATGTGAGCTGTACTGTTACTCGCGCAGCCATTAATGTTATCTAGTCCTTCACTTATCAGCACGCTCCGGACACAGTCGTATCTCATGGATCAATGTGCAGTTAATGTATTGGCTGGATTAATGCTCACACAAAGGCATCATTGACTCCGCGACTGTAAAGGCTGAAGTGAGAGCCATGATTAATGTGGACCAGGGGAAATTCTTTTCCACTTTTATTTCACATTCAACGAAACTGACTGTGCAAGGCTAAATGGCTTAAAATTAAAAACCCGGGGTGAGTGAAGTTGTTTTGAGTCGTGCCGTCAAAAATCCAAGAAGACGTTTGAAAACATGACGTCAGAAATATTGACATTCGAAGGAATTATTTTCCAGCCTCCGTTGCTTTGTTGTCAAAAAAAAAACCCCAAAAAAAGAGAAACAAGTGGCCTGGGTTTGGTTTGAAGGTTTCTGATAAATAAGCCTGTTTAGTTGTCAGCAATGACATGATAATGAATACTGCTTTTCCCGCAGCCTTATCTGCTGTGTAATGATCCAGCATTTGATACAGGGTTGAGAAAAATGCTTCAGAATCACAAGATAACGATATTCCTCTCAACGTTTTTCAAATTGTCAATTACAGACAGCGGGTGCCAACAATGTGAAGACTATTTTTGCGGCTTTAAAGGGAGAAGAAAGGGGTTTTGATTTTATTTCCTCCTTGACAATGAAAAACATTTTTGGAAACTCCTCTTTTCCTGATTCTATTGGACATCCTGATGATAATTTTGAAATCCAATCTTTTTCCGTGGAAAGGAAACAGAAGCTCAAAGTTGCTGCGAGCAGTGAATCTGCAGCCCTTTCATAGCTTATTGTCTTTTCCCAGATTACTTATCCTTCCCTTGTGTTTTGGGTCCAAACACAACCAATGAAAACGCCTTCATTGAGCATTCAGCGCTCAGACACGCCATGTGTTTCCTGTGCGTGTCACGACAATTATAACGCGATGACATTTGCTGCTGTTGAAAACATCTGTTCCTGTCAGAAGACAAATGTCCTTGTTTTCCCTTTTTATGACACATGCTTCTTTTTTTTTTTCTCCCCGGTCCTCCCAGGACTATAATGACGAGATCAGACAGGAGCAACTGAGAGAGCTGTCCCTGCTGAACGGCTCCGAGGAGTCGAGCAGAGGGAGGAGTGCACAGGGGAGGAGCGCACGGCCGGCAGCCGCAATATCCACAAGGTAAAGTACAGGTTACCGCCGTGTGGAGAGCTGCACTGAAAGAAGGTGAGGGTTCCCGTGGAAAAAGAAACGACAGGTGCCTCTTGAAGTAAAGGAATTTTGAAGGTCACTATATTTAGAAAAGATCTGACAAAGGGAGACAGACTGATTTCCTCCAAAGAATTTGGGATTTTTAAAAGCTGAATACGTGTTCAGACTTTTTCTTGTTGTCACGGTGACAAAAAAACTTGCCCTTCATCATTTATGTTCATTTCATAATTTAAAATATAATTAGATATAATTTAATGGTATAAATGATAGAAACTGTTACTGTTAGAATACAAATCCCAGGTGGCGAAAAAAAAAACGTTGTTAGCGAAAGAGACAAATTGAATTCAATGAGAATTCATTCACCTGATCCCTCATCGTCTCCTGTGTTGACAAATAGCGCCTCCTCTGCTCCTCAGCAGTAAATCTCATTTCTGACACATTGGAGCGCAGTGTTATATGACTGGTGCGGCAAACTGCGTGCCCAAAGTCACAATTGATTAGATAAAGTTTTGTAAATGTCCCGCCGTGCAGCATGAGTCATGACGCGTTCAAGATTATTTAACAGGAAGAGAAACATATATTTCACATGTGGAGGGAATGTAAGTATTTATTAATACATTAAGCACTTCACAGTACAATTATTTCACCCATTCAAGCACAGTCATTTCATCATTGAAAAAGGACTGTGGAGTGTGTTTCTCCCTTCACTGTTTTAAATGTTCAAGCAACGCTGAAGAAGAGGCGGATAAGTGTCGACTCTCTGAGTTTTACAAGCAGTAACTCTGTGGAGGTGTCGGCTGAATTGTGCACAGATTCCATGTAGGCCTGGTGATAACACAGACTGTCTCTGAAAAATGTTGAATTGTTTTAATAAAAAAAAGGCAATAAGAACACGAAAGTACTGGCAAAACACATCTGTTTTATATATATAAAACTGAATCGATAACTTTTGTTGAGTTATTCCTCGAGTAAATCTCAGAAAACTGGAAAAGAGAAGATGCTCCCATGAGCAGATGACTGGTGAACTATCCCTTTAGTTCAACTCCACACAAAATCATACAGATGTAGTATTTATTCAAAGATGACAAAAACGTTTCTTGATATTTACAAATATTAAAAACAAGGAAGCACAGACCTTGATGGCGATTGTTCAGATAAAGTGATTAACTGTCTGCCTCAGGTTGTTGTTTAGAATTCACAACCAAATTAGTAACATGAGCCTGCTGAGCTGGATGCACAGTCTGCGTCCACACAGACGATCACTGTGCAAACACTAATCAAGTTTTGTCTCTCCGGGGAATCCCTCCAGTCTTAGGGCCATATTAAAGACAAGAAAATCCTTCCAAGGATATTGTTGTAATATTACAGGAGCAAAGTTGTTCCCGAGTTAGAGTACTGTGAAACTAAAGTTGGAATATAAAGAGAAATGGCAAGAATGTATCAAAAATCTTGATTTTATCTCCTAATAATATTTAATGCTACTCGACAAAAAAGGTAATTGCCTCCAAGTCTGGCTGGTTATTTTCTCTGAAGAGGCACAGCTTCATTATTTATGAACTTTTTAAAATTGTTATTCGAGTAAAATTATAGCTTCGTTCTCTTAATCTCTGTTTCTGGTGGCTGTCATATTGAACTCCACTGGCTTGTGGCTGAGTGGGACATGGTTCCCTGACTAATTAAGGTACAACAATGAGAGCTACCCTCTAGAACCATGTGTCTGACTCTGTGACATTTTTCCCCGCTGTTATACAAGTAAAAGTTAATTCGAACTCGTCATTTGCTCCGGGGGGGTGGCTGGCTCAGACTGCTACCGCAGAGCTCTGGATGTCACAGAGCATTTGATTGGCTCGACCATGCATGAAGCTGTGCGTCGGAAACACCTGCCGCCTCCAGTACGCCTCCGTAGCTTGTTTCGCAGAGTAAATTGTCCATAATCTACCTGCAGCCGTGGCCTTCCCTCGGGAGCGAGCCGGCGCAGCACGGCACTAATTCAGGCGGCGCACGCAGACGCGTCAAATCCACCAGTAACATTGGATGCTCCCAATTTAAAGTCACCACCGCCACTTCCCTACCCAGATTCCACTCCTTATGGCGCGCCGATAAGCGATTATTGTAAATCTCCATGAAAAATATGCAGCAGTAATTCCCCTTTGAGTGTCTGTATTTTTGGATCACAATGGGCTGCTACCTAGTGACGGATGTGCCGAGGGAAGAACAGGGTATCCTGGCCCACCTACATCATGCAGCTGTGAAAATGTAAAAACTTAGCAGACAATGGACGGCTTTGAGCGGCTAAATCCGGCCCGCAATCCCCGCGCCGGTTCACGTGGTCCTGCCGCTGGACAGTCACACCTCCGCAGAACCGACAAACCACCCTAGATTCCTCACACCCGGCCCGAGTTCTTGGGCCATGCATTTCTGTCTGTTGGACACCATTAAATAAAGCTCTGAGCTCCAGTGGAACTGTTCGGCTGCAGCCTGAGTGTATTCAGTAAATTGAGGCAGATGGTGATACAAACACAGGCATGGCACCGCTCCATCGTGTTATTGAAATGTCGAGCACCGTTGCACAGCAGAGAGGAGCCACAAAGTGACACTCTGATCCTGACAAGATCAACCTCTGCGCCAGTCGTTACCACGACCTCCGACTGGGGCAGCGATAAGAGGGATTCCATAGATTTCTTTTTTTATCTCCCTTTAACTTGTTTTTTAACGCGTCGGGAAGCGAACACCGACGCCATGTTTGTGTGCTTGTTTGCTTTACCAGGGGCCACAGAGGAACAGGGAGGAGTGCAGCAGCAGCGGCGGCAGCGGCAGCACCCCGGGGGACGGCGGCGGCGGCGGCGGCGGCACCGCACAGCAAACTTCCCACGACCGGTTTAACGAGGGAGGTACAAGCGCCGAGAGCCAGGGGGGCGGCGGGGAGTGCTGCATACAGGGTCCCGCTGTTAGCAGTCACACACGAATCATACGACGACTACGTGAGTCCAATCCTCTTTGCACTCACTGGAGTATGGCTGATAGTAATTTCTCTTGAACCGTGTCTAAATCAGAGTTGCTTTAATTCCCTTTCATGTGCTCTGGAGGAGTTGGGCTTCTGCACGTCAAGGCGTTCAGGGACAAGTTTGTAACATTTGGACAAGAAAGGAAACTCCACATATTTATGTACAATTAACTTCAATTTTAAAATCACACTGCAGCACGACGAGGACGAGGAATTTCAGAAGGAGGATAAGTGAGGAATCACAGTGAGCGTTAACATCGCCTTCATCTTTTTCATCACTCTTTCAATATAATTTAATATATCACTTTTCTAAGATTAGGAATGACACATTTTTTTCTCCTGAATTTAGGAACAGTTGATTTTAACCCAAACCAGCTCTTTGATATTTCAGTTACCCACACAGTTTTAATTCATATACTAAAAAATGTTTTCTTTTATAAACATTTATGTATTTAACCCCCTCATGTGTATAAGATGAACCTGACAAACATTCGCAGCAGCTTCCCAGTACAACCACAAGAAGGAAATAATTAAAAAGCAAAATTTATAAGAAACATGCATGAAATAATCTCTGGAATATGACTATACAACATGTAGATGTTACCTCAATATTTCTTCTTCTTTTTTTGTCACATGACAATACCAACACACCTGAAAACACATATCACGTGACCACTCATGTACACAGGGCATTGCGTATGTGCCGCTTTAAACGGATTACTCAGATAGTAGCTCATCTCGTCTCACTGTGCTAAGCAGAAATCACCAGCACCAAAGCTGTTAGCAGGAGAACAGGGTCAGCAGTGCTTGTAGTTAACCGCGTGAAAGGACCCGAGTGAATCAGGCTTCGAGCGTCATTTCAAAACGCAGTCCGAGAGTCTCGAAGCTCAAACGAGACCAGCAGAATTTCCAGACTTCTCTCAGCTTCTGTACAACTGCAGCACAGTGAACGTCTCCATGGCTTTGGTGTTATCAAATGAAACAGCAGCAGTGTGGATGTAGCCTGATATTGTTCTTCTCAGGCTGGTGGGCCATTAGTGTGAGCTATGAGCCATTAGGGAGCGCACATGGGGGTTAAATGCCTTGATTAAGAACACTTCAGCATGGGTAGCATTATTGTTGACCTTGGAGACAGCAGTTGCCAAAGTTGGGCTCAGGGTTGGCAAAGAAACGAGGGTTGGCACAAGTGTCTGGCAACAAAAACGCAGCACGCTGTCATGCACACCTTGATTGCCGGGTACGCAGCGAGCTCCTGGAAAGTGACTGAGAGGGACAGGTTAAAAAATGTATGGAATTTCTGATGGACCCTGTCCCTCTGGGACGCATCCAGGAATGCCTTCACTGGCCCTGCAAGACATGTTTGCTCACTTCACTTAAAACAATGCTGGGATCCTTATACAAAAAAAAAAAAAAAAAGAAATCAAGGCCCTGAATAAAATCCACTCGTCCTCTGAAATTTCCCAAGGTCATTTTGAAAAGACTGCACAAGGTGAACGCTAAGTTTCATCCAAATGAAAAAAGGCAACACTTTTACCAGTCTATTTCCTCAGAGCCTTCCTGCTAAGCAAAGCCCCCATGTGTGCTGGCAATTGAAGATTGGGCTGTCTGCATGGGGAAATGCACAAGCGCAGTCTCATTACCAAACCAAATTGAGTTCTGATGTAGAGCCTGTGTATTTCTGAGGAGTGAGAAAGCGAGGCATTTCTTCTCTTTGTAATTGGAGGTTGGAAAGGAGGGTGGGAGCACGGAGACCAGGGGATTATGGAAAGATGAATTTGTCCTGAACATTTTCTCTCCTCATATCTCACTTTGCTATATCTCCCTTTTTTTTTTCCTTTTCTGCCGCATTACACAATTTTCTCCGGGCGTGTTTGCGGAACGTATCGAGACCTCTTTATGGACCCGGTTTGTTTGTTTGTTTGTTTGTTTTTTTTTAATTTTCAGCGGCTGTGTATACAGATGTTATTGTTAATACTGTTGTTCCACGACAAGATTCCTGCACTGTAAAGCACAATAACAGATCTGCAGCAGTGTGTGTGTGTCTGCTGTTACATCCTGTATTTGTCTTTGGCTGGAAGCAGCATGTGTGTGGATGGGTATCTCAGTGATTCCTCCAGAGACACTGTTTGATTGATGGACTCCGTCAAACTGTCAGTCCGTCTCATAAAAGTGATACTGCGAGAATGTCCATAATTGTACCTATTTGAGGGTGGTATTGATTTAAAACCTCAATGGGAAGCATGAGGAAGCTGGTAGTTATCATGTATCATTGTTTGCTTTATAATTTATGAACGCGGCGTTGCCCTCTTTATCTTCCTCCCACAAATCTCACCTTGCCGCATCCTTTACTTCCGCACTCCCTCGCAGAGAGGGTTCGATGACTAGACTCAGCTTTTTGAACATTCAGGTGCACGGAAAACTGCCTCGTCAGGAGCTGAAAAAAAAAAAAAAAAAAACATTTCCAGAGTTGAGGGACGATGAGGCCAAGATGGCCGAGAGCGCAGGCTTTTATTAAGGATGATGGAGGATGAGGCTGCGAGCTGTGTAATGTCCTCACTGTCCCAAAATCAACACACATTACTTGTGTATCCAAATTCCACCTTTAGCTTATACCGTCACTGTTGTCCATATTAAACACAGTCGGCTGCACTACTGCACGCTTTGACATGTTTTCTTTATCATCATGAGCTGTAGTTTATTCAACTCAGTGCATCTGCCTCTGGGAATTAATACCAGTTCACCAAGTGTGTATTCACACACAAAGCTGAAAATATAGTCCCTCACCTGACTCTGAGCTTCTCTGGTGAATTATTTAGCCTTTTGTTTACATTGTTTGTTTTTTTGGGGACAGCACATATTAATAACAACAGTGCACATATCCCAGAGTTAGCAGAGAGGATGGAAGAAATGTTACCAGGGCTGAACTAATAAGGTTTTCCTATTGTGAGTGCAAAAATGACCAGTATGATCACTCAGGCACGTGACCGGCAGTTGCTTTCAGATTAATATGGAAAGGATGCATGTCTGAAATGTTAATTGCCAGTAATTATTAGAACATTAGTTAGGGTGTACGTCTTCATTTGAATAAAATGATACGACTTCCACTGGGATATTTATATAGACAGCTAGATTTATTTTATTATCAATCCGAATGATTTACTGTTAGGTTTAGCCATTTTACTGTTCATGCATTTTATGAATTAAAGTAGAAGAGCGAGAGCGAGCATCGCTGTCGAAGACCAACGGTCCCCTAAATTCAATCACAAGTCAAATGTGGCTTCTAAAATGATGAATCAATAGAAAGTGAATACAAAGCAAAGTACATCCTGCTGCTTATCACAGTGATTTGGTTTCATTGTCCGTCGTGTGTTGATACACAGCCAGTCCAGCAGTGAGTATTAACCTTGCTGCACAGTACTTTGGATAGGTTGCTTATTTATAACCGGCACACCGGTACTTACGCATCAGGCTGTAGCTCGCAGTCGTCGTTTAGGGAATGAATGAACGACAGTCTATGCAGTTCTCCTCAGACTTGATGAAGTTCTTCGGGGAGCAGGACTTCATGTTCCCGGGGTTCCTGTGGAAACCGCAGTGATTAATGCGCTCCTTCATGCTGTCAGTGCCGTAAAACTAATACAGTGACAGTGTCCATTACTGTCCCTCTTAAAGGACAGTGAGGGTGATCAGGGCTACGGAGGGGAGGTGGTGTGGGCATCACCTCTGAAGAATGTGCTTTCAGCTTTATTTCAATATTTTTGTCGCTCTGCACAGTTACAGCTTTCCAAAGTATGTCGAAGGAAATCTATAGATCGCTGAAAGTCAGGCGCTTGAATCTGAGCTTGGTGTGCGCAGCAGAGGTAGCCGTCTATATCTCACACTATAGAGTGCGAGCGTGCTTTAATCTTCATTTGAGATGAATTGATGGCCTCTTTAAGAATGCAGTTATCCAGAAACTGACCATTAATTAGGATTTAGTCTGTCTGGAGAGGCTAGGAGAAGCTCTGTTTTTTTTTTTTTCCATGAGGACTGTTCACGTCATGAAGGTGGTCCGCCTGATCTCAAAGCTGCTCACAACGCAACTTTGTCTGCAATGTCAGCCGATAGTTTGGCCGTGAAATAATACTATCAAATGGTTTATAGTTGGAAACTAATTGTTCCTACTAAAACCTTTGGCAAGGTCCAACGGTTGATTTAAGAAACTGCACCTAAAATCTGAAATGCAGACTTTTTCACAGACTGGCCAACTCAGAAATATCTGTCTCCGAAATGCCTCCTGATCTGTGAATGGGTTTCTGACAGATGCAAGGAAGATGTTGCAAAAAGCTTGACAATGGTAAAGAAAAGGGAACATGACATTTCCTGGCTCTGCTACACCAAAATGCCACGGCTTCTTTTTTTCCAATATAGAGCTTTTATATCCAGTATGCAATCCGATGTGGCACGATTTGTTCAAACAGTGTATTTGTGAAGCGTTTATAAGACGTATATTGTTTCTGCATGAGGCCCAGTTGGACTAGGTGCAGTACTTTGAGTTGTCTGACTGCTCAAACGGGCGATAATGAATGAATGTCACTTATTCCCGGGAAAGAGCGGCAGTGAGACGTTTCTCTCCTCGATCAGTCAGAGTTCTTCCATGTGAAAAGTGCAGAGGGAGATTAGAGATGTGATTGATGGCATTTTCTATGGACTGGGACCATGGCCTCAGTTTAATGTTAAAGATCAAATCCCATCTGGATCAAATCTTATCTTTTAATGTCAGGCCTGATGATAGAAGAGAGGAACCGGAGGGTGATATAGGACCCCGTCGCTCACAGCACAACCAAGAATTGTACAATTCGCTGTTAAAAAAAAAAAAAAAACTGAAACGCATTGCCGGGATTTTTAGACCTGAGCCCTGCAACCAGGCCGAGCCTGTGCGGCAAATGCCATAATGTGATTAAACACAGAGCTTTGGGAGGCTTTGAAGAAAGAAAAAAAGTCCAATTTACTGTGGAAAAAAAGCATAAGGATGCCTTTTTGAAATGATGAAGGTGGGGTGGGGAGGGGGGGCGGAGCTCACCATATAATCTATTTCATGAACATAAAAGATGGGTGAGATTGGCTGAGTGTTTCGTGAATGGGAGCAGGAATGCACGGGCCACCTTTAAGGACGGCATGAACATCTGCTGTAATTGCTTTATAACAATGGCTTCAGATACACTGCTGAGTTCACATTTGTTAGATTAATTATGGAAATTCTCCATGCAGAACTCGCCTGTTTATTAAAACAGATGTAAGACACACACACTTCCCCTCGATTATTCAGAAGACGAGGGACTCAGGTAGACTGCTTAATGGCCTCTGCGGTTCGGCCGGAGCGCCGCGCCGCTGCTGAGGGATGGATACAGTTGCGTCCAAAGCTCGACTCCGCGAGCGCACGTAATATCATTTGAATAGCGAGGGAAGGACTTGTCTGGTTTGTTTACCTCCCGATGACAAACCAGATATTGTTTAATGTCTGCGAAATAATCGAGAGTCAATCTCGCGGCAATTTTTCCCTGCGACGAAATCTGCCCTTTCCATCGCATGTTTAACCGCCAGACAATCGGAGGAAACGTTTTGAAAAGCAAACTCCTGCTCCAAGTGCACAAGAGACGACAAAAGGTCCTCGCTGATTGAATTAGAGCAGGTAGAAAGCGGTGAAGACCCAGCGTCTATTCACCGAGACAAAAGGACTGCGGATCTCATTTTCCTCTCATTCCGGCTGCGTGGAGAGGCATTCACAGCCTGCTCCCTGTGAAGATCCGTCACTGTCCAGGGATGTACAGGTTGTCAATTGATAATGAAGCACAGCGCTAAGGGCCTTTAGGTTCTTTCTGTCCTAATTACAGCGAGCGAGGACTCTCCACCCTTGTATTAACATTTGATTTATTTCCTCTGCCTTGTTAAAAAGGACCGGTGTTAATTGTTTTCACAGATAAGTGTCAACCTGAAGGAATCACGCCTCATTAATTAAGGGCCTGTCTGTTTACACCCAGTGTCCTGTCCGATCTCAATGTGCTGTAGGTCAAACCAACAGTAATGTCAGCGGGGAGATAAGTCGCTCTGAGGAAGACTGAGTAAGCTTTTACTTGAGCTGACGCTGAGTAATGATACAGCTTCATCATACATGTCCCTAACAATGTCCATCTGTCCTGTTGGTGATAGATGATAAATGATATTCACGCTCTTTATATTTAGATCCATAAATGTCTAGAGTGATAAAAAAGAAAACCAATGGCATTACAAGGACATCTCTTCGTCTTTCCCTGCAGACGAGAGATTAGTTGTGCTCGCTTGTGATGGGGACAACAGTCGCCACCCGTCGTCCCGCTGATTGCGTCATATATGTGGGAGGGTTAGCATAAACATGGGCAGGTCTACAGTAGTGATGGACACTTGACCAAATACCAACATGAGAAGAACTACCCAAAATGACTGAGCCAAAAATTTGACAAAAACAGTCGGCTGCACTTTTAACAAATTCTGATGTTTTATAATTTGACTGATTGTGAATGTCGCTTATTTACACATGTGATCCAAACATATCTCATCACCCCTGATGGTTGGGTTAGGGTTAGTTTTGTGTGGGATGAATAGAAAAAAGGGTCTGTGTCTGGTGTGAGCTTGTTGGTCAGACTGGGCTGGAAAGTTACCTCCTGCAATACCAAATAGTCAGAAACAGACATAGCTGCAGAGAAATCTGAGCTGGCAACTTGTGGAACGGCGAATCTCGTTCTGCTCTCAGAGGCTGACTCACTGACATGCACGTAGATTATTATTGTGTGCTTTCGTTCGAATCCTTCGAGGTCCATTTACTTCTGCAGACAGACCCGATCAATCACTGCTCGGGGCCGGTTTAGCATCACCCGATCACTTAAGTCACAATTATTTATATTATTGTTTATCAGAAACTCCTTCTTGTTTTTAATGCGTTCACCTGCCCCCCGGCTGTTGAACACCGAAACAAGCCTTTGTCTTTACAGCAAAGAAAATACGCTCCCCTGATACCGAAGCAGGCACCACCACAGTGTTGTCTGTTACATTTCAAAATCCAATCTCTCCTTAGTTTGCTTTGATTAACCAACCGAACACATTTTTAAACAAGCAAAAACACAAACAAACACAGTGTCAATGAAAATATCAACATCAGCAAGACTCAGACATGGCAGTCTTTATCACACATATCTTTAGTGTAAACAGATCGTGTGCAGGGCCACGATGTGTTGAAATGAGTTCAGCAGCTCTATCATGAGTCTTGTATAAGTGAAAACAACCCTTACATTTGAGATTCTCTGTGAGTAAATGCTGCATAAATAAAACAATAAAATACAAAAGGCCCTCCCAATAAAACTACTGTATAAAACATACACAACAAACCATTCCTGTATTTTCTGTAGTTAAACTTTTGGTTTATTTTCGTAATAAGTGAAATTAACCCACTGATTACTTTGCAGTTATGGTCCAGCGTGGAGCAATGTGTCATAGGGGAATGTTAATAAAATGGTCAATTACTGAGATATGCAGGTCTTTGACTCTGCCTTTGTGAGGAAAGACTCATGCAAGAAAAGGAGAAGCATTGGATCCCCTGAACAACTTAATCCCTGACATAATCCCTAACTTTAATTTCCACACAAATAAAGCCACACAGGAACCGGAGTGGTTTGAATCACCGCTGCCCGACAGGAGAAGGAGAGGATGTGCATACATGTCATAAACGCTCTGCACTGGACGTCCTTCACGCTCGGTGTCTGCCTTTGCGAGATGATAGTACTCTGCTGTTACGGGCAGACGAGGAGGAATGATCTGCTCGTGATTCAATGTCTGGAAACCAGCGAGGCTTTGGGTGCGTTGTACTGTGCTGCTTTAAAACGTGTTGGATCTCGACAAAGGACGAAACACTTGCATGTATGGTGGAGCGTGATTTGAAACAGCGGGCTTGGGAAGGATTAGAAGAGATTAGATCATGGTAAAAAGAAACATAAGCACTTTAAAATCCACTAAATCTCCTTAAATGAGTGAGATCCAGCAATTACAAGGGCACACAATGGTGAAGTTTACTGCTCCGTGCACTCTTTGGTCTTTCTCCAGTTGATGGTGTTATTCAGGTTAAGATGTTTACGTGAACCTTTGGTCTGCTGAGATTGGTGACTCCTGCTCTCATGAATAAACCATTTAACAGAATTGTGCCTACAGCCTTCTCTTAGGTTGAATTCATCTCTGGCAGCCTCCTCAAATAAGATGCAGGCAGCATGGGTGTTGCCTCAGAGGCATAAAGTCCATCAAGAGCTCACCTCTGCTCATTAAACTTAATTTCTGCATTCATAGTCGTTTTTGAAAGCAGCTCTGGAGGAAGCTTGAGGAGTAAATCAAATGACAATGAAAGAGCCAAAGGGGCAGACAGTGAATTTCAGGGTTAGGGTTAGTGAGTTAGTTAGTGTCACACTTTTAAGTTCCTGATGACCAAAACATCAAACCCTTTTACATAGAGAAACATACATTCTCCTCGTGTCATATATATGTGTATTACAGCTGCACAGGGTAAGGTCCTATATTCTGTTGTTACTGTTACTGATAAGAACCTGGGGGCAAAGACTTGCAAAGCATCTAAACCCTTCTTATAAATGGAGCTCTTTAATGCGTGCTGCATGCTGTTCAGCCACTTTCATTGTGATTGAACATGACTGCAGTCACTCGCCGGTTTTCTGTGCTCGTTTCCCCCTCGCCGCTACGTATCAATAAATGAGATCCATATTGCTGTTAAGCCTCAAAAGGTGTCCATTAGGCTCCTGCAAAGCTTAATCAATAATCTCTGCTGGACACGGAAGTTTTTTCTGCTTCCGCTCCCTTTTATAGACACAAAGTAATGGACTTTGCCTGTGGAACTAAGTATTGATTGGTTTTATGCTCATCTCTAACCAGTTAGACTGGATGAAGATGAGCTGCAGGTCGACTCGAATGCTTAAGTGTGTGTGTGTGTGTGTGTGTGTGTGTGTGTGTGTGTGTGTGTGTTTGCTCACAGGGCTACGATGATGGATACGGAGGGGAATATGATGACGACAGTTACGAGGCCTATGAGGATAACTACAGCAGCCAGTCAAAGAGGTGATGTTTTAATTTAGAAGTCAATCAACACATCCCTCAATCACCATCTGTCCACTGTTGTTTGCAACGCAGCGGGTGACACATGTTCCGTGAGCAGCTGCTCTGTCATTGTGTTTCTGCGTTTCACACTTTCCTGCATTTTCTCATTAATAATAAGGTGAGACCAGCCCTCAAACAACTTTGTTCACTACCAATATTCACACGAGCGCCCTGTGTCTTGGCTCAAACACAAATTTGCTGACATTTCGTATTTGTCTAACTGTCAAAAAAACTACAACAGCAGCAATGAATGGAACCTACTAACAAGTCTTTTGCGGCAAAACCCTGACGTAGCTCGTTCCCCCTGTGCCACAGTGCTCAACTGTCACATAGAAACTATTAAAAACTCATCAGTAACCAACATGGCACCGTGGGTACCCGAGTTAATCCCACTCACACCATCCTGCTGCTGTAAACACTCACTGGAGCATCGGAAGTGTTGAATCTGCTCCCGAAAAATAGTCCCCAGCAACTATTTACTTTGAGTAACACCAGCTAAATGCAGGGCCCAGCTTTGAAATGACTCAGGGAAAAATGTTCAGTTGCAAGACATTTTTTAAGATTTCAGAATATCTTGTTGTGTTTATTTTTTTGTGTGTCATGGAATAACATCCATTCAAGTAAATCAATGAATCAATGAAGTGAATCACATGAACAAATGTTGACTGTGATGTTGCCCCTCTGTCTCATTATAGCATTTCAGATTACTATGAGTACAGACTGGCCACCAGTGATGAATCCTACAACAACTATGGTAAGAAGAGTTTATTATGCCCTCAGCTGAACATTACTGAACTAAACATGGCTGACAAACATCCTTGGATCTTATTCAAATTCCTCCCTGATAATATAAAGAAATGGAAATCCAATTCTGGCTGCTGCGTCTCTGATATTTAAAAGATGTTTGACGGGAACAGAAACAAAGGCAAAAGCCTTGTGGTTCCAGAACCCTTCTAATCATCCTCACCCAGGGAGCTGCTTGCTGCACGCTTCACCCACTTCCTTCCTTTCTCCATTTGACTAGAACCATAAATGTGCCAGTGTGAGCTCAGGGGGCCGACCAGTGGCCATTCTAAAGGTTGAGTGTTTTGCCTCTTGGATTTGTGCCCTCATAGGCTTATTCCAGAAAGGCTGCCACCACGGCTGAGTGACCGCCGCTGTGCATACAATTATATGTTCTGTATCTCGGTCCAAAAACGCCAACTGCTTGAAAATTCACAGTCAAGCGTCGATACATTTCCTTTACCTTGAAATAAACGTACACATATAGAAAAATTCAACGCAGTTATAAGGTTGTCACGTGACAGTGGCGATGTTGGCCGGTCGCGGCAGCAGGTTTGCAGGCTCACTCAATTTCAGCAGAATGAATTGTGCACTGGGGTGTTGAGGTCAGACCAAACCAAAACCAAGGGGGCAATGATTTGATTTTCTGCTCCATAAACACTTTCTTATTTGGAAGCGGTGTGCAATGTGCCATGCAGCAGAGGTGGCCATCTTTATGTAATTTGGCTCTCAGGGAGGAGCTGCTGACTGTCAGATCGCAGCATTGGTCCGGCAGAGGGCACAGGGCTTATGAAATTAATTTTCTGTGGCGAGGGGGGCCTCTGCAGTAGCTGGGATAGAATTTGCACGCTTGAATTTCCTTGTCTTTGGTTAAACGGATTGTGGGAGGGTATACGGCGGACGCTACCTGAGCTCACAGGCCGACTTTGGGACATGAGCTCCCTCCGTGCACAGTCACTTCCAACGTCTCTTCAACCGTTGTCTCCACAGAGGAGGAGTGGCCGACCGCCCGTCCCAGTCTCAAAGCCCCAGTGTTACGGCTGACAAGAGGGGGCTACAGGAAACATCCCTATGGTAGATACTGACGGTGCTCCAGACATGTGACCTCTGAACATAAAAAGAAAAAAAAAATGTTTATATTTTTTTTTTTTTATTATTCCCCATGAAAAGTTGTGACTTTTTTGTCCATCGCCGTCAGGAATTGCAATGAAAAATAACCCCGACATAGCACATAAATTCACCAAACCAAACATTATTGCAGCATTTTGGTTTTTAATACTCAGAAATTCAGTCAATGCAGTTGAAGGTTGTTCTTCACTTCGGCCTCCCACCTTTTATTCCACCTCCAGAGACATACTGTTATTATATATTTTTGACTTTTAACGGCAGACTCTTTCCCATGTTTTGTTTCCCAGATTTTGACGAAGGACATTAGTTTACGTTTACTGCCTTTAATGGACAGATCATTAAAGTCTAAGATAGTGCATGTGAATCAGATTAGCCAATGAAAACAATCATTCTTTTGTGCATTGGCAGAGAGGAGATGGACATGGTTTCTTTAAAATCCTCTTTTACTTTTATATCATTAAAAAACACATTGACATTTTCCTCATTTTATTTCAGTGTGAGGCAGTCGAGCACAAACCCTGTTAAGCGCACATTTGGTCAAACCAAAATTCATTAGCAGGCAGGGTGAGTCCATAACCAGATGTAGAGCCAACATGACGCTCCCGTCAAATGAAAGATAATCTGATTGCATCTCCCTCCCCTCTCTCTCCTCAGTTCACAGATTGGTCAGGCCGGAGAGCTCCGTTTGGTTTAAGTGAATCTTTCCCACCCTAATACCTTCACAGTGCAAATCCAACCTTATGAGATTCGATCTGGCTTGTTTGGACAAATTCGTTTTCCCACAAATTTAATTGTCATATGGCTTCATTAGCATAATTCTGTTTTATTTGATCTGGACACAAATGACATCGTCACCTCCACTAAAGGCAACAGATGGAAACTAAACCCTTGAGACCGGAACACAAAGCGCCCGAAGGGACGCAACGTCCCAAACTCATGTTCAAGAAAAACTACTGATACTGCTACTGCTTCTACCTGTGTGAGACTCTGATGGTGAATCGACAGCCTAAAGTTAGTGACATTGTGATTTGAAAAAAAAAAAAAAAAAAAGATGTGAGATCGTAATTGTGCAAAACGCTTCTTTTGGGGGAGGCGGGGTTGAAAGCGATCAGCAATATTCAGTGTGTAATTTACAACACGTACTCTGTTCTGTGTGTAATCTGTATTTGTACATAAGGCATTTAATAAAAACAACATAAACCTCAACAGTGTGTAAGACTAAGTGTCTAAATAGGAGGCTGCCCACTGCTTCTAGTTTGTTAACCTAACGTGTGCTTTCAGGTAACGGCTAACCCGTCTCATAAAGAACGCCCACCAACCTGTCCCAAATGAATCACTTGTTAAATCTTCCTGTCGCTCAGTCGTCCTTGAATCTTTCATCACTCTCTTTTTATCATTTAGAAGCTAATACATTTCTTCTCCTAATCCATCGTCTGAAGTTCTACTTCATTAATCAGACACACTGATTGACTCTGAGAAAGAATTGGAGTTAAAAGAGGTAAGAAGTCCTCGTATTCTATCACAAGAATGTCTTAAATGCGTTCAGCGGCCGCACAGGATGTAGATCATTGTGTTGGTGTATCCGCTGAGTGGGATTAAACCGCACACTCGGTCTGTAGTGTCTTTATCCATGTCTCTGTTAACCTCTCTCTGCATTTCTGTCATCTAACCTTGCGAAGCTGCCCAGTACACGTCACACTGAAACCCTCCGTGCTCCCAACGTCAAAGCTGAAGTCCACTTAGCCGTTTGAATTGTCTCTTGTGATTAGCACGCCCGAGGCCCGGCGCTCGGCGCTCATTAACTGACCGAACGGAAGACTAAACACTAAGCAGGTAACGCTAGTAACAATAATGCTAATTTAACTGCTAACTGCCACTTAAAAAAAAGTAAACCTGCCCTGTTTAACCCCGACTAAATGAATTTTAAATCCCTGTCTATCTTCTAACTAGATACGGACTCCAACTAAACTGTGATTAAAAAAGAAATAAAACATTTTTAGCCGAAGATAATAAAAGATAATGTGCGGCAAACTAAACATCACTTCAGTGATATAAATAAATTTGCTCGAAACACTTCGTAAAAATGATATA
The DNA here is from genome assembly GCA_016785235.1 of Pseudorhombus dupliciocellatus. Taxonomy (NCBI): domain Eukaryota; kingdom Metazoa; phylum Chordata; class Actinopteri; order Pleuronectiformes; family Paralichthyidae; genus Pseudorhombus; species Pseudorhombus dupliciocellatus. Next base: position 1,132,805 of record JAFBJW010000258.1, read on the forward strand.
TGGATGAATTTACAGCACATTGACTTGGTTTACTTTTTTCACAGTGATGGAATATAGTTGAGTGTTGTGTGCTACATGTTGTAACCAGTGCATGTGTACAACGTTGCATGCAGTGTGTCGGTCTGTACTGGTTTATCCAGGGGGACTGGTAGGACTTGCATGTTCTTTATCCTGTGTTTCTTTTCTCCTGTGCAGATGAAGAGCGATGCTGTAGAGTAATCTGGCCACAGAAGAGAAGAATATAACACGTGAGTGGAGGAGGAGTGGAGTTCATCTTCCTGGTGGTCACCGATCAAATTCATTCCATTAGTGACAATAATAACTCTTCAGTCTATTCGTCATTGCTGCTCCCTTCATCCCTGTGAGACATTTCCAGATGTGTGAATACTTTAAACATTCAAACATTTGTATGTACTGTTTTTTTTTTAATTAATTCAGTTCCACGTGGCACGTATTGCACTTCTGTCGGTCCTTGGATCCCTCGCACTGGCTGTCTCTGAGGTTTGTACATTTCTATTGTGTGATCATGACATAAACAAGGCTCGCCGCATCCACGCTGATCCTAAAGCATTGAACTTTAAGCCCTGTGTCTCACAAAGTCATTAATGCTAATTTACATCAGCTACTGTACAGGATGCTCTGACAGCTCATTAAAAACACAGGGAAAAAAAAACCCAAAACACTGATACGCAATTAAAGTAATAGAACAGAATGGGAAAAGAGAAACTAAAGAAGTTTACTAAAGCTGCAAAGTGTTTGGAAATAATTATCTTCAGAGGAACAGCAGAGTAAGGGCGAGTTTATTTTTATTTTCCCGGTGGCTGAAAGTGAAGAGCTCTGCACACGAACTATAGAGCTACATTAACTGTTTGTATTCCTTCTTCATTTGCATGTTCTTCTCTGGGAATATTCCTATTCTATCTATTTTTAGTCTGTGTTTTAAAGCTTTGCAAATTACAGCTGCACCTAATCCCCGTGGATAGAAACTGTACCTGCAAGCCTGCTCGTAATTCACACCTCTCCACTGATGTTTTTCCAAGGATGCATTTCTTCTTTTTTAAATGTATTCTGAGGTAATTGAACACTGGCGCTGATACTGCACAAGATTTATGAACAAAGCCGTTCAGAAGTTCAAGGCACTGCATCAGAGCTTTCTGCTTTCCTCCTGTAAGTTGTTATTTTATATGTGTGTAGTACACAAAGAGATTATGATATTATTTCGTAATTTGTTTTGGCAACCCTTTGGTCTTTACACAGCAGAAAGGCTCAGAAAACGAACAGGCTCATTTCAATGGCTGTGGGTGCTTGAAAAATAAACATTTCAGATTTTAATTCTTTCCCATCCTCTTTCTGTAAAATCAAATCTGTGAAACATGTGAACACTTGTGAAGACAAAGGAAGAGCTTGTTTTATTTGTCATCATCAGGCTCTGCTAAAGTTTCGGAGAGAAGAAAGATTCAGTGGTGAACAAAGAGTGGGTCGATAGTGATTCGCAGACATTTAACATTGTACAGTCTCGAGTGTCACAGTGTGCTTTGTAGTTATTAGGGTCTGGGAAACAAAAGAGGTCTGTCTGTGAAAAGAAACATTCTGATTAATGAACACATTCTGGGGGAACAATCTGTTTTTTTGGCTGAAACAGCGCAACTGCGGACGTAATCAAAGTGCTTCTATCTAAAGTTTAGGAAACAGAGACGCAGCCGAGACACATGGACACAAAACAAGACAGTTTCCATTACTCTCCATCTGTCCTCCTCGTATATTATCACATAATGATGAGCCAGTTGCTAGAACAACATATGAAACATTTCTAAAAAAGCGAAAACTTATTGGCTCCTGCTTCACCTCCCATATGGTGGAGGAAAAATAATAGCTATACATAATGGGCTGAACTGTTTCAATGGTGACGCACAGGAAACACCGGCGCCGCGGTCATACTGTGCAGCTCAATTCTACAACTGTGACACATTCTCTATGCAACGTATTCTCATTCTGCAGTAATGTGACATGAATCGTATTGCGTTTGTTTTTGTTTTTTCCCCCTCTTCTTCTTTTTCTCTTTTTTCCCAAGAATCCTATTTCCTTCTTGTGCTTCCTTGCAGAGCAGAAGGCACAGACACCACGCAGCTCCCCGGGGACCGGAGATTGTACTCAGCCATCAGACACATTCCGGTCCTTCATCAGTCAGGAAAGTAGCTTGGTATGTATTTCAAATTGTTCCCCATAAAGCACTGGGCTATAAAGCTGTCTGCGTGGCACAAGAGATTAATTGTCCAGGCTATGGGAAGAATGACTGTGTCGACTTAAAGTGAAATTAACAAGATGTTGCGGTTCGCACCGGCAGTAGATCACATCGTCCCACAGTATGTTTTTCAAGGCTGTTTCCTGCAGGATGACACTGTTGTAAATCAGCAGCAAGATGCAGCATTGAACTTTCTATTAAGCACAAGTGTTAATAAAATGTTAATTTAATTCATAACAATGTTTTTCAAGTAGTGGAGTGGTTTGGGAACAGCCAAGAATGGCTATGACTTAATAATCGTAAATGTGGCAGTCTCTAATTTCATTTTTTTTCTTGATTTCTTGCAACTTTCCTTCATGTTAATTTGCACCTACGAGTTGCAGGAGACCGGTGTCGCTGGAAACGCTGCCTGTGCCAGTGTTTACGCGGCCGTTGCCAGGATCCGCTCTCAGATCCACACTCACAACAAGTTCTCTGCCAGCATGAATCCGGCCAAGAGCCGAAGTCCCAAAGCCAGATATTGCGATGTTGGTGCACTTCTTTCAAAGTGAATGCCAGTGATGAAATGCCTCACAATAAGGATTTGCAATAAAGAGTCTGTAAGGTGTTTAAAGACTTTGCCGTTTGTCCACACAAGGATCTGCAGCGATTGTTGTCCTGGAGCTTAATAAAAAAAAAGGGATTGATTACGGTTGATTTGCGAGGTTCATCACAACACTTTAATTGAATATACATTCATCTATGCAGTGAGAACTTTCTGTTTGTGCATCTGCTCCTGACCCATTATGTTTTATATTAATTTCTCTTTATTATACACAGCGATGCATTCAGACTTTGGCCAGAAGAGAAAGGATGAGGACGGCAAATACTGACTCATGACTCACAGGTAAGGAGGTGATAGTGTCTGCAGAGCTTCGCTTTTAATTATCAGAATAACCTTTTGCACCAAACATCGAGCAGTTTCTCAGGAAATAAAATCAGCCAGTCTAGACTTTTGAGTTTATTCAGCTGGATTCTGAATATCAGACCCCGTCCTTTTTTTCATTTTCAGTTTTCTAAGAGCGAGGCAGACGTATGGGTTGTTTGTCTGGCAGAGGTTTGTGCTCTGCTAGTTCAGATCAGTCCTGAAAACTAAATCCTGTGTCTTCTTGTTCTTTGGAAACTATTTTATCACCCAGTCAAGGGGGGCCACATAAATAAAAGACTTTAAAAACTTCAGTTGAGAAAAAAAAAGAAATCTCTGCTTTGCTGTGGCCCCTCTGAATGTCTCATTAGTTCCACTGGCTGGTCACATTTTATATCCCACTGTGTGCAGAGCTGTTCTAGACCAATTCAACCTGAGAGAAAATGTGGAAAAACACATTAGATTAGACTAGAATTAGCATGAATCAAAAATTGACCACTGATCTCTCTTTTATTTCAGTAAACAAAGAACTGATTTTATTAACTGCAGGTAACCATTCCAAAAAAAAAGAATGGAATGAATAGTTCAACAATTTGTGGCCTCATTCACAATCTCTCCAAGAGGATAAATCAGCAGAGGTCAATATCATTAATTACTGCAACATGATTCTCATCAGAGCATACAGCAACATATTTTAATATAAACCAAGATAAACTTAATTTAGGAGGTCTTTTAAATAACCAACCTTGTCATTTCCACTCTTTGTTTTACCAACTTGGTTTTTTGACATGTGTATTTGTGTTTATGCGCTGAAAACTAGTATTATTGTCATGTTTGTGTGTGTGTGTGTGTGTGTGTGTGTGTGGAGATCCAGCTCATCAGGAGCAATGAGATGCACCTGGGAGCTCAGCTGGTGTCAATCACCAGGGGCTGGGAGGGTATATAAGGAGGCTCGGTCTCTCTGCTCAGTTTCTTCGTTTGCTGTCAGAGGGTCAACACCTTCAGTTGGTCCTCTGCGTGTGTGTTGTTTTTTTGAAGTGACGTGTGTGTGTGTGTGCACGTGCACCCTTGACTACGTTTTGTTTTTTAATGGGGGGGGCTCAGAATGCTCATGAATCAATGTATATCATTTGTTTTCTCGTCTTTATCGTCATCATAAGCATCAGCCTCTGAACTTCAACTCGCTTGTTTCCAGTCTTCTACACTGCAAACCAGCTCTTCCTTCATATTCAAATACAATCGATCTTCATATCTCGCTTGCTGTTAGAAAACCAATATGTATATATATATATATATATATGAGAATGTACCTTTCCTGAATCATAAGGGGACACACTAATGAGAAAAGAAAACCTGTGAAATATATATACGGTTAAACAGACGGTGCCCAAATGCCGTCACATTCTGCCATCACGTAATGACACCATCTGCTTCTGGGTTCAGACTGGCTGAGAGAAAGCGACAGAGACATCCTCAGATATGCACCGCGCCATTCTCACTAATTCAGTCAACGGCTGTGTGAACAAATAAATGATGGCAGTGCGCTCTTTCGTGGCAGCTCTCGTGCTCAGTGCCTTATTTTCTGGAATAATTGCACCTATTTGTTCCTAACAAGACAATAAAAGCTCATTTCAGAAGGTTGAGGTGAGAGTGTGAGGTGAGCGACTGTCTCTATCTATCGCCATCCCAAGGACGAGCTGATTGTCTCCGGCTAAAAGAAAATCTCCATACAGAGCCCCCCCGTGTCAGACGAGCGCTGACAGATTATAACTAGGGGATTCATAAAGAGACAGGGGGAATTACTGTAGTGCATTTGATGCACACCCAGCCAGAAATGTCAGGTTCAGGGCAGAAAGGCTCGCTGCACACCCAAACTAGGGCGAACCAAGGACACGGTGTCATTTCTACCACACCCTCTCAGACTCAATTCTGACACGTCAACATCCGTCGCACAGAAATATCCCTACACGTTATAGATTGACAGTTTATTGGTTGTTCAGTTCTGATTAGTTTCCTCGTTTATTTTGAAACGAGGCTCCTTGAGTCTCCAGTCCAATTTCCTGCCTTTGTTCTATTTTCCCGCCCCCTGTGATCATGTCGTCTCCTCTTCACATGTTTCACCTGTGTCTTCAAGCTTTCTCCACCCGTCTTGACAGTGTTTTTCTAAGGTTTTCTGTGTGGAAGATTTGGGGGATTTTTTTTAGATTTTTTTGTGAATTTGTTGTCAACCTCTCCTGATCTTTGAGAAAATCTTTGCATTAAGAAAAAGATAATCACCTCTGAAATTGTAAAAGAACAAATCTCCATTTAATTCCCATTAAGACACCAAGCACATTTCTTAATTGTTACCACCCCGACGTTATGTTTTCATGTGCACTGGTTCGTTAGCAGGATTACACACAAAAAACTGTCTTACCAGTTCCCATGGGAGTTGGTGGAGCTGCTACATTTTTGTGGAAGGGAAGTTTTACCGTTTCCACATGCAGTCTTAATCCTTTTCTCCACTGCTCAAAACTACTAACATCTGGCTCTTGTCTGCAGTGGGGATTAGCTCCCGGGTCAAATAACTCTGCAGTACGTTCAGGTTTTTATTTGCTCCGGGTTCACTGATAAACCCAAACATGCTAATTTGGAGCTCTTTGGCAAGAAATTAAACAGGTGTTTTTCCTAATTGTCAAACTGCTACATTAAATATTTGCTTTTTATTTTGGGCCTCCTTTTTTTTTTACTTTCAGTGTTAAGTGCTTCTTTCTTCCTGTTGCAAGTTGTGAAGCATCACGAAGACAACAGGAAGTTGCATTTCTTATTTTACCGTGTGCTGAAGCATCTATGGCTCATATTTTTTTGATATGTAAAGACCTCCTCAGAGAACTAAAGAGTCATTCAAACAAGTAGAAAAAGCACTTTAACTGGCATCTGATATTAGTGTTACAGTTTTTCTTTTTTTTTTTTTTTTTTTTTTTGGCCCCTGGCATAGCTTCAATTTTTTGTTTGGCCCCTGGCATAGCTTCAAGTAAATGCACTTAAATTTGGAAACACACCAGACAAACTCAGGGCTGCACCTCATTTCAGCCTCGTTGAGAAGCCCTGTCATCTGGCGGCCGCTGTCGTTACCCACCTGACTGCACCTTGTGTCTGCTCCCCGCCCGCTAATAAATGGTTCACTTAGTGCTGCCAACACGAACATGTTAGTTCATTAAGCTAGTCGAGCCCGCTGCCGCCGCTCTGGCCAAATGTCACAGGTACTTTACGAGCCCGGCCCGTCACGCTGCCTCTGGAATATACTTCAGCAGCGAGTCATAGCTCACAGCGTATGTCATTTTCTGAGTGGTAGTCATAATGAATGGTGCCATCTGTGGCTCCGCGTATCTGAGATTGATAGGAGCACCACAGGGACGCCCGCGGTTTGGATAATTGTTCATGAAAGCCTCCTTTTCTGGATATGTTTGTTGATATTTGATTTGCGAAGCAATAAATCGATAGCCTTGTAAAGCGAGGGCATCTCGCGAAGGCGGCCCGCGGGTCCATGGTCGGATTTAGTGCAGAATATCATCCATTCCTTATCTTTTTGGGGGGATTTGGAGAATCGGCTCAATTGCACAGCAGACTCATTTCATCAAAAAAAAAATAATGCACATCTCATTCTGGCATTTGTTGAATCCACATGCAGGGTGATGTACACTCCACTCAGCCTGTCACACAGCATGGCGTGTATCTCCCCCCATATCTCTGGATCTAAATATTGGAAATACAAAGCCACCAAAGTGGGTCAGGATCTAGGCGAGCACCCAGAAATGTTCAATGATGCAAAACTGTGCAGAGTGATAACTCTAACACACAGTCCCCCCCCAAGCTACCTGAGCAAGCAGAGGGCTGTTTAGACAGCTGCCTGATGAGCCGGAATAGAAAATGAGGGCTTATAATCACCCAGGTCTAAAAAGAGGGCTCTTCACCAGCATCGCACTTGTGCTGAAGTGGTGTGCGAAGTCAGAGTCCTTGACGTGTTTTGATGATTTTCATGTTTCCCTTGAGACAGCGGGCTGGGATATAAGCCAGGTGACAGAGGGTAAAGACGCATAGCCTGAGTTGCAGTTTATTTTTCGGGGGGTTGTGTGTTACTGTACACATCTTAGCTCCCTTTTGCAGAAAAGCCTGCCCCCCAGCTCATTAGAGCTATTTTTGGAGAGATGATGAGTTCTGACATGTTGCGCTGCTTGGCACATTTGGATAAAGTAAGCGGCGAGTGATCTGGGCAAACCAACTTTTCTTTCGATAGTAAGTAGGAAGTAAAGCCAGTGCTTCCCAAACTTTTCGAGCCATGGTACATATTTTACAATAAAAAGAACACTAATGTAGTCATGTAGCGACTCACAAATGACAAGGCTGTTGTTCAGTCTGTCACTACATGCTGCTCAATACCCCTGTTCCACCTGGCTCCATGTGGGCTATGGCTAGATTCGGCAAAAATAGAACAGCCGCTTATTTTAGAGAAGCAGAGCGCCGCGCCCGCCTCATTGACGCTTCACCAACGCTCTGCGGTACGCTGATGGACTTAGAGTTGAAGCATTAGCCACAGAGCTAACACGAAACCTAGGATGAAAGTGGATAATCTTCCGCGTTGTGTGCCGCGGTGCAGCAGTTGGGAATCACCAAAATAGAAAACCCCAACGAGCATGAGCTGTTTTAATGCACAAGATGTAATATTAGTAGTAATATCGACAGAAATGTTTTAGAGGATGTAGCTGCCCTTGAAACTTGAATAGTGTTTTTTTTTTTTTTTTAATACACCAAAAAAAGGAAAAGACAATATTCCATTTCTATCCATTCTAATGATTTTCACCTGTTTGGGCTCAAGGTCTGAAATTGCCTCAAGTCTCTCTTATGGAAAACTAAACCAGTCGTCTCTGAATAATGTCTTAAAAACAAACAGTAGAGTCTGAGATCTGGTCCCACTGAGAGTGTTTTCATGCATAATGCAGATACAAGATGCTAAATACATCTCCATATTCAGATTACAAAAAGCTGTATTTATGAATAAACATAATATTTCCTTGGCAACTGGGCCTCTGTTGAATACTGAAGGCAGGAGTGAACAGGATGAGGTGATTATATGCCACAGGATTCTGGTTAATGATGGCTGAGTGATGCAGAGCTTACCGTTTCCACTGGACTGGACATAAAGTCACGCTGACTGTTTGTGCAGCCTATGCTAATCTAAACAGGATTAAGCATGTATAGTCTGTGTGTCCCCCAATGCTGGGGTGGCCTTCTTTTGAAAGGACGCAGTGGCATAAGGTGGCGGCCGTTGTGGGCCGATAAGGCTGTGCTGAAATTGGACAACCTGGACTAGGGATGATTCCCATTCGTGTAGCCAGTTTAACCTGCCCTTACCGTCTCCCTGTAACAGCGCTGCGGTTGGATGCTACCGTCATTTTTTAATGGCTCTTTGGCATTCTTGAATCTTTATGAAAAAGTCAGACATAGTCAGAGAGCTTTGTGTAGTTTGGTACAGCTTGATTTTGATTTAATGAGACTGTTCGGCCTTGAAGGAGGTGTGTGCTCTACTGAGTGATTTTCTATATACCGAGTATTATATTAAATATAATACAATGATTCTTTTCTAAATTTCTAAATTATGCAGAGCTGGGTGCATTCAAAAAAAGCCTTTAGTGGGTATGTGTCATGGTTGGATCAACATAAAACATCAGTGATGGGATCTGAAATATTATAAAGAGGATTAATATGTAAAAATGTGCAGATTACAGAGGATGGTGCATGAATGTTATACCACACAAGACTTAAATCATGAATCTGTGTGGTGAACCGGTGTAAAACTGTGACACTCTCAACCTCAGCAGTTGTTTTCCTATACATCCGCTTCTCCGCCTAATTTGCCGCTTTGTGTCACAGCTTTTCTCTTCTTTCTCTGTTTCACAACAAAAACGTATTCGTCTTCAGCTGAACCGACCACAGAAAACCCAATGTCCATTCAAGCCTAGAAACTCCACTTGAGATGTAAAAGATAAAAGCACCACAGGTGGATCAGGATTTAACAGTCTGCCCCCCCCCCCCCCCAGGACGCAGCGCTGGATAAATGCCTCCAACAAAACAGAGCGAGTTGTAGCTGTCAAGATTCAGTCGCTGACATCCCCCAATGGAGCCTTTTTTTTTTTTAGATTGTATTTCCTCTCCAAGCCGCGGAATCTGCGCACAGCCCATGGATCTGATCTGGATTTTAAAAACAACCCACAGCGCCCATCAGTCAGAGGGCAAGGTGATCCATTCAGCCCACACAAAAACAGTCAGCCGGATCGATTCATGCAGTCAAGGTCATGGTCGAGTAATTTTGTCTCTGGCTGCCTTAATGAGGAGCATATAGAAAGAGTCCATATTTTCTATAGGGAACTATACAGACACATAAGTTAGAGAGAAGTGCCACATCTCTGCTGAGGACAGTCGGTGCTGAGTGAACATCCAATCCGCATGCTACGTCCAACTCAGATGCATGTGACTGATAAAATTCTCACATTTAACAGAGCACGTGGAATGTTAACACCCAAGTGATTCATCTCTGGCTGCTGCGATGGAAGATTTAATCCTTTACCTTCACACGTGGACAAAATAAATGTTGTAAAAAAATGATCAGACAAGTGACGGATATAAGGGAGGACATCAATTATTAAGTATCTAAAATAAATGGAGAGATAAATACAGGTTTTAACTTTCCTTGATTAAGTTAGATATACACGCAATGGTTTCTTTTATTCACCTCACAACAAAGAGGACAGTTGTAAAAAATAGACTCACAAAAAGAAATCATGAGTTAGCAAGCAATATAAACTCTAGGAATAGAAAATAAAAAATGAAATAAGATAAGGCTCGTTGAAATGGTAAATGTACTTTTCTTCCAATTCCTCCCCATGTTTCCAATCTTCTGAACCCACAGGATGAATGACGTATATCTAGGTGTTGTCACTTCTGGGCCTTAACAGTGTGAGTGACCATCCTTTCAAAATCCAATCATGAGCAGCAGAAGGTCTCCACAGCCAGACTCCAGACGTTACTGAATTATTCCTCCACCGCTGCTTTGTTTCTGTGCTAAAATGCCCACAGGGTTTCTGCAGTAAGCTGCTGAAGTCCATTACAGGTTTGGGTTGACCTCACCCGATCAGCGCAGCGACCCGCAGGGCTGCGTCAGTGCTTTGTCTCACAGTGAAGAACGCGCACGTAATTCTCCGGCGCAAAAATAAAATCTGACCATACTGGAGCTACATATTGAGCCAGTGTGACACTTTCTAATTAACGCTCTTCTCTTTGCTTATTTTCGGACATACATTTTCACCATGTTCGCATTTTGATTGATGTTTTACACGTTTTCAAGGGCTTAGTCGAAAAGCGTTTCCGCCGCTCAAGGGCGACCCCTCACAAAACGCATTGAGAAAAACACAGAGTCATCTGTCGACCTGAAAACCGTCCGAGCCTTTGAAGTGTTGGCATCATGTTGCGGGTTTGTGTTGTAATTATGAGAGTAAAAGGAAGGTCTTTTGTGGAGCGGCGTCTGTTCTAATCACCACACGTGTGCAGCCTGCCAAAACTGAGACACCAAACTGTACGGTGAAAATTGCTATTCTGTATAGTGAGTGCTGCTGGTGAAGATGAAAAATGCATGTCAATAGTGGGTAAAAAAAAAAAGATCCCAGCTTCCCCGAGGGGTGCTGAAGCTATGAACCACAAGAAAGAGATTAACCAGTGCAGCTGTGAGAGGGAGCGAGAGGGTGGGCTGCTTCCTGTTCTCCCACCGCTCGCCCTCTCCAGCGGATTGTTTCCAAATTGATTTATTTTTTAATAAATGTTCAACGACAGGTGTCATCTAATGGGCCAAATAATTTCTGTCAACATGAAGGGCCCAGAGGACGGCTCGTTCTCGCCATGACAAATCCAAGTGTGAGGAGCAGGGAGGCTTGGAAACCGATTCATTTTGACCAAACTCAGTTTCATGTTGGGGCTTTTATTTTTGCTATTAAATCTGGAGCAATAAATCCCTTTGTTATTGTATGAGGCAGAATGTGAAACAGAGTTAAGACGCTGATTGTGATCATGGATTATCATCCCAACCAGACTGCTTCAATAAACAATATGCCTATACTCACACATCCACATACCCAGCATCAATGTTTTCTTTTGTATCAAAACTTTTTATACACACATACTCCCTGTGCTTGCTCATATACAGTCAGTTTTGGAGAGTATCTTTTTTCATGGATGTCCTAAATATAATTTATCTCATCGATTCTGTTGCACCTCTTGGGAGGATGATCCCTCACTTTGGTAAAATTGTTTTTCGGTTATTTTTTTCTTCTTGCTGGTGGTCAATGGTAGATTATGTCTCACCTTGTTAAACCCGGGGAAATGGGGATTTGTGAATATGGACAATGCAAATCAAACGTGATCGACGTGTGGATTGATAGGAGCAGCTGCAGTAGCAGCAGTTTCGGAGCTCTAACCAGAATCATTCCTCACCCAAATGTTTTTGGCTTCGCAGAGGAATGGATGATGCGAGGCAGAGTTCTCCTCCCCGGCCCTTCACCTGTCTGGAGCTCAGCGCTATCCACGCCTTCTGCAGGGGATCGGCTCTGAAAATAAGGGGGTGAAAAAACTTATTTTATATCCATCAATCTTCAGCGGGGCAACGTGGTGGACTGCTGCGTGCTCCAGCTCATCAATCTATCAACGTCAGGGAGGAAATCCAGGGGATTGCTCTCGACTCCGGTTCCTCGCACTCGCCCATCTTTGGGATTCTTATCACCCCGACTGTTCAGACCACTAACTCTGTGTCAGCTCATGAGGCACCAACAAGCTCCAGCGCCCTGCCTCTACCACATACCCCCTGCAGGGGAAGAGGGGATGGGCACTCGGCTGGTTGATTGTCAGGGCCATTATGTCCCTCCCAGCACGCCGCAGTCCCTACTTCCACAATTCCTTCCATTAACAAGGTGGTTTGCTTTCCACTTCTGCTTTGATGTGTCACACTCTGCGGCAGATTTGTTCTTAATATGTGTGACAGAATCGGCTTAACTGGCAGAGAGAGGAAGAGGAATTGCTTTGTCGTCGGAGCAACCGCAGCCATTCAACCCCAAACATCATCAAACCGGTTCATTATACTGTCAAGGAATCATGACATGTGATCAAGATTGTGTGTCTCACTGCAGCCGGGGGACAAACCTGAGCAAATAAAAGCATCAAAAAAAACAACAGCTGCTGACTGATGTTCTGTATTTTTCACTTTAAACGAACGGTACAATGAACGCGTAGCTTCGGCCGCTAGGGGCCTCTCAATGAAAACAACAACAAAAGGCCTTGTTCAAGGAAGTCGTTAAGCAGCATGGGATCATGGGAGTTGTGAAAATCGACGTGACAAATTAAATTCACAGATGAGGTGATGCATTAAAGTTTCATTGCAGTTACCCAGCAAGTGGCATTGATTGTATCTTTGTAATCCTTCACAAGGGACCAATATGATCAGTGGAAAACACAGACTGGCTAAATGTCTCCCTGCATACGTCTTTTACATCTGAAGTTACAAAAGAGAGAAGATAGAAGCCTCTGCGTTCACATATTGTGCACCTGCCTGTTTTACTGTCTTAATAATATGCCCATAGCATAACAGTGACAGCACCACTGACTCCAGACCAGGTTTCCATTGGTCAAAAGTGCAACCACGCTGGCCACAGCCTCGAAATAAACACAGCTTGGGAAAAATGAGACATTTCTGACTGAGGAAAATTGTCTTACAGCATCTTACGGCGTCTATCACTGGCTAAACCGCGTCGGCTGCACTGGTCTGACCCGGCCCTGCATTGTCCTTTTCTCGCTGCGATTGCCCATGTGCTCTGTAATCTCAGCCACTCAGTCCGAATGCACTCAGAATGGGTTTGGGTATTTAAATGTTGGTCAAACTACACACTGTGATCATTCCTGCACAGCCTCCACGCAGGCGGCATAAGGGGGAATATTACAAATGTAGATACGGGTAAATAAAGCCAAATGAGATGCAAGTGGTTTTCAAGCCAGGATCTACAGGAACATGATCTCATTAAATTCTGCCTTCAAAGCTTTAATAACTCAGGGTGAGGGGGGATCAGTGCAGGGAGAAAGATGTAAATGTGAGCGCTCCCTCCTCAGTCGGATAAACACACCCACAGTGTGTGGGACTCAAATCCATGGTCAGTGTTTGCTGTGCACTTTGATCCTGAGCGGAGAACCCACGTGCACTTGTGGCACGGTGATTAAAACTTGTCTCCCAGAAGCATGAAGGAGCGGAGGGACTGACTCCCCTGCGCCCCAATGCGGAGGCTAACGCGAGGCGACAGCACGGCTGCAGGTGAAGCTTAGAAGGAGCGAGGAGCATGTGAGCAGAGTTAATCACATGAGCGGCGGCTCGCACATCTGTCAGGTTAATGAAGCGACGCCCCCAGGGAATCGTGATGAGTCCTCACACAGCTGCAGGAAGTTCGCCACGCTCCGGGTTTACAATCGACAGGGTTGTAACGCATCCGGGCTAATTTTACGTTAGCCGAGAGGACTTGATTATAAATGTTGATTTTATTTAAAAGTAAAAAACGTGACGCGATTAAATGAGGAAGTACCGGGTTTCACGCGGATCTGACGAAGAGCTTGACGGGAGAGTAAAGCGAGATTTCCATCTGGTGCTGCGATCGATGGCAAACGACATCACTGAGGGCCGGTAATGGACACATGGATCTCCGGATTCGCGCCAATGCAACGCTGCTGGCAGAGGCATCCTCCCGGCGCTGTGCAAACAGACATGAGCTCAGACAGTTTGTCTGAAAACAGCAAATTACCGTGATTGATTTTCCAGCTAAATCCGCATTCATATTCCAAACCATCAACATCACAGTCGAGCAGGAACAAAGTGTGCGTGCGGCATGTTCATGTGTCTGAGTATCTTGAGTACCTGGAGCTACTTCCTGTGTGTGTGTGTGTGTGTACGCGCACGCAGAGATGGATTTCAGATCTCTGTGACTGAATAAGATGAAATATTTTAGCTGACTAGCAGCGTGAAGTGGAAACTAAATAATCAAGGTTTATAATCCTGAGACACAATTCTGTGCAAACATACACAATAAAAAAAAATGACTGCATGATTTCCATTATCAGTCTTTTAAACTTGCCAAAATGTATTTCATTTTAAAAAATACTGTCATCTTGACTTTTGCAAAAAACCATCAGTCGGGAGAAGAAAAGTTCAGAATAATAAGAGATCAAGGCAAAATGAAAATGTAGTTTGTGTTTTCAATTTGTCTTTTGTCACATTTGCTAAAAGATAACAAGGCTTTCTTTGGAAGCACTAAAATTATGCATCCTGCAAACATGGAGGTGCCGTGAGTTCAACACATCCCAGAATTCAATGGGACACCACTGTGTGCAAAGACACATAATTTTGACCACTAGGCTACACAGAGTTGGACCACATGGCTGCTGTCCTCCATGTTCGTGGATGGGACGGGGACACAGTAAGCCAGTGTGATTACTGTGGCTCCAGATGCACAAGATGGTGGCGTCCACATCCAAGCTGTTTTGGCCTCCTCTCCGCCCAGTGGGCGTCGTCCATCTTTTTGTTAGTGGAGGATTTAGTCAAATTTGTAATTGAGGTTGTTACACGACCAAATCCTTGTCGCACTTTCCTTTTGAAAAATAAAACCCATTTCAAGGCTTTAAAGCAACACACTAATTTATCCTCCGTCAGGCTTAACTTTGTGTATCTGCTCCAACTTGTTTATCATTACCTTATTTATTTCTGTGGCGGGGACTCCAGAGCAAGTAGGGATGAAGGCCCACTGCAGTACAGCTAATTTGACAAGAATCCACCAAAGCCCCAAAATAATCTCCCCTTCCTCCCACCGCAGAAAGCTAATACTCCATCATGTCAGCATTTATGAGATCTGACATAAAGAATGTGACAGTTACCAAATAAATTGTGCTCCCTTTTTTAAAATTTTAAACAGCTCCAGGGCAAAACACAGTGAAGAATGTATTATTGGTGTTGCCTAGTTCTTAAAAGTAAATAGAAAAACAAAACGCACACGTCTCCCGAAATTAAGCAAAGCTGCTCCTGGTGAAGAATATTAAACAACAGGTTCAACTGCTCCCCTGGGTGAACGTAAACATAAACGTTAGACGAGAACATCGTTCCATTTTTAACTCTGACAAATCACCTTTTCAAATCACGCTCGCCAAACTTTAACGCTCCATTATTTGGACGTGAAGTTTGTCAGTCTTGTTTTTTTGAAACGTTATTCCATGCTAATGCCTTCAATGCAAATCAGGCGGAGGATGTTCTGTTTGCAGCATTCCTGAGCTCCAGATTGCAGCACGTTCACCGAAACGCTGCGGCACGGCTCGCACGTCACAAAACAAAAACCCCCGTTGCTGCTGTTAGGTCCTGGATTTAATTATTTCAGATAATGCACCGTTCCCCGAACACCTCTTGCCCATGTAATGAGTGCAGGGAGCGAACACGGAGCATGACAAAAGCAAGCGAGTTCATGACTAATGATTGTAAATCCATTTGCCGGAGATAAACACTGTCCTAGTCAACTGCTGGCCCAGTCTTAAGAAGTGCCAGCTTTGTCAAACGTAGTCATGCTCCACCAAATATTAAACATCAAGGGTCTCTTACTGACAGCGGCTCGGCGGCACACTGTTATCCACTCCCCTTATTATGCTGAATAAATCCTCTCTATGTCAAGCACCATGCCTGGATTTTAAGACCTAATTTAATTCCGCTATATGCAGCTCGGGCGCAGGCCTCGTGTTTGCGCTCCCGACGTTACAGCCATTAGATGGTGATGAAGCGCGGTCCCAAAGTGTCATAAAGTCTGCGGCAAAATGAAACATCTGACACCATATGGGACATCGAATTGGATCTAAAAGGAACAATGATTCAATTACAAATAGAGGTTTTCATGCCATTATTCAAATGTTCCCTATCGGCCACCTGGAGAACACATTTGCATTGCTGTAATTCAGAGCTAATACTTCAGGGGCTTTAATTGGATCTAAAGTTAGTGATCTTGTGAAACGTATAGCAAGAGCGGAGGAAGGAGTTTCAGCTTGTCTCCAACTGTAGCTCCTAAAGAGAGAGATTAGATGAGCAGTGTGTGTAACCGACTCTGCAGCAGAGCAAGTTCTCCACTTTCAGACAGCCACCATTTTTCACAAATTATTGTGCAGACAGCAGTTGGAGATAAGAGAAAGGAAATATCCCCCGACTACGTATGCTTTGAATAAATTGCATTGTGCGCCATGAGGCAATATTCCAAGGAGGCATAATACAACTGTGGAAATTGTTTATTTTCATCCATCCTCCTGCCACCATTCATTCGTACTGCTGCCAGCAAATACAATGACATTGTTTCTGAGACAGCTGGGAAATGTTCTAGTCATCACCCACAAAATCCACGTCCCTGCCAAAACACAGCGCACTGAGACCAGAGTGAGAACAGGCAAACAAACAGACTTTTGAACGCACGGGTTCAGCTGCAGAGTGAATGATGCATCGCCGCAAACATTACTGAGGAAGTTTATCGGACAGAAAAGTCAACTTTGGCAGGACCCTGATACCAGGAGGGCAAACTGACGCTGCATTTAAAGTCAACTTAAATTGTTCAAAAACAACTGAAAATGCAACTTTAATTTTACTTTATTTTACAAATAGATTTGACTCCCTCGACGTTCAGCCCTCGTGAAAAAAACATGTATGAAAAACAACAGGAACTATAAAGATCAGTCTTGAAAGAAGGCGTCCAGATCCTCCATCTTGGCCAAATCCTCAGGAGCGTTTGCCGCCGGCTCTCGTCCCGCAGTGGATCCTCTGGTAGCGGAGTTCTCCTGCGACCTCTGTGGCGTCCCCACCTCTCGCTTTATGTCTTTGCCTCGTCCTAAAATTTTCTGGCTCTCTATGAAGTACTGGTTAGGGTGGTTCAGCGAAAAACTGGCCTCCTCGATCTGTTTTTAAAAAAACAAGACATGTTTTGTATGTTCTTTTTAATACCATGAGCAGATTAGTTTGTTCACTTACTTGCAATTCCCTAATTTATTACCAGCAAAGTGTTCCACAGACACATAAGTCACTTCCTAACTTTTCCATCTGAGCACAGTGGAAAGATGAAAAGCCCTCTCAGGAAATAAAATGTCAAAATCACTCACACTGAGTAAAAATGCATGACTCAACTAACAGATGAAGTCCCAGCTCTTTCTGTGACATTTAGTCTTGAAACAATTGTTCACTGGTTAATTACTCTGACATTTGTACACATTAACTATCAGTGGCTTCCAGCTGCTAAATAAAGTTCAGTCAGGGGAAGTTTGACGTTGCTGTTTCTACCTGTTGAGCTATACAACAGTGAATATAAAAATAATTATCAATCATTTTAAATGCAACATTTGAATTAGTACAAATAACTCAAAGCACTGGAGCTGTTAGAATGGAAGTGTAATTGATCAGCACACATTTCTAACATGATAGTTTGAAAATAATTGACGGTTAATTACTGTTATTACTCGTAAAAGAGAGATTTGAACGTGGGAACAATTTTCAGCTGATTTTGATCATCAACTTGTGTAATTATTGGAGCAAGTGCCAGAGACCTATTTTAGTATTTAGCTGCAGAGCTGAGACACAAGTACATAAACCAGTTAACGAATGTTAAGTACACGAATGTTAAGTACAAAAAATGTTTTGGCTTCATATTGTTGTTATGCTCAGAATATTCCTTTTAATGTCCATTTCCAATAACTTTCAATGCCTTGGTTTTTTTTTGTTTTTGTTTTTTTGTCATGGTTCCCAGATCTTCAAGGATTAAGCGCTCATAGGAACATTGCTGATAAGACTGTGAATTCAAAGTGTAGAAATTATCCTGTGAGGCAGAATAATTCATTTTACACATGACTG
Organism: Pseudorhombus dupliciocellatus; assembly: GCA_016785235.1. Taxonomy (NCBI): domain Eukaryota; kingdom Metazoa; phylum Chordata; class Actinopteri; order Pleuronectiformes; family Paralichthyidae; genus Pseudorhombus; species Pseudorhombus dupliciocellatus. The sequence goes on from JAFBJW010000258.1 coordinate 1,150,925, forward strand.
CAGAACACGTCTTTGTTGTGTTTAGTTTTTCTTCTTTCATCGACTGTTTGCGTGGATCGAATGAATGGAAACTAAATGACTGTAAACAAACATGACACCTGCCTTTTTCATTAGTCAATAACCTGCCAGCGAGCCCACGATTACGACAGAGTGATCACAGAGAACAGACAGTTGGTTTTTAATGTCTCCTCTGTTTTTACACACAGGAGGATTTATAGTGAGACTTAGTTATTTATGAAAGTAGAAAAAGAACAGTAATCATGCTACAAATAAAAAGTTAAAACTGGTGATAAATAAAAGACGTTGTTACTCAAGGCAGTGAACTCAGGGGTTTTGCAGCTTAAGCCTTTTTGGTCTGGTATGAGCAGAGGCTTGTGGGCTGAAGGTAATAGATTAGGAATGCTGTGTGACATCTGTATCGCCACCTGCTGGCTGGCTGCAGTATAGTTAGCAAATCCTGCCACCTCCATGTTAGTGGATTGGATATGGACATAGATAAGAAAAAGGCAAACTAAAAGTAAATCCATTTTATTTGTTTATGTCATTTTAGGTTTTTCTTATAACCCCGAGGATTTAATTTTTTATTTTTTTGACAAACTGATCCAAGTGCAATTTGTCAAGTTGTACTGAATAAATTATTTTTCCTCTACACCATTTAACCATGAGTGACAGCCTTGTTACATTTGTAATTTCAAAATACCTTCCTCAGCTTAGCCCATACATCACTCTCACCGAATTAAGCTATGGGGAGCATTTCAAATGTTCTTTTTGTGCCTAACTCACAAGAAAGACATTTATAGTCACATTTCAATTGTAGATCTCCTCTGAAACCAGAGTGTGACTGAAAGGGACAATGACTCAAGCATCGAGCATACACAGCTAAATGAAACCAGCATCCACAGGGGACATAATAGATGTGAACGCTCTAATAAACCAATACAAATGAAGTGGTTGTGACAGGAAGCTAATGATGGATGCGATGGCAGGTCTGGGTCTCTCCTGAGCCCTCATGCGTGAGATTTAAAGACCGAACCATCGCCCCTGACACAGGTAGTCATGGTTACTTCCCGCTCTAAATTAAATTTACACTTACATGGTGCGTCAGCTCGAAGTACTTCTGGCACGCCAGCTGATAATGCATTCCTTTAACCAGCTCCAGGATCTGCAGCATACGGTAGAGGGTTGAGAAAGACGAGTTCAGAAACAGCAGGTTAGAAAAGGTTGACTGCATTCTCATGTAAAACTGTGACACTGTAGATTCTGGCACACGACATCTGGCCAACACTTTGGGGGATTCTGTAGTCTTGTAAGCAAAATTGTGTTAATTGGCTTTCAGTCTATCATTCCTCCTAAATCATGAAAACAGAGGCGAACACATCCCTCAAGAAATCTTTGCAAATGCAATGAGAGCAGATCACAGGCTTATTTGGAGTAATCTAAATATTCAGGCCCTGAGTCAACTCTTTGTAGCATAACAGTTGGCAGCGTTACACCTTCAAGTCTTCTGGCACATATTAATTTCAAGATTTTCTAGGTTTTCTTTCCCTTCCTGTTTCTCCTAGTTCAGTAAAGTTGAAGAGGAAGGTGTGAGCGGCTGGTTGGAAGCCCAGGTTTTGGCTGGGTCACACAAAGACCCTCATGTACTTGCAGTAAAACCACTGTACTGTTGCTGTGACTGCTCACTCAGGGTGACTTACCTGCTGGAAAATAAATCCAAGGTCCTCGGCTCGAGCTAAGAGAGAGGCTAAACTTAAGAATCTGACTTCATTATTCCCTATATTCCTGAAGGCTGCCTGCAGCATGATACTGCCGCTAGCATGCTCAAACCACTGTGGCTGGTGTTAGATCAGTCAGAACGGAAATAAAAGGAAAACATTTGCTGTGCTGCAACATGCTCCTCATGAGCTGTACTAATGTTCCTGAGGCATGAGAGGAACAATATATAGAACATCCTCAATAAACTTCATCAGATTACTTCCTGTATTATGCTTTACAGGTTAGGCCATTTACAAACAAACCACTGTTAGGGTTAATGTTGCAGGTCATCCTTTTGAATGCAACTTTTCTTTTTTAAAACATTTATGATTTCTGTTTAAATGAATCTGAAACAGAGAAGAATATTTATGGGGTAAACTGGAGGAATGTGGAGGCAATAATGGCGCCTAATGGACAGTCTGGTGATTTGAGGCGTGTCTGGCCAGGATGACACCCACCTGATTAACTCCACTGGGAGACACTTTGTAGAACTGAAGCTTCTGCTTGAGCAGCTCTGGGTCACTGTGACGAAACGGACATCCTACACACAGAGAATGAATTAGAACCATCGGAATTATAACTGAGCAATTTCGATGTGGATGGAGATGATGGAGTTAAATTGCATGTGGAAACAAACTGAGTTTTTGGATTTTGAGAATGGCAGAAACCACAGTCACTAATGTCGGAGTTGTTTAAATAAAAGGGCTGATAATGAGAGCTGAGGGGCCTCTTCCTGCAGCCGTCAACTCACCATGATGGTCGCCCTGGCTGGGTAGGTTTGACAAAATCACCTTCATGCAACTGTAGGGGGTGTAGTCTGCTCGCTTGCCTTCTTTGCCAAACATGTGGCGGATGCCGTAGGCATACGCTTTGTCGAACTACAGATAGAGAAAGCGAGAGAAAGGGGGGGGGGGGCGAGACGGCATTAGCGAGGATGAGAGTGTAAGAGGGACAAGGTTGGGGTGAAAAGAGACATTGTTATACATCATGTCAGTTTTGACAGGGTGTTTTCCTCAGTGAAATATAGAGCTATTAGAGAGAACCTGCTGTAGAGGTGTCGCCACACTCGAGGTGGCTGAAATATGGGAACTCTAATACAGCCATCTTTCCCTCTGAGTGCCTTTGGCCCTTGCACTGCAGATTTTCTATGAAGAGGAGGTTTTGAATAAGAGAATCAAAATATTATATACCAGCGTAACAGAAAACTTAATTACCAGCTCCTCGTTTATACTGTTAGAACCTGAATACCTGAACGAAAAGGAAGTGCATTCAGTACATGAACTCCAGCACATTTCAGAGAACGTCTATTCAACAGGTAAAGTTGACAGTGCATGGAGCCTCTTGTCATGAGTCATTTGCTGTTCCACTAACGATTCCTCTAAGAGGGCAAATTATTTGATCGTTGCACCAAAAAAAGCAAAGGTAAAAACAAAAAACTGTTCACACTATCAGGAGGGCCTGTGTGTGAGAACACAACTATCTGAGTCAGTTGCTGGAGACATTCCATAGGTCCATAGGGCATGCATATGACATTTCTAACACAACCGATTAAAAAACTAACAAAGGCAAAAAAGAAAACAAATATATCAGAATGAAGAAATCCCTCCCATAGAAAAGACATGCTTCATGCTTCGTCACACCATAGCACTGAGCATTAACATCTGAAAAGGGCTTATATCAGCAGAAACTAGCTCCTCAACCTAGAATATAATACAATAATAAATTAGTTGTGCTTGAAAGCGTGTCTAAGACGTTAAAAAAATGAGACAGTATAAACAAACATGGAGTATCTACATTTTGATGAGGGTACATTTTCTCAAGCCCTCAGGAGTTGCAGTGCAGTTGTATATTTAATGTACAAGCTGAAATGTTAAAACTGCTTTGAGTCAGAAAATCTGGACCTTCTTCTTTCTTCGGTTTATTGACAGATGGCAACCAATGTCAAGGTGCATTAAAGCCACCGATGTGTTGTTGCGGTATTCTACTTTTATTCAATTTATCTGCGAACATGCAGCAGCAGGCTTTGAATTCAAAGTAACTATGTGAGTCCCTGCTTTAATATCTGGAAAATCTTTCGATGATCTCCCAACAAGCAAAAGACCAAAGTCAAGGACACAAGCGAAGTGTATCAATAAACCTTTAAGTGCCCGACCAGACGTCTGCAAAGCTTCAAACCGCATTCAATCCAATTCAATCCAAACCTAAGAACCCTTCATACATTTTGATGGGGGTCATTCGACAAAAACCTCCAGTGAACTGCTTTTATATGTATTGTACCTCTGTGCAACCATTAAAAATGAATTACAGGGATCCTGCCTCTAAAAATCAAACAGTAAAATCCACTGAGTGTGCGTTGATGGTGGCAGAACACAATCACCGTGACTGCACCCATCATAACACATTAATGTTGCAATAAAACCCCTGAACTTGCTAATGTGACAAGCTGCAGAGGCACTTTAAAAACCCATAAAATCTTTTTTAAGTACAATAAATCAAATATTAATTATGTAGAGCTTCTAAGGATTTTTAAGAGCCCGCTCTCTGATTTAAGACCCCCCCCCCCAGTCTATTAAAACGAATCTTGGAACTCCGCTGACAATGAAGTGTGTTTAATATGTATGTGTGTGAAAAATTGTAATTGGGATATAAAAAGATCTCACGTGGTCTGAAAAGTGATGCAAAGACTTATAACTTTCATTTCCTTAGGACTGAGGCAGCCTGAGACTTTTACCAAACTTTTCATTATGGCAGTTTCTTTAAGCTCCATTGAAACATTTGAATTATCTACAGATGAGCTGTATCTGTTTTTGACATTTGATTTCCTCAATTATCTTAACACTGACATTTTGTGGATTACAGTTCAATTATTTTTCTAACCAGGTCCCATTTTTACTGAATGCAACATTAAACTTAATGTCTTTTCACTGCAAAGTTTTTCCAGCCCTTCAGATAATCCTGCATCTATTCTAATGCAGTTGACCTTTAAACTGAGTGAATTGAAGAAATCGGGAGTAAAAGATTCTCAACCCAGGCACAGAGGATGCATTAAAGGAGCAGAGCTGCAGCTCCTCTGGTGCACATCTTGGCTCGTGGGGCTACATCAGCCGCAACATCCCCCCACACTCTAGGACACATTCACAAAAACCTGCGGCTGTGGAGACACAGAGAGAAATAGGACACAATCAAAGGGATTATGTACGTGTGTGTGAGAGAGCGAGAGAGAGCATGTGTGAGCATGTGTGTCAACTTGGCATCGCTTCTTAGGCTCAGTCCACAGTGACTGGTGTGCCTGTAGCTCCAATCCCTCTTATATGTAACGCCACTAAAATATACTTTATAATCTGCACTACAGGCCGTTTCTTGGCCTGAAACAATACAAGGTGCACACACACATTTGATACTGCGGGAAGGAACTAGGTGCTTTTTAAATTCATCACAGAAAAGAAGTCGATTCTAAAAGTCGCTAAAGTGACAATGGAGACAAATTACACTGATATAATGGGACATGGTCCTTGTTTCTTAGAAGCATATGGCAGTAGGACAACTGGTTAGCATGGCGAGTAATTCTAAGAACACTCCTTGGTACTTAACCAGTGATTAAAATAACACAGTGTTCATTTGTAGTCACACTTAAAAATGTGTTCAAGCATCCTCTTATGAATCTCCTCTACGGCTGCTCAAGGAAACCAAACCTATAATGTGAAAAACAGTGTTGGTTAGTGGAAATTAATTAACCTGAAGTCAACATCTGTAAAGCAAGCAGTTCAGAGCAGCCTGACCCCAAGGCAAGCACACACAAACGAAAACGTGGTACAAATAGACACTCCTCCAAATGGATGGTCTAACTTCCTGGGAAAGAAAAATGGATAGATCGAGATGATTTCATCAATTCTCTCTCTCCCTCCAGTCTAATATTACACTGCCTCTTCCTCCAGGCCTGCCTTTCGGCATCGCTGCCTCCCATCTTTGTCTCTGTGCCAGTGGCATACTAATGAGCTGGCTTTGTGCAGCCTGCCACAAAGTGCAGTCCCTGACACAACACATACATCACCGTGAGAGCTGCGATCTGGTCAGCACCGATGCTGCAGCCTCTGCCACGGGAGCGGTGTGTCGGGGGCTGTGTGCAGAGCCCCATCACACCTTCTCTGGGCACCCGTATGTGGGAACCATGCCATCTCAGAAATGGGGCAGCAGGGATGCAGCGCGCTGTAGCCGCCATGAGGTTCTTCCTGAGGGCCGATGTCTGAAGAGAGTGAAGACAGCAGGACACAAGGTCGCTGCCCTGTTGCTCTGCAACATCTTTTAAGAGGATTCAAATCACTGTTTCGGCCATGACGCAATTCTAATTTTATTTTAATGACGCAAGAGATGGGACATTTTAATGACTAGAGTAAAAATACTTTTAAACTATCATGCCTGTCAATAGAGTGTATAAATATGCCAGGGCCCAATAGCCCAATTTTACAATGTTAAAGAAAGTGGAAAAAAATCAAGTCGATCTCACAATCAACCCACCAATTTTTGTCCATTCACTTTCAGGGTATTGAGTATTGAGGGTATTTTCAGGGTGGTTTGCATACTGTTACTGTTGCATACTGTTGACAGTGAAAGAAAAACAACCAACAAACCGTCGGGTGAAAGCATAACCTCTTTGGCAGAGATAATAAATAGAAACACTGACTGAATTACAGCTTTAGGGACTGGAACTAAAATATAACCCCCCTACTTCTAGCACATATTGCTGCAAGCTACAACATTTACTTTTGTCTCAGATTAATTCTGTATCTTTTTAGCAATTAATAACAATAGCAGAATACAGATTTTTACAATCATAAAAAGTGAAGTAATAACATTAACCAGCATAAATTCTTTAACAATTATTCTTGTAATTGAATTGACTCAAAAACGTTTTGCAATTTTGCTTTCACATCCTTGTGTATATTCCAACAACACGCAGAGCCAGACCCTGAACAGATGTTCCAGCATGGCGTCCAGTCTAAAATCAGCCTAAAAGGCCACGTCACTCCGCTGCTCATCAACCTCCGCCGACCACCAACGACGACGACTGCCAACATCAAATTCAAGTCACTATAATGCTTGCACACAGAGCAACGTCTAGGTCCACTTGAACTTTTCTTTGTGCCCCTTCTCGGTCACTCCAGTGGAACTGCCATCCCCGCACAGCAGGCAATCTCATTCCAGTCTGTTCTTATTTGTGGTCCCCCTCCGAACACCTCTAACACCCTGACTAGCCTAAGAAGTACTTATCCTGTGCATTTTATTTATTGATCTCCTGCATGTGTCTTATTGAACAGACTTAGAACTGAGTACTTACTTCCAGGTTCCCCTAAGTACTGTAGCTTTGGTGTTGCTGCTCAGCTGTCAGATTCTACTCCAAATTAGTCAATGTCAGGACACGTTGTCTGGATTCAGACTATCTGCTGGTGAGATGTTAGGAATGTCAAGCTTAATGTACTATCTACTACATTAATAAAACTCATTGTTACAGAGAACACTGCATGGATCAAGGCCCATACACACACTGCTGTGCAGTGTTCCTATTCAACTCGGCATAATTAAAGACCTTTTGGCACTTGCTGTTAATACTGACTCTATTCACGGGCACTCCAAAATGCAACTTGTGTGTGAGATCAAGATAGGGTAGGTTAGAGGTCAGAGGGGGGTGAGACACATGGACAGCGCTTCTTAATTAGAGAAACAGATAAAAAACTCACATGGCCATTGACAAAAGGGTCTTATACTGCGTCACAGTGCAAACAGATGGTGGTGCTTTTATTTAAAACTGTCAAGTGGGTTTGCAACAAACTTTTATTTTAAAGACCAATTATTTCCTTGATTAATCACTTGGTGTGTCAACACAAGAGAACAATGAACAGCTCAATTTCCTCGAGCCCATTGTGCCATCAATACGCTTTGTCCAGAGCAAAATCTAAGATAGCTTTCTTTAAACACAGAAAATGGTTATGGTTAGACTCAAGCTCAAAATATTAAACAGTGGGAGGATTCATGTACTCATGATCAGCACATGAATTAATCGATCAATGTTTGTCACACTGCAGTTAAGGTCCCAGCTGGGGGTGAGCTGCAAACACTCCCAGGAAGCACATGGGTCTTGTGAAACAAATGATGCCGGCTTTTATGAGTCTGAAATATTAATTAATTTGCAAATATTCTGATGGTTGATTTTGAAAATTTAAGAATTCAGGACAACATTATATCCTTTGGTTTGTATTCAGAAAGAAACTTAGGGAACAAAATAATGGTCATGCTGCAGGGATCGACTCAACCATGATTAAAAATCCATAAATTCTAAGTAGCATTTTTTGCGAGATACACTACGCGGCGGAATGAAGTCCACTCCCCAGAACTGAAATTTAATTTTCATGTTTCATGCATAATAGCTCAAAAACTAATTCTCAAATGGCTGCGTGTGGGTTCAGAGGATTACAGAAAATAACTACAGAAGAACCACGGGGAAGTCTGACTCAGCCACGTCTCATTTCTAAAACAGGCCAGCCGAGGTGAGGCGTGCGGGGATGTTCTAATGCTCTCTGGTGTATAGAGTCGTATCTGTAAATCAATGCAGTGAGAGCAATTATCTATTTAACAAGCAAGTTATTTTCCTGTCTCGGTCAACAAGGGACTGCATGAACATCTGTAAGAGCAGACTTAAAACAATGTGTCTGAGCCAAGCTAAGAGAAGACTCTGCAACATCCTGCGAAATAAAAACCGGTGTGATGAAACGGGGCCTCATGCTGTAGCTGCTAATGAGAAATGTAAACAACAGTTTCATGGCAGCACTGTGTCCCTCTGGCTCATCTCTAATACATTAATATTACAATATAACAGCAAGAGCAAACAGTAGGGAGGGTCTGTTTCAATAGGTGGCGTCTCCTGTCACATTAAAAGAAGTGGTCCTCAAGATTTAGAACAATTTAAATGTCTTTACTGTAAAACTCTCCTATTGACACACAAAAAAACACTTTAAGCCTCATTCCCGTGAAGTGAGCTATGATGAGGCCATTTCTGAACCAATAAAACAACACCACTGATGAGAATACAGTGAGGGAAAGGATGCAAAAGACAAAGAATTAAAAACACCTCTGGATGCAGGAGGAGGTGCAACACACCGAGAAGCCAAGAATGATAGCTACTCAGAAAGACGAAAGCTTTATTGCTTTTTGTCAGTTTGTGAAAAAGAGCTGATATTGACTACATTACCTTGTCTGCATCCACTTTGCCTCTCATGAACTCCAGCCTCCAGAACTGCAGCGCCTGCTCCAGAGAGAGGCCAATGCCTTTGAGGAAGAGGCCGTACTGCATGCGGCCCCCATGACGAAGATGGTGGTTCTCTCTCAGTGACTGGTGGAGCTGCCTCATGCACAGCGGGAAAGACTTTCCTGAAAGCTACAAGAGGACAACACGCAAAAACAATAAATCATCAGTCCCTCGATCCATCGAATTAAACTATAAACAACATGTGCAACTTAATGGGAATAGATGAATTCAAAGTAACGTGGCACCAAATACTAATTTTTGTTCTTTCCTCCCAGTTGCTATGCACACTTCCATTTCCCAAGTTTCACACCGCACATTCCCAGGCGCAATGGCACCCTGAACTTGATAGCTCAAGAATAAATGGTCAGTCCAACTCACTGAATCAATTTGTTCCAAGGAGATTTTGCCAACATTCTTCTGGATGCTGTAATCCTGTCCCACATAGGCATGGCTGAAATGAAAAAGGAACTATATTAGGTCTGCGATGCATAAAGATTAAATACTTAGTAATCAGGGCTGCAGGGAAAAAAATATGTTGAGTCTTTTTTAGTCCTTTGGATTTTGATATCGGTGACTTTGGCCGTCTGGAGTCCCGTGTGGCTGTGCCTCACATTACAGACTGTCGCCTCCACCAGAGATTAGACGCCTGCCCACTAATCTCAACAACCTCCCCCACTAATCCCCATCAACAATCAGGCAACACGACTTTTTCCACCCCTATATTCGTGTTCTTACTTTTATCTAATGCAAGATAAACACCCACTGCGCTCTGAGTCATTCTTCTCTGCTACTGAAGCTGACATCTATTGAAGTCTACTGATGTTCAATGCAAACGTGCGTGGAGGCTGAATCCCATTATCTCTGAATTGTGATCACGATTAAAGGATTTTACATTAAGGTATTTACAAGAGGTGAGGCCTTAGTTTTACACGCTGCTCACACAGCGCTGTTGTTTGGGAAAACACTTAATTTTATGCGGTTTGTTGTCGTCGTCTCTGCCAAGGATGTTGTCGCCAGTTTTTGTTTGAAGAATTAGAAACAGATGAGGAGAAAAAGAACCTGTCACAATGTGGTTTGGATTCGGTCAAAGGGCTGTTATGATGTGATTTGCAGCATTGGTCTGTTGAACTGAACGCAGGTGTGGTGCACAGCTAGGACGAAGAAACAGGCGCGTGTTGCATGTTTTGGCAAAACTTCACCCTCCAACACATCAAGAAAAGTGACACCTTTTACTGCACCATTCCTGTCTCGTGTAAAACCTCCTGCAGTGTGACCACATCAGAGGCGCTGATCACAGTCTGCTCACAGCAGGACTCCAAGCAGGGATTCTGACTTGTAAAGGTTTCATCCCGAGATCTAATTTTATTTAGAGCCAGGTTGAGAGCCAATGCCAATGATAGGGAGTAGAGAAATGGCATGATTTCCAAGAACTGTAAGAGAGGCTTGATATTCCAAATGTATAGAACCTGATTTGAGAAAACACATTGAAATTATGAATGAGTAATACCACCAATGAGTAATTGATGGTATTATTAAAGGTTTGATGAAGTGTATTGTCAAATTTGGTGGTCTTTGGACACAACTGGAATTGTATGGGGCACGGCACATGTTGCACAGTCTTAATTCCTTCAACAATGAGAACACATGATGGTGCACATGTGGCCAGACACCATGGTCTAAGCAACACCAACATCTGGTCGCCCCCCAGCCCTCCTCCATGCCAGACATCAATACTGCTAAATCTGTTTCTCAAAAGCATTCGAGCAAAAAAAGAAAGAAAAGAAAAGAAAACCGGAACAAAGTGATTATTCCTGCTGCTTACCTGAGATGGTTAAGGAGAGGTTGAAGCCGCTCATCAGAATGCACAGCTGGTAGCGAGCGGGCTGTCAGCTGCAGAGACGGGCGTCGTGCGAGTGATGGTAAACAGTGTCAGTCAGAGGAATATAACAGCCGACCGTTGCGGGTCAAGTGTAAGAAAAATGAGGTAATGCAAACAATAATAATAATTAACATGGAAGAGCATGGCTGAAGACTATTGAAAGAGACTCAGGGAATCACGATCAGGTACTAAAACAGAGGTTTTCTTTGGGACCACATTATCCAAATTGATCAGTAACAATTATTACAAGTATCGATCAGTAAATAAACTCCTGACATTTGGTTTTCAATCAGCTTAATGTGAAGTTGTTCAGAGTGCAATTGGATTTTAAATTCAAGAGCAAGAATACAGATGGACGCACCTCCGACACCGATAAAAAACTTTACTAATTGCTTTATAAATTAAAAAGAAAAGTCCCTCTTTCAACACACACAAAGAAATGTCTTCCCAAACTATGTTCTGCCTGTTAGTATTAACATCAATCCAATAGTTGGAGCAATATAAATAAGCAGCTTTCAATTTCATGCCTTTTTAATGGCACATTTTTGTGATGTCCCCTCGCTGTACCCAGTGGAGGAGAATACCCATTATAGCAACACAAACAGTCGTAATGGCACAGTTACAAGAAAAATTGTTTTGGAGCATTGTCTCATTCCAATAGTTAGTGGTCCAGATAATTACCAGGAAACAGAAGTATGGCTGTACTGGACCAACTTATTCTTTTTATTTACTTTTTTTAATTCCTAACCCTCTCTGTCTGTCATCCTGTAGTGGAGTACACACGTTCCAGTTAAAGCAAATCAAGGACACGCTGCCCTTTATTTAAAGAGAGACACTGACATTCTACACTACACCAAGAACAGCAGACAATCTAAATCCCTATTTGTAACTGGTGTGTATTTTGCAGCCAGTGCAGTTTTACCCAAGGGGATTTTCCACCCAATTTGCCCACTGGTGGGTTTTTTTTTTCTCTCTTCTGAATTGTTCAGTTTGCCAATAGGCATTTTAGATCAGTGGCCAGGCAGTCCTCTCTTTGTCATGAACACAGGCATTACCTCAAAACGCACGGATTGAAAGTGACTACTCAGTTAAATACAAGGGATGGAGAACAGAACACTTCGGCAGAACAAAGAACCAACCTTTGTTCAAACTGCCAAAGAATTTTCTCTGCGCCGAGCGACAAACTGCCAACTCCAAGGTGGATGCACACAGCTGGGTTTGATGTGATTTAGAAACACTGTCACGATTAAATAGACAGCAGCACTATATGGAACATGCACATACACCTATTTGAAAGCAATGTGCACCAGGTTCAGTCCAATCATATATCTTGTGGGCAGTGATAGACTGCATATGAAAATATCAAGCAAATGCATATGGTCCAGCTCTGCCTCCCCAGTTTTATGTGCCACAATGTAAAGACACTTTTAGTATATCTCTTGACCAGGTATCTGCAGGACCTCCACTCTTCATCGAGAAAAGATGTCATCAAAGCCCAAAACAGGATGAAGTAGGATTCATATTTGGAATATGTCATTAATCTGAATTTCCAGTCCAGCAAATATTTATTTTCTTGTTTCTGGGGTTGTATACCTCCTGAAGAGTAAATTTCTTACGCCATCTTAACAAAGAAAAGTCTGCTCACAAACTGCACCGTGCCACTGCCTTTGGTTGCTGCTCATGCTTGTGCCCTCTCCCCACTCAGGACCTCTCACCACAGAGGAACTGAACCTTGCTTGTCTCCTCACATGTTTTATGAAGAATGCCTCTGGTTTCCAAAACATCACGTCTCACAACCCAGAGGGCTGACTTGGGATGCACAAGTTGCCCATACTGCAACTTCACACACCACCTTCCACAGCCCTTTAAAAAAAACATCATGCCCGCAGGAACAATAAGCACTTTCACACTAGCTGTCCCTGGTCTTCCCTCCAGACATTTTATGTCATATGCGCACACTTATTCTCCTCATCTGAACCCCGTGTTTTCCTCAGGGCACAGAAGGGAACAACCAAAATCCCAATCTGATATAATTATTATGCCTGATGCAGCCACGCTTACTATATACACAACATGTATTTACATAACATCCATGAACAGGAGCATTCCAACCACTTTATTTTATGATGCAAAGTGAAGCTGTTGGAGTGTGTCAGAATGGTGCTGATTAAAATCTATGTTACTGTTATTTCTTTTAAAGGTCAGAGTCGCAGTGAATTGCTTTATATTTACCAGCCATGACAGCTTGGCTGGTACTGACTCACACTTGAGAGTGTGTGCGTGTGTGGAAGTTTCCAGTTTTGTGACTGCAAACCTTTTCAAAGGAGCTTCATGTAATTCTGCCCGTGAGTACCGAGTAATAATACTGTTATAAATACAGGGTACTCATTGGCTGAAAATTAGGTGTACAGGCCTTAATACTTAAAAAAATGTGTACAATGATTTGAATGTGTGCACAGTAGTTCTTATTCTAACTGTAATGACCTGTTTGAAATCATAAGATGGTCAGAAAGCAGCTATCAGCTATAATGTAAGTTCATTTAAATTAGTTTGAAAATGGCAGCTAATAGCAAACACTTCTGAGGGAAGGATCTGAGGTTTTGTTTTTTTAACCTTCTTATTCATCTATGTGCCTCCTGCAGTGCCACATAAGATGCTTTGTGAAAGCAGTGAGGGGCTGTTCACACTTACTGCGAGAGCTTTGGAAATCCTTGTGCGGAAATCATTGAGAACAATGGTCACGATGTCCTGGTGAGGGATGTACGCGTAGCCGGCCTTCAGGTACACTTTCCTTGTGCGCACTAGATCCAGGGCATCTTGAAATGGAACCTTCAAAACGAGTGTGGAGAAGTGAAATGTTTCAATAGTCGAGGCCTTCAAAAGACATTTAAATATTCTGCATGAATGAGTATCAGGGTGTAAACCCCAGCCCTATGCCACTTTGGTTTTAGCTTGAATGATATCCAAGAATTTACGCTTATTCTGGTGATTTTCAATAATGAGAGCATAATCATTTACATTCCCTCAGCGAAGAGACTGCCAGGCAACATATTAATGTGAGTCAATCAGCAGGCCATGACATTCCCCCCCTTTCCTTTCCATTCAGCACTGTAGACTTACATCCATTCAACCATGAAAGGTTATGACGGTGTCTGTCAATCAGGCTCTTATTCTTCCTGCCCTCTATTCATACTGATTTCATAGATTCTCCCACATTTTAAACATTTCGTGACCCAACAGTATTATGTCAAAACATATCCTTAAATGTAATATAAAATATTCTGGTGTATTTGTGAGTAGTTTTCCAGTGAGTTTATTTAAATGACCTGAGGGAGAAATACAAGAGCTATTAATTCATTTATTTAATGTGATACTTTCCTGACAATCTGAGAAAGTATTGGCCCCGGCAGAGGAAAACTTGAAGTACAATCTTCAATGCAATTAATATACATGTTTTTAAAGAGTTCGCAGTTCATTTCCAAGCATCACTGGTTCTCTTGGGCAGGTTAAAATTGGAAAGAATGGGTGACACTAATGAGGAAGCTCTTGTAATTATCCACTGGACCAAAGCCAGAAGAGGAAAACCCTTTGAATTTATAAGACGTTTTATCCTCTTTTCACCCCAAAAGGATAAATAGTTTCCTGAAAATTCTGACCCCCCGTATTAGAAAGTTAAAGTAATGGTAAAAAAGTTCACTACATTTATGAATAGAACCCAAAAACATGTGCACATAAGGTTCAGTAATCCATTGCGATGAAGGAGGAGGAGGAGATTAACACCATGTGGTTCAGAGAACCAACAAGATGCCACAACTTTTCACCTGGAAACTAACATGATTAGAAGACGGAGAACATTAACTGATAAGAGTTACTCACTTTGTAGAAGTCCTGCTCCTCAACAGTGATCCCACTGACGGCATAACTGGAGTTGATGAGTTGCTCCTTCAGAGTCTTCTTCTCATCAGTAGTAATCTGAAAAGACATTGACGAGGATGATGAATTCCAGTGAAGAGGCAGAAGTGTGTCAATATAAATATGATGAAGGTCAAGGCTCATGTATCACACCAAGGCACTCTTTTCACCCAGGCCTGACACTTTACATGTCACATGTACATCTCGGCACATTTCTTTAATATGTGCCAACAAAAACTGAAACTTTTGAATAAACATTTAAGAAAACCCTTTGAAAACCGTTCTGTTACCTTGGACAAACAGCTCCATCTAGTGGTGGAACAGTTGGCTAAGGAAACTACACAGACTTCAGTTGGAGCTGTATTACACAATATGTTTCACTTAAATGTGCAAGTGAGGTGTCAGATTCACATTTAACCCTCAGGCAACAAAAGAGAAATGTACGAGTGACCTTTGCCATCAAGGTAAAATTAACTTACTGTCTCATACTGCAGATTATTCCTGTGCAGAAATTCAAGCTTTTGTTTTGGCAATAGCTCATTGAAGCGGTAGCGGAAAAGATCCACTTCTTGTTGTATGAACCAGCGCCTGAGATCTTCCCTTTAAGGAGACATTAATAATAACAGTAGTTGGTTTAGTTGCATATGAATGATATTCATGACAACAGACACCGTAGTAATAGCCGACTTTACTCACGTTTGGCAATAGGCGAGCCTGAGGATGAAGTGGGAGATATGATCCTTTCTTCGTTTCTCATGTTCACTTTGTCCAGTCGGAGGTTTTCTTTCATCCTTGATAGATAAATAGAAGTATCAGTATAGTAATAATTATATAATAGTACTTTGTTTGACATTAGTTCATCGCTCAACTACCTTAAGTAATAATGTCAGAAGAGCTTTGGAATTGACATGTCCAACTGAACTGTGAGTTTCTAAGCAGGCACAGGTATAGGATTACATACTGAATATATTATAGTGCATTATACATTGTCCAGTAAAGTGCTGCTTCATGTACCGACCTGGGAAAACCTGGCAAAGCATGCCAAGGAAAGGATGGGTGTCATCTGATAAGAATATTGATGAAACTTAAGAAGTAAAATTCCCAGAAGCATTTGGGGAGTTAGAGTGAATTTAAACAAAAGTAATGAAATACTGAAAAAGCTTTTAAGCGTTTCTCGCAGTGAATTTGATTTGAAGCTTTGATTTTTCAGAATCCAGTAAAAACTAGGACTCAGCTCTAGACACATTTAAAGAGTATCATTTTTGCAAAAAGCATTTTCTGACTTCCTCTTTGTACAAGGCTGGTTCATGTTGCCACATGATATCTGTGTATATGGGCATTTACTTCGTCTGTAGTAGAATAGCTATGTTTCCTTCATATAGTAAATATTACACAGTTATAAATCTGAGGTGTAATGAATGTAGTGTGATAAATACTCACAGCCTCTAGTCTGTAAGGAAAGTTCAGGGTTTTAGACTCTTTGTGCACTTTCTTTTTGTAATCATCTGACAGCTTCACGCAGCTCACTCCCAAATTCTCAATGGTCTTCAACACTGCAGTGCCAGGAAAAACATGTAATGTTAATAATGTATCTGAGAAACTCTGAAAAAGCATTTCTTATAGTAAATGAGGTTATTTGGTCACGCCTTACGTTTCAGTCGGTCCACAGCGAACATCTCAAATTCCACGAGGGAGATGTTTTCAAGAGGAGGCTGCCCATAGAACTGCAGAGGCTGAGCATAGAGCTCTGTCTGAGGGCTGTTGATGGACTTATATCTTCTTCCAGAGAATAGCATGGTGACTTATGGGAAAGGAACACAAGTCTAAATTTAAAGGGGCACTAGATTAAGATTAGTAAACGCTTCTGAAAATAAGGACTTTAACTGGAGAACATCATCATGTATGAGAAGAAAACTAAACATGTTTGGGTTATTTATTTGAAGCAATCTTGTCATCACTAGCATCCTAACATGCACAACAATGACATGGGCTGAAACCGTTATCGTATGTGATAATCCACTGATCTTAATCTTACCTCGTGACACATGCTAAAGTCAGCTGTGACAAAAACAATAACACACAGGTAGCACTAACTCATTATTACAGATTCATTAATGCAACATAACCAAGCACAGGAGAGAAACTGAGAAAGCAGGCAAACATACTAATTAAATAGTAATAGCCAATGTAAACAAGAGGGTACTATTACATGTTAATGATACACGAACCCAATAGAAGAACAGCGTTATTCGACTAGCTGGATGTGTATAACACCACAGTGAATGCAGAGCAGCCGCCTGGACACACTGTTTAGTCAGGAACATTGTTAGGGACTCAACCTCGTGAACGGTCGTCTCTTACAGTCAGACAACACAGAGGAGGGTGTTAGCTAACGCTCAGCGAGCCGCCATGAAGAGTGAATCAACGACAAGCTAGCTCTGAAACTATCAAAGAACAGTCGAACCAATAACTCGCACAATGCTATGTTTGTATTATTATGGCGTTATTACCGTATAGTCGCTCTCTGGGCTCACTCCCGCCAAACTCACTGGGCTGTTCAACGAACGCGGGTAAAACGGTGACGTCGACCGTCAATTTCCGGAAAAGGATTCTCGTGACGTAGGCGTGGACGCTCGTTTATATGTCCCGTCTGTGCCGCCGTGCGCCTGCCTCTGGCGGTGGCCTCCATGGGTAAATGCATATATATGAAGATATGAAGCAGTCGTATATTTGGAGGAGTTCCCGTTCAAATCTAGACGAGGAATAAGCTCTTTCTGGTTTGTAAACTGCTGGGTGACGCCGGGTGTGACAGCAGCTCGCATTCAGACAACATAACAAACGCACCCTCAGGATACAGCGGTTTCCCCATGAAATAATGATATAATCCAAGTCCACAGAGAAATGTTCTGGAATTCATAAACAAAATAAATGCGCACAATTAAATATCACGTTGTTTCGTCTGCATGTGACGTCATATGAGTCGAACAGACTTATAACTATTGCATTGATAGGGGTACAGTCTGTAATGAATTGCCATAACAGGTAAATATTAATACAGGTTTAAAGACAAACAACTTCTGCTAAATAAAGCTGTGCAGTAGACTAACATAGCCTAAAAAGCATGGTACAGCAGATCTAACTGAATTATAAAAATACAAAACTAGAGAGACAACAAATATAAACAGTACTAAAGCTTGCTTTATTTATAATAATTTCTAACTGAGCCACATGAGGATGAATGCATTGCAGGATGGGTTTTATTACAAGTTTATGTTCAAGTGCACAAGTGTTCCTAATAGACTGAAAAAGACCCTGTGCAAAGTAAAGTTTGAATCAGGAAATAAAGCACGGGTGATACGTGCTTGATTTGTGTGGGGGCATATTAATATCCAGACATGTTGCATGAGAAGGACCCGTCGTGACCTGAGAACTACAAACGCTCCCATGATTCCTCGCCGACTCCCTCGCGCAGTGCGCTCGCTGCTGCTTAGCAACAAGCATTCGCGAGCTGCGATGCTAGCCAGCAACCGGGTTAGCTCCGCTCCCAGCGTAGTTAGCTCATACGCAGGCTCGGCGACAGACAGCGATGTGGACAGATGAGTGATTTCCATCCCGTACATGTCTCCGAGTCGACTCTCTCGTCGTCGTCAACCAAACTTTGCGTGTCGTGTAGACGCGGAGAACCCGGGCAGACATTAGCTAGATAGCGTTAGCAGGAGAAGCAGAAGGTTCTGTACTCTGGGTAAAGAAGTGGCTAACCCTTAGCTAGGTAACCTTAGCACAGGGAGTCACCGGCGCCTCCTCTCGCCACAGAGACAAGCCGAGGGCGGCTGTAGAAATGTGATAGCGGGTTAGCCGCCTGGTTAGCTCGTCAAATGCTGGAGGACACCCGGAGGAGTCGTACCGTGATTTTACAGGTAAGACGCCGCCCGCTGTGTGCGTTTAGCTAGCTTTAAATCCCCTGGATCCTCCACCAGGTCCAGCTGGGCAGCACCAGCAGCTGCTCGGCACTTCAAGTTGCTATTCAACAGGTCCCATCTCTGGACCAAGGGGAGTCTGGTTTGGGGTTAAAATAACCACAACACTCGATTATTACACTATTAGACTTTGTCAATATTGCCTTATTTCTGCTACCACCACTCCCATGAAGAAACCAGCTCTTCTCATGACAGTGGAAAAGTAAAATTCTCCTTGTGCCTTTATTCAATGACTAACTCTAAGTTTGGGTGAAGTCTGTGAAGATGACTCATTGTTTAGGAATATGATGTATTGTCTTCTACAGATTTAGGTCATTGTCATGTGCATTTTAATAACATTTGACTGAGATAGGAGGAAACTGCAGACATACTGTACTTGAAACATCGATTGACCTCTTCATTCATGTTAGACACAGTCTTTTTGTGTCATATTGTAGTTATTTTGTTGATGTTCTCTGTTAGAAGCAGAATCAATTTCACTTGTGTGTGTCCTGGGAGAGGTTTCAAAGTGTTTTTCGTCCTTTTGAAAAGCTTCTCTTTTGTAGTTTTTATACTCTGTTGTTGAGGGTTAAGGGCAGATAATGTCACATGCTATGCCCCATTAGGAAAATAGGAAACATAGAAAATACCCAAACACTGTATATCTGCCTGCATGGCCTAACAACCACTGCATCATGCTGCTCAGTGGTGGCTGATGAATAATGTCATCTGCTGCAATAAATATTGTGACTCAAATCCAGACAAGCTGTTGGACCATACTCACACAGTAGGTTGCCACTGTCCACTGGGAACAGCTTTCTCACAATATTTTGTTTAGTGTCGCACTCAGCAGCTCCACACATGTCACTGTGGACGGGCCAGTTGCTATGTGGAGTCTGCCGCACTCCGTGCTAATGGAAGAATAAACACATTGCACAGTCACTCCTCATAAAATTAACAATGCTTTGTTCAGGTTGAGCACACAAGATAATTGTTTGAAGAACGATCCCCGTCATTGTGTATAAAAGGCCATCTGTTACAGTGCAACTTTTCCATCGTTCAATTCTTGTCATTATACAATTATTGAAAATTAATTTCTTTTTTTAGGTTTGGCCAAACAGAAGAAGCAATTTATTTAGACTTTAAGTAATTTGAAATATAAATATCGATAATAGATGAAATATTAAATGGACCACAATAATCAAACATTTTTGCAGCTGTAGTAATTGCTAATATACTAGTAAATACATTTTGGGTTGTACTGGAGAAAAAGTAGGTTTGAGGAATTGTACCTACTTCCTCTCCTCTTACATCCTTTTATATAACCAGTTTAGTCATAGTTTTTGGTGGTTAATATCTAAGCGTGCCTGACTAACATTGATTGAATCAATGATTTACACTGTCAGGTGGTATATGTGTCCGCCTCACATCACTAAAAGTACCCCAGCAGAGTGGAACTGAGAGAACCAGCCAGCCGTCACCACCATGTTGGAGGAGGACATGGAAGTGGCCATCAAAGTGGTCGTGGTTGGGAACGGAGCTGTTGGCAAATCCAGTATGATCCAACGCTACTGCAAAGGCATTTTCACTAAGGACTACAAAAAGACAATCGGAGTGGACTTTCTGGAGAGGCAGATACCGTAAGCAACTTGTTATTTTCCTCTAATGTTGTTCCAAATTTTACTGCAATTCATGAAAAACTTATGTTTTAGTTGACAGTAATGGTTGCTCTTAACTACAGATCTGTCCAATGTCAACATTTCAGAATAAACCACTGTTGTGTGCTGGATAGGATATTGTTACCCCTACTACAGCGGCCCACCTTATCATATACTTTTCTCTCATTGCCTGCTCTTTATTTAAGTGTCAATGATGAAGAGGTCCGACTTATGCTTTGGGACACTGCTGGGCAGGAGGAGTTTGATGCAATCACCAAGGCCTATTATCGTGGTAAGACATCCACCACTCTGACAAACTACAACACTGTAGCTTTGGGTCACTGACCTCACTGACTGCTCACTGTGCTCAGGTTAAGTTTAAAATTTGTCGCCGATTATATGGTTCACTGGCTGCACAGCATTCAACCAAAACACACACACACGGAACACTGAGGTGCATTATGTTTCATATATTAAGGATTGATACTTTGTCTAAGGAGTTAACTTGAAAATGATTTGGTGTCGTATTTCCCCATTTGCCAGGTGCACAGGCATGTGTGCTGGTTTTCTCTACCACCGACAGGGAGTCATTTCAGGCCATCGACAGCTGGAGGGAGAAAGTGGAAGCAGAGGTTGGAGATATTCCCACAGTTCTAGTGCAGAACAAAATTGACCTCCTAGAAGAGACTGTTATAAATAAGTAAGTTGCTTTGTTTGCAAAGGACAAGGACACTGAAATGTAATTAAAGCAGTGCACCCTACTATGAAATAATGAAATGTCTTTGCTTGAATCCTAGTGAGGAGGCAGAGGGTTTGGCAAAAAGACTCAAACTGAGATTTTATCGAGCTTCAGTAAAAGAGGACCTGAATGTTAACGAAGGTAGGTTACAACTTCTTTTTATCCAAGTGACATTCACTTTCTGATTGTTGGTGATTCTCTTGCGATCCTTTCTGTTTAGTTTTTAAATACTTAGCGGAAAAGTATCTTCAGCGACTGAAGCAGCAAACAGCAGAGGAGACAGATGTGGTCCATTCAACAAGCAATAAAATAGGTAGGACATCTCATGTATGATGTGACAGTTTAAGGTTTCAAATTTCAAGGTGACATTACTCATAAATTGTTATTCTCCCAAAGGTGTTTTTAATACCACAAGTAGTAATGTCTGCAACCAGAACTCCAGCAACGGTAGAGAGGTCATCACATTGAGACCAAACAAACAACGGACCAAGAAGAGTAAAAATCCTTTTGGAAGTTGCAGCCTACTCTAGATAGAATCATTTTAATTTTAGCGACTAAATGTCTATTCACTTCTCAGAGTAGATTGGACATTGTTGTATTCACATAGAGACCAAAGCCCATTCAGACTAGGAAGTACTACTCTACACTACTTTCCACTACTGTCCATCAGTGGTCTGCACACAGCCTGTTCCTATTTCTACATGTTGGCTAACAACTAGTGCTGATGTCCCCCCAAAATCAACAGTTATGTCTGTGTGATTGTGTGTTTTTTTTTTTTTTACATATATAACTCGATATACACGCCTCTCATCAGAATATGTAACAGCAAATGATGCACTCCTGGTCGCCATGTGTTTGACATTTGAAGCGTACAACATGTTTGCATGCATCGTAGGAGATAAACAGATTATTTTGTACCATATTTTTCTAACTGTCAACAAACTGGCTCAGACTATGCTGTTTATTGTGGACAAAACACTCTGGAATCCAGAAGTAATTCTATGTGCAGAAGTATTTTTGTACGAATCACACTAGTGTTGAGTGATATTTTCACTGAAGTGTTGACATTGTGCCAAAATGTTCGATTTTCTGAGCTGTAGTTTAACATTAACACTGACTTAGATGTAACACGACAAGACTAGAATGTGCTCCTATGGATAACCAAATATCAACTATTGTCCGCTTCAATCCGCTTATTCAAAGATGTGTTATCTGAATTCTTAGACTAAATTATGCGTTCAATTAATGAGCCCCTGCTATTTGAGTCATAACACATGGAGTTTTTAAACACAATGACATATTTAACTGACCATTTGTTTAACATTAGCATAGCTTTGCCAATGCAGGGTTAATATATTGCATTGTCACTACATTTCTAACATTTCAAACACTAAACATGTTACGATCTTTTTTTTATTCTTTGGTTTGGCCTCATGTAGTATTATCAGTTATTACCATTTTATTAATATCAGTCTGCTCCCTTTTAATGGGATGAAAGGGAGAAGGAGCTGGAATACAGACAGAAGAAAGAGTGAAACCCCCCCGCTCTCTGATTGTATTAGAGATGTTCCAATCCCATTTCTCTCTCCCCACTAACAATTGAGTTACCTGGTCCTTGCCCACCATCCAACATGAAGTGCCGATCCAATACTGGTGCAGAAAATATCAAATGAAAACCCTCACTTGCATAACAGCTGAATGTATCTAACCCTGTAAGTGATGATTGCTGTCATTGTTGAGTCATTTCCAGGAAAAGAAAGTTGCA
This sequence comes from Pseudorhombus dupliciocellatus, assembly GCA_016785235.1. Taxonomy (NCBI): domain Eukaryota; kingdom Metazoa; phylum Chordata; class Actinopteri; order Pleuronectiformes; family Paralichthyidae; genus Pseudorhombus; species Pseudorhombus dupliciocellatus. The sequence goes on from JAFBJW010000258.1 coordinate 1,173,889, forward strand.
TTTCAATTTGCCATTTTTTATATTACAATATATGACATTTATATATTTTGAAGATGTGGCATTGGATCAGTACATAGATTTGTGTACTTGCTGCAGTATCTGAGGCATTTCCACTGCTGGTACTGGAACATCTCTTGATGGTTTTACCAAAACCACAACTATGAGGGCTGGGTATGTTTCTGCCCGAGTGCCTGGTGGCCTGAATATGCAAGAATATCCAGTTTTTTCTCATAAAACAGAAAGATCTCCCAAAACCAATATTCAGTTCCCAGTACAGTGGTGAGCTGTTAACTATTTCCTTTGAGTAATTCCATTTTCCAAGAATGATTATCTGAACAATACTTATTAACCAAGCACAAAGAAACACGTAAAGTCTTATATTAAATCTGCTTTATAAAATAATTGAAATGTCTTTATTAAAGTATTTTAAATGGAATATGAATACCTAGGACATCTTTGTGGGTGGACATGTGCATGCCTGTCTTTTTGAAAGTTTTGTAACTGATCTCAGAGCTGTGTTCTAGGCTGTCAGTCAAACAAAGTTCAGATTAATTATACCATGTTATCACTTAATAGTCTGATGCATCTCAGCTGCTTCAAATACCGTCGGTACTAAGATTGCGTCACATCTCAAGCTTTCTCGTTTGGATGTATGTAAAGAGTTTTGTCCTGAAAAAGAAAGTGTGGAGTAAGTAATGCATGCAAGCCTTTTTTTCCACATCAGTGAATGTGCAGTCATGGTTGTAAAGCCACATTGCCTTGTCCTTGTTTACATTCTCTCCTACTGACCATTTCATTCCTCCTCCTGCTGTTTGTTTAAAGCTGCAGTGAATCTGTAAATAATCCTTCTCTTGCTTAAACATTTGCCTTTTTTATTTGCTTCTTGACTGAATGGATTTAGTGCACTTTATCAACAAGATGGTTCACAATCTTTAAGAACCATGAGTTCAAACTAACTGCTTGTGTGCTGTCACTCAGGTGTTATAATAATCTGTCTTACTGTTCCTCACACGGTACTTTTTAAACCAGTTCCACGTGTTGAGATTGACAAACCCAGATAATTGACTGACAACTGAATCTGACAACAACAAAAGCCATTGTTGGATTTTTGTGTTTGTTTTAACATTATACGTGTATCGCAGCCTGGAAGTGTGCCACAAGATTGTGCACCTGATGTGACGTGTGTGTGTGTTGGGGGGGGGGCTGATTGTAATCTTACTTAAATAAAAGAAATTAATGAAATTGTACTTTGGCCTCCATCGTATAATACCAAATGAACGAGAAGCCCACAGTTACCAAGGTGACACTGTTTAGTGTAAATGTGGTTGGTTAAAGGTGGTGTTCACCATCATTAATCAAAGAGAGGTGTGCTAGCTCTCCATCAGAGCTGTAGTGTGTGTGTGTGTGTGTGTGTGTGCAGTATGCATGTGCCTGGACAGTTGAGTTGCATTGCAGGTGTTAAATGTGGAACAGTTACCCTGACAACCTGATAACTGCCATGTTCCCATCAGTCCCAGAAATAGGCTGCAACACTCACTTCCTTTGTTTTCTGCCAAAGAGGTAATGATTTCAGCTGTGATTGTTAGTGAGCAGGATTACACAAAAAAATAATGAACAGATTTCCTTGAAAAAATGAGACGTAGGAGATTTTGGATTGGAAACAGACAGATCTGCTCCCCGTTCTACTTTTAATAACTTTTCTGACACAATCTTAGATTAAAAAAACAACTTTGTGCAAATATGAATACAAATCCACAGCTGGATTTTTATCTGCATTGCTCAAAGAGGTAGTGTATCTCACATCCTTAACAAGTGTCTGATTTTAAAGTACGATAGTGACAAAGAACGAGAGACTTCACCTATTGAACCAACCATCAGGCACTCAGAGATGCCGATCTCACTAAGTGTAACCCCGTATTAAATAGCTATTAAGACTGCAGCAGCATCCTCGGTGAATATCTCCTGACACGTGAATAATTCAGATGGTTCTGTCATAAGTGCACATTTGAACACGATAGAAAAAAAGAAAAAAAAAGAAATCCATACTCTGAGTGGAAGTAAAACTTGTTCATGCATAGACACCAGTCTAATATAGTAGTGAGTTGTTTATTTAAGTGTTGCTTCATGTAAGGTCACAGTTTGTGCATATTCGTGGTGTGTAAGACATGGTCTTGGTTGTTATTGGCTGCCATTGGCTTGTGGGTCCCCCAGTTTTTGGTGATCCATGATCTTGATGTTCTTTTCAGAGTTTTCAACGTTCCTCAATAGAGTCTCGAGCCTCCGCTTGATCTTCTTCTGGTCCTCCATAGCACAGCTGATCACAATGGCCTGGAATTTTTGGTCAATGGGGACGGGCGGGGCCTCGGTCACGCAGGCCGCATGCAGGGCTAGCAGATGCTTGCGGCCGTTGTCTATGTCGTCCAGCAACTTTTTCACTATGTTGTCGATAATGGATGTGGCCTTCTGCAGTGCTTCCTCCTGCTGGGAGTTTCTGATGGTGCCGATGGAGATCTCCACGGTCAGTGTGCGGCCAAGTAGACGGTTGGCGGTCAAACTTAGTTCTTCTTTCTCCCCTAGAAGACGTGAAAAAAGAAAAATCAATGCAACGTAAAGTAATTATACAGATAGTGGAAATAGAGATAATAAGGAGAGGTCACAGAGTAAGGTTGTTGTCCTTGTCACGTGTTTCCCTGTTTGCTCCATTTCCTTCCCTTCATCTGAAGGCAAACTCAGGTCAATGTACTGAAAATATCCCATTGCATGCTGGGATAAAAGCAGGTTGAACAGACCAGTTTAGATTAGTGAGATATGCTTTGGCATCAAACTCATCAGATCTTCTTTTGGGAGGGGTTGCAAAAACTCAGATTTTGGATTATCCACCCAACCCAGCCATAAGAGCATAACCTCACTGGATCACAATGTAAGAGCTGCAAGAATATGAGAAAACACACAAGATGAAGAATGTTGTTCAGACAGTTGTGTAGTTATTGGTCGAGGTGCAGAGCCAGCATTGTGGCGAGAGTGTTGTGGGCCTCACCAGCGCAGATGTTTCGCATTTCTTGACTGCTCTGTATGGACTGGATCATTTCCAGGATGCACTCCTTTTCCTGCTCCAGGGCTGATGCTGTTTCACGTAAAGCCTCCACCCTGAGACACAGACAAACACACGTTTGTACTTCTGAGTGAGGACACTCACTGACATCATCTATTCCCGAGCCCCTAACCTTAACCTCCCACTTAAATCTCTGACCCTAACCTAAATCTATCTCTAACCCAAGATTATATACCTGTCCTAAATCAGCCTTGATTCTAACCCTAACCTAAAGGTATTCCGAAGTCATTCTTATCATAAAGTTAAAGCCTTAACCTGATTCTAACCCTCACTGAACCCAGCCCGTTCCAAGTAAACAACCGGTCAAAATGTCCTCAGTGCCAGCGTCATTTGGCAACCACAGTTTTCCAATCGTTTTTTTTTTTTTTTTTTTGTCAGACAAACTTGTACAAGAAACTTTTCGCGAGCCGTTATCTGTTTTTCTCTGCAGCGCTCTGGCGCGTCACGCACATGTCCCAGGCCCGTCGCGTCTCTACCTCATTTCCAGCTCGTCCAGACTTTCCAGCAGCCTCCCCGAGCGATCTGCCATGGACAGCGTCCGGCGGAACTGGCTGCACGAAGGCTCGTTCATCTTCGACTGGATTTTGGCTTGAGCCATGACGCTGAATAACTGTTACGATGGTTGAAATTCGGGCTGTGCGAGCTCGCAGGCTCCGTGTCATCCGGCTGACGGTCAGTGAGTGCGCCCCCGGGACAACATGCCCTAACATGGGCCGTGGCTTCCTCTCAGAAGCTTCCCGAGCAGCCCAGAAAGCAGGAGGAGGTTCCCAAGGTCTGGCTCGAGGACCCAATCCGATCCAGTTGCACCCAATCACACACACTTGTAAATATCATTCAAGATCATGCCGCTGTCTTAGGATTGTTGACAGTTTTCTTCATTTTTATTTTTTCACTAAGTAAGCAAATGTTGCATGTTGTATGTATATCCTGACATAGTTTCAAGAGAAGTTAGGAAACATATTTTCATATATTTTGTCACCTGCCGTCCAAAATACATCATCACAGTAGAATTGTGTGTCTCTGAAAAGTGTTGACTTTCAAAATCTTCAGTCACATAATGTTCAGGACCTTTGCGTCAGCACTTAGATCAGTTTATGCAACACACTGAATTTCACGTCTGCGAGGAAAACATAGATTGTAACCGGAGACTCCAGCTCTTAGCACACCGGTCACAAGTTCAGCTAATGGCATCTTGCAGCGTCATCTATGCCATCTATAGCACATGTGTCGACACAGGAGTGTGAGTGTGTGTGTGATTCAGTGGTTACATAGGATCTGCTAATGTCAGTGTGATCAATGCTGGGCTCAATGTTCTGTGATGTCCTGTCGATTATTTAATGATGGCAAAACAAGATATTGGAAAACAATGAACGCTTCTTTAATACATTTTAAATCCAGTGACATTGTACAAAACATTTCAATACAACGTCTGATGCACTGTCTCGCGCAGCTTTCTGTCATTAGAATTCCAGAAGACTTCTTTTAAGTGCTTCTTCTATCTCTGCAAATAGAAAAAAAACAGATTGTTACAGAAGTTCACTGCTAATATCTCGAGTCAGTACTTTTCCATACCTGTGGACTCTCTTGCTTCTTCGTCAGTAACAGACACTGCATGTTCCATTTCCTCATCGGAATCATCTGTAACAGAATACACAATGACAGGGAATGTTAATGTGAGGTCATTTTTTTCACCACTGTCCATTTGTTTGTTGGTTACTTTGTCAGTTTTGAATTTTGGGACAGATCCATTTAGGAGACAATGTCTGGGTGTCTCCATTTGGCTGCATCTTACATTATTCTCAGGGGAGCTGTTGGGCCTTGGTGGAAGTATGCAATTTTAGTTCCTAACATAATAGAGGGCACTTTATATCTTTCAGCTGCCTGATGTTTTACCTTGAGTCTGAATTTTATGATGGGCATATTTCATAACTTTTGCAAATTCACAGTGGCTGTGTATTGTCTTTACCGTTGTCTTGTTCGTTTGCAGTGGCAGCCTGTGTTTTCGGGTTTGTCTCGCAGGGCCTGGAGCTGCTGCAGGGTTCCAGTGAACAGTGCTGGGAGTGGTAGTGGTTGTGGAAACTCTGCACACCCGCAAAACTCTCCGGGCACATTTTGCACTGCACATCGAAGGTCTTGTCGAGGTGCAAGGCGGCGTGTTTCATGTGGACGTGAGTTTTCATTTGTGCATAGGAAGACACGGTTACGTCACAGGGCGCGCACACGTACTGACATCTTCCGTCAGCACCCAGATTCCTCATGCACTGTGTGTATGCAGCTTTCATTTCCTCCCTGCTCTTTTCTGAACTCATGCACGGACACGCAAGCCCACTGGTGCTCTGGGCAACAGCAGGCTGAACGACGTCCCCGTCATCCATTCGGAAGTAGTCCCTGCTGTGAAGACTCTTGTAGTGCTCCAGGAACTCGCCCTCCGCCTCAAACTGCATGCTGTCGCAGAGGCCGCAGAAGTGCGCGCTCTTAATCTGCCCATCATGCTCATTGACGCAGTGTCTCCGTACAGTGGACTCCTTGAAGAACTTCTGAGGACAGTGTCCACAGACGAATCGCTGAAAGCTGTGACTGCTCACGTCTCTGCAGTGTCTGTACACGGCCGCTTCCGAGTCGAAGATCTCCTCGCACATCCTGCACATCCAGGTCTGCTCTGCTTTTGAGGAGGGTGGCTCCACTGTGCTCTGCTGGACTCTCGAGGACTTGGAGGACAAACGCTGGGAGACATCGTGGCTGGTGGACGGCTCGGCATCGATGACTGTGGCGACGTCCTCGGGCACTTCTTGTTCGGCAACGTAGGTGTGGCCAGCGTGAGCGTCTGACACGTGCGCCAGGATGTCTTCGTGCCGCGGCATTTCCACGTTGCACTTGCGGCAGTAGAAGAGAAAGTTGGAGAGATGGGCCCCCCCATGGAACCGGCTCATGTGCAAACGGGTGATGGAAGACTCTCCCATGTGTTTGCCGCAGACGCCACATTGATGGAAAATCTGGTTTATAGCCAGGAGATGCTTACTGGCTGCGGCCTCCTCCAAGAACTGCAGACCACACTCGCAGAACCACGCCGTGGTCCAGCTTCTGCTCGTGCGGCTATTCACACTCGGGCTCAGCCGCTTGCGTTTGGCTGTAACATTTTCACCGGAGTCCTTCTCGCAGAGTCTTTTTGGCGTTTGAAGGCCAGTGGCCTGTGTTTCGCCCGGTGCCCCCTTAGCCATCCTGGAGTGCTGCAGAAGTGCTTTGCCCATTGTTTGGTTGATCTCGACGTCGTGCTGGGTCGATTCTTTGTGGCACTCGATTTCCTCTTGGCTGAGGAAGATCTGACAGCAGAGGGAGCACTGGCCTCGCACCTGCAGCTGTTTCATCACCTGAACTATTGTTTTATCAGCTTTGGCCACTGCACAGCCCTGTCTGCAGTGCACGCTGAAAAAGAAATCAGGAAACGTCACTTTTACTTTATGCATAGCGCTGTATGTTAGAATGGGTTTTTACTTACTTAAAGTGAGCTTGAGCTGCCTGGTGCGAGATTAGTACTTTGTGACACAGAGAGCAGCGGACATTGAATGGAACGTCCTTGCACAAAGCAATGAGGCGGTTCTTAGCAAACTGTGGGACAGGAATCGGCAGCGCTTTTCCTCTGGGTTCTATGCAGACGACAAAAGTAAAAGGAACATGTACATGTATCTAAAATACCTCCTGAGATTTGATTGTGTGTTTTAACTAAGATGTTGAAAGTTGTTGTTCAACAAACCATTCATGCAAAGAGCCTCTGTGAAGTGGTTTTTGGTTGACATGTGCTGAAGGCACTCGTCTCTGAGGTTGAAGAGGAGGTAGCAGGCAGGGCAGGCAAAACACACAATCCTCTGATAGGTTTGAGAGAGGCTGTGAGCATTATCAGCAGATGCATCTACCTAAGGTTCAAAAAGAGAGCAATCTTGAAGTTTTACTCCAGTAAATTCTGATTGATTCAAACTGAACTATGACTTTTAAAATGTAATGGTTAAAAAGCACTGGCAGAGCTGAGTGCGTATAAACCTTTGTCTCCAGATGTGTGCTCCATGCTTCTTTGGTCTGAAAGTGCTGCCCACAGGCAACACAGGCAAAGAATTCAGAGGGACATCCCTTCAGATTGGTAGTTGGATCACAAGGGGAATGATCAAACCTGCACGCAAGATATTTTACATCAGAAAATATGCTGATTAGCAACAGGAACATAGTTCAAAGTATATTATTACGATTAGTACCTTTTCAGGTGGCCATCAAGGAGTGAAGTGTTTTCATAAACACGACCGCAGTTAATCACTGGACAAGTGTGTCGAGTTGAACTATTTATGGGGAAAGAAGCACGTCTGCGCCTTCTTCCAGAAACAGAACTGATTGATCCAGTAGGAAGTCCTAAATAAATATAGAGGTTCAATCAGTTGGACAGATCAATCAAGACAATGACATCAACTGAGGACTGTAAGTCATTGCAGTACAACCAAACAGTAAATATACCAACGGCACTGATCCGGATTACCTGGCATCTTTAACCACATGTCCACACAGCGCTTTGCTTCTCCATTAGCAGCACTGAAAGCCAACTCCTGCTGTCCATGAACTCTTTGTAAGATCTGCGTCTCCTGGAAAGAAGTTGAAGAGATGAATGATAACAGACAACATGCTATGTTTTTAACCTATGAGTGAAAACCAGCAATGTTCAATGATCATTTGTCCACAGGGTGGCAGTGTTGCTATGACCACAGGCAAACGGTGATCTTACCTTGAATGCTCTGCATTTATCTGCCCGTTCCTTTTTCTCCAGTGCCACCTGCTGTGCCAGTTTGTCCAGTGTAGACGAAACACGGGCTTTGTGGCGGCTGATTTTATCTTCAAGCTGTAATGGAGGGACGAGGCACAATGCAGAAAACTCTACAGATAGTTATTCAGTCATTAAAAAACTGTTCTGTTCAGCCTCTCACCTCTCCTGCGAAGGACGAGCATCCCTCACCGTCACTGTCATCACTCAGCAGATCAATACAGTCCAGCACAGGACGCTGCTGGTTCTCCTGATGCAAGTGCAAGACACTGTGGGTTAGTGTTCTATACCAGACCAGCAGCATGGAATAGAATGTGTGTGCTGTCTGTATATATACAGATCATTTATGAATGGACTCACAGATACAAACTCCACATCGTCCTCCACCCCATCTTCGTCTGTCTGAACGGGAGAAGACATTTATCTGTGGGAAACAACAAACTCACTGAAGTTTCCATGCAGACTGGGTGCAGGAGAACATAATACGGTCAGATCGGTATATAAAAAGTAATATACACACACAACTGTAACTGTAGCGTTGGGTTTACTGACTCTGGACCAGCTCAAAATACTTCTCAGAGAGAAAATAATGATTTTAAAAACATAAATACAAGAACGGAAATGCTAGCTCAGCTACACCCCAGCGTCCACATTCATTTAGGCGAGGTTTCGCATATAAAACTGTTATAATGCTCCATAGCTGGCCGTTACTGCGCACCTCATATCGGACCAATGCTCACTGATCCAAACAGAACTTACACGGGGGAAATCCACGTCAGTTCCACAAAATCACACAACCTCTGTCAACATAAGCAGGATTTTCTCCCTCGCTCGCTCGCACGTCACCCCGCTCTTTAGTAGCGCCTCGTGCGGTTGGAGGCTGAACTGCAGCCACCCGCGCTGCTATTAAAGCAGGGTGCTGTTGCAGTGCACCCCCTTGACCTATGGGAGCAGCACTGAGCACCGAGCTGCTGCACAGCCAGACCAGCGAGAGAGAAGCAGCCGCGTCCTCATGGTTTGAGTTCAACACGGTAATGTGTATGGAAGAATCTCGTGTTTTAGCTGCTGTAAACATCATGACACCGACGATCACAGTATGCCTCAGAGAAAATTCACAAGAGGTGGCATGTTGTTTTATTGTGAGCTGTTACTTGTTTTAACAATTTAGGCAGCAGTGAGATCCAGGATGGCACCAGACATCAGGCTAAGCTAGCGTTAGCTTTCTGGCGGCTGCACTTTTGCGACGGGTTTTCCTCTGCAGCTAAAGTCTGGTGGATATTGGACTCGACTTTACTGTTAGATAAACATGGTGTGAACCAGTGTGGATAAAGCCGAGCCACGCGTTACCTGCACTTTCTCGTCGAACTTCTCAGATGACGAGAGGAGCAGTTAAACTACACAATCCAAAATCAAAACAAGCGCAGCTGGTCTGGTCTGACACGTCACGTGTAAAAGGAAGCGCTCCTTTGTCCGCACGGGGTGTCCCGCGAAAGCGGGGTTACCGGGTATACAAGGCCTCAATTATATCCGCCCGTCTGGATTCAGTTTTTCTGGATGAAGAGCGAACCTGTCGCAAACTCTCACAGTGAAATCCTCCCAGTCAAAACCGGTTGGAGTTGAAACAGGCGGTCTACCCATCAGTGTTTCCATAGCAACACAGGATACTAGATGTCTAGTAAATGATGCTCAATATAGTACTAGAAACACAGTAACATATATATGATGTTTAAATACTGATGGTCAAAACTCACAACACAAAAAATAATCTGCAACAACTACAGGTGATTTAGGTTTACTCACCAAATACAGTTGTATGCTTCTTAAGTTTATTTATACAGTTATATTTGCAAAATAACTGATCTTATGTAGTTGCCATACCTGGAATATTATACATCAATATTTTAAAATGTAGATTCATATTCAGATAAATGTGAATAAGACAGGAAACCTGAGCACAATGCACATACAATATGGCTGTGCATAAAAATGCTAATATACTGCATTTAGCTGTAATTGATGCCTTGGTTTTATTGCAGTTCCTTTTGAAAGTTCCTTTTTAGTTTTCATTAGTTTTTTTTTTTTTTTTATCCTACTCTGCATGATATCAGTCTATCCAAAAATGACATAATCCTTGTTGGATTATGATTAGATTTGGTTTCTATTTTTCCCCCTAATCCTGGAACTGTGTGATGGGCAGAGCACCTGCCTCTTTCCAGGGCCTGGGGAGCAAACAGGATACTGTGAACACTGCTGTATATCCTATGTTGTCACAATACATGATGAATACATAATGATGATGCAAAGTAGTTTCAGTATAAACTGTCTAGTTGGACTGTTGATGCTCATGTGAAACCATGTACTGATGAGTGCATGGGCAGTGTGGCTCTGCAGCACATCTCTGCGACGCTCTGGGGAATCTGCTGACTCTCCCTGCCAGAAAGGAAAATAAATAAATAAATAAATAAAAAAAACTTGCGTCTCTGCTGAGTCATGCGTTATCCCTGGCAGTAATGACACCGACACTCCGGGCTGTCCACTGCAAACCGTTCACGCTCCGTGCGCGCGGCGCGGTGCGATGCTCTACGCACATGTCAGCTGGAGAGTTTATTCTCATCCTGAGCCTCCAGTGTCGCGTTGGCGGAGGAGAGGAGAGGGGCCGGCTGTCTGAAGGCTGCGGGGGTCCGTCCACCACACACCCCGCTTGATGATGATCGCTGCGGCGTTTCTGGTTCTGCTCAGGCCGTACAGTATTCAATGTGTGCTGCTGCTGCTCCTGCTGCTGCTCGGGACCATCGCGACGATCCTGTTCTTCTGCTGCTGGCACCGCAGGCTCCGGAATGGAAAACATCCAATAAAATCTGTGCTCTCCGGACGCGCAAAGAGCCGCGGTGAGTACCCGTGGCGCAGGCCGGGCATGCGGCGCACATCCTCCTCATAGCTCCATGTCATGTCTGTGACGTTGATGTGTGTTCACAGTCTGTTTTCCATCTACCATCTGCTGTAGCTCGCAGCTATATTCTGGCAAACTAGACGTATACACACTGAACACTAAAATTGTTGTTGTTGTTAATGTGCGTAAAGACGATTAAGCATTGAATATCTTTGTGTTTTCAACGTCTTAAATTGAAGGTGTAACTTCTAAGTGACACGTCATGCTTGTTGGAACATGTTTGATCATAACATCTTCTCTCATCTGCTATGTGCCCTGTAGTTGGCCTCCGAACGCACCATTTTCGATCAGAGGTAGGATGAACTTTTCTCATTACTGTCTTGAGTCATCCTGATCATTGGCATCTTATTTCTGGGGGGGGGGGGCTGTATTTACATTATGTCAAAGCATCAAACAGGCTCCATGTTGTATCAAAGTATAATGCGACAGATCAGACTGTTTGCACTTTGATCGAGGACTGCAAGACTATTTTAAGGAGCATGATGTGCGCAGTGCGCATGTGTTGTCAGTGAATGAGTGAGTTTGCAGTTTCATGGGATGGAGATGGATCGAAACTTAGTGTCGTGTTCTCAGAAACACAGGGCTTGAAAGTGAAAGACTAAACTGGGCCGACAGGAAGCGTCCTACTCAGATGTGGTCCTTGTCTGATGCTGTCACGTTTAACCCAAATCCGTCGAGCCCCTTGTCGATCTCAGTTTCCGTTTTACGCACGAAATTTTCAAAATAAAATATGCCACTTTACAGACAAATATATTGCATACATAAAGTCGCCTCTAATGAAGGATGCGGAATCATAACATTGAAGGACTTCATTTGTCTTCCTGGCATAGAGGAATAGGAAAAAGCTACAATGTTATTTTATTGAACCACAGGGATGCTGAATCCCAAACAGATCAGTTCTGTACTTGGTGTTCAGCATCTTGTATGAGGACCAAACAGCAGGGTTGATACATACCTTCAAATATAGTACATGCAATAATAATAATAACAGCTTAAATAAAAAACTTTCATTTTAAATCATTGAACATTTTATATTGAAATGTTTGCTTTCCGTACATGTTGAAGTTGCTGTATCATCTTCCTCCAACACTTCTGCCTCTGAAATCTAGGTCATGAAACAGTGCCCCCCCCCCATTATGAATGGTATCACAATTATTCTTCACATTATGATGAAACCTTTTATTTTCCTGTGCTCAGACTCTTGAACACTGAAAACCAAACCTGCTGTGTGCTTGACATTTGCTCCTGTTTCCCAGGGCTTCAGGCACAGTCCGCGTCACGCAAGAAGGAGCCTGCATGCTCGGGTGACGGAGGAAAAACCAAATCTGGTCGAGATTCCTGAGAGCGAACCCGATTCGTCGTCCACGCTCAGAAAACGCAAAGTCAAGAAGAGGGTCCTCCCTGAATTCTACCAGTCTGTGCAGGTCACCCCCACACGCAAACCTGTAGGTACCAAGCTTAACTGTGACCATGATTGACCCAGTGATAAAGTGATTCTATATTTTGCTTGCTCTGCTCCACAGGGACACCACTGTGCTTTTTGAAGCTGTTAAGGAGTCAGTAAGTTGCTCAAGGGCACAGGACAAGGGTTTGTCCCAGGCTTGAACCCTGGATGTACTCTAGAGGTACAATGAAATTAATACGTGTGTGGGTACTTCGTATCCATACTATCCCGCTGAGCCAGAATCTGCACAGTAGTGATCAGGGAGGGTGTGGGCATGATATAATGATATAAACACGCTTCACCATCATAGATCAGTTTCATCTCTCAATCAATTTTAAAACATCAAATGACTAATTTCTATAGACATACTGGAACAATAATCACTCAATCAACTAGCATCAGTGGAAAGAACTCCCTAAAATGACGAACCATATTGACAAAAAAAAAAATTGAATTTTTTGTGCCATATCCCATCCACTAGCATGGATGGCAGCCAGCCACCAGGGGGAGATCAAGAGCATTTGGCATCAGTCATATTGTCTGTCTAGTCAATGGTTTAGAAGAAGTGACAGAAAGGTTTTCATGTTTCCATCTTTTCCTGTGAATTAGCTGTAGTGATTTCAGTCACCTTCCTTCAAACAGCTTCAGCTGTTAGAGGTGAGGAGGGAGGCATGAAACGCATGGGCAGGACTTGGAAGTATTTACTCAAGGCGATGTGAATCGGAGGCGTAAACACACCTCCCCTCGTTCACTCTCTCTTGACTGTTTTGGCCATGGCAAGTACTTGAATGCCTTTTGAGTTGAGAACGCTATTTATTACCATCTCTTCCGAAAAGACACTTCAACTCTTATAGCTGTTGTGTGGGGCCCAAATCCAGGTCACGACTAGACCTGAACTGCTATAACTGACTAACCTTTTGATTGTTGCAATGTCATGTGTCCGATAGTTGTGCTGCAGACTGCTGATAACACACTCAAGTGGTTTGGTGCCTTTTGTGTGAAAACAGATAAGAACCTGGGAGATGGGTTCTCTTATCTTTGTTGTTGTCATTGGTCAGGCTGTTGAATCCAACGCTTTGTTGCAGTGTGAGACTGTATCTGCATGCTTCTAATTGTGTTGTTATAGTGGATCTTAAATACTTAATGTGGCAGTGAGCAGGAGATCATTCGTACACAAGGATTGTTTCACAAAAGAATTCGAGGGAGTTTAATGTAATCATGAGATCCATGATGTTCTGGAAGTGAGCATATTTGAATATGTATTAGAACGGCATAAACTAGCCCAGACAGAGATCAGCCCACCATGCATCTTTCATGATCTATTTGCATGTTTAAAAATGAATGATGCAGAACGCTTGCTTTGTCTTGGTGAGGTCTTATTTTTTGTGTGTTTACTGACTAATAATCTCTTTAAATTACCCTGTGTACCAGACCTACTGACTCCTTCACAGTTAATACACAGCACGGACATAAACTGATTGTTTTAGGTCCAAGAGTCTTTTTCATTTGTGAATTTTAAAGGACATTCGGGCTTGATCATAATCATTTATATGTGATTGATGCCTTATAGCCACATTTTCAAATGTCACTGACATACAAAATAAAACTACGATGTCCATTTTAAACTGAAACAGCTCCCGAGCAAAGAATGTCGGGTATTAACAAAGAAAAAAAAGAATGTTGTACATGCCCTAATGGAGAGGATAAGCCTTGTATTAAGTAATGGGGGAGGGCTTCCAATCCCTCAACTATTCTTATCCCTTTTCAGTTATATAAAAGTAAATGAAAAAATAAAAACACTTCTGAGAGAATATGCCTGTAATATCTGAAACAAATGAATATTTAATTGATTTAATTGACTTTCCCCAAATAATGGAGTGTCCCCCCTTTAAAAGGAATTATAAATAAGCAGAAAACTGCTAAAATGCAGACCCAAGCTGACCCTGAGTTTTATCCTGATAAAAAGTGATGTAATGACTAAAAGGGCTGCTGCTAGTTGCGTGTTGCTTTGATGGGTAACGTTCATCCTGCTCTGTTTGCATTTCATGGATCTAGACTTACCCCCCAAAACACTTGTTTTCCCGTTGTAATCGCTAAGCAACCAAAGTGTTTGTCCGCCCCACCTGTCTCCTTCTTAGTCAGCCTATTTACCTGCATTTGTTCTGTTGCATAATCTCAGGTGTGTCACGGTGCAGAAGGAAACTGCAGCTTAGTAATTCATATAATTACCCATTATATTAGCAACTTTTGCTTGCAATTCCATCAGAATTGCATATGTTGAAGGTATTTATTTGATTGAGTTACACTGACTCAAACCAAGGGAATCGGTTAGTTTAGCACAGGTATTGGAACAAAGCATCCTCCAACACTGAGCCTCGTGCAGGCTCATTGTGTCAGAGGCTTCCCAGCAGTGTGCATCCTCATGGGTACATTTGCCACACCAAACTGTGGGAGCGGCTGCCCTCTGATTATCACCCCCTTCCCTCCCCTCCCCTCCCCGCTTGTTGTGAGGTATTTGTAGCCATGCACCCCGCACCTTCGTGCAGGGATGGCGCTCTAACACCGCCCGAGCCACACCGGCTATGACGCGCAGCCACATGCAGTCTCCAGCTCCGAGCCCTGCCTCGCCTGCTCTCTCAGCAGCAGCAGCAGCAGCAGCAGCGGCACCGCCATCCCCTCCAGCGCTCTGGAGATCTGACATCACCCTCGCATCCTTAATGCTCGCTTCCGATGAGGGACGAACTCGTGGCCGGAGCATCCCTCCCAGGGCGTGGCATCGTGGGAAACTGACGCACGGAATGTGCGAGTGAGCGGTGGCGGCTAATAACGCACAGGACAGGGATTGTTTTTCTTCCCCTCGCAGCAGCTGACAGGTCCCCATGTATACAGTGGTAAGTCTTACAGTTGACCTGGCGGGGGAGCTAGATGCTATTGATTTCACTGGCTTGATTTGGGCCGATTCTTTTATTGTGGATGGGTGGTTGTTGCCTCACACCTTTCGCATGCACTCTGACCTGCGATGGTGAGACATTATCGGTTCGCTCATTGTGTCTGTTCTTATTTCTGGGAGGAGGAGGAGGGGGGGGGGGGGGGATCATGACAAGCATTGTTCCTTCATCTTCTTCACTGCCCCCCGTTTTTCCTCCCCTTTTGTTTCGCAGAGCTCCAGCTCGGGGAACCCGTCCCTGCACGGCTCCATGTCTTCCTCGGCGGATTTTTCGGACGAGGATGACTACAGCGTCAAATCCGGCTCGGCATCACCGGCTCCCGGGGACACGCTTCCCTGGAACCTGCCCAGACACGAGCGGTCCAAGAGGAAGATCCAGGGAGGATCCGTGCTGGACCCGGCGGAGAGAGCGGTGCTCAGGATCGCAGGTGAGGGACTGCGTCCTTGTTGACCGGTTTTCAGATCAAATCCTGAAAGCACGAGAAGAGAACATGCACATTGGGACTAGTCTGTACCTGGTGTCATCACTCAGGGTGGTCAGCTCTGTGGTGACATGGGTTTGTGGTCCATGTGATGGTATTTTTATTCTGGCTCTTTCTATCCTGGGTATGAAACATGTAAAAATACTACAGCAGTAAAATATAAATAAATGAATATAGCATTATATAGAAAGCTACTGTATGTGTCCTCTTACCAAAGTTTAGTGTTCACTTTAGGTAGAAAAAAATCAGTTGGATTCAGAGAAAAAAACCCAAATTAAATCTGATGTCAGCCTTGATGAACAAGGATGAGTTTACATGATTCATGCGTTTTATAAAGACGAGTTGGCACCATCAGACTTTGTAAAACCTATAAGCTGATTAGCTGTTAGCCAAGAATCCATATGAATATTGATATGAATGTTGCAGGGGAAACTTCCACTGAAGACTTGCATCTTCTGGACAGGTGTGTGTGTTCTGATGGGGGAGTGAGAGCAAACACACACACACACGAATCCTGTCAATACACTGGTGAAGTGTGTGTGGGTGAGTAGAGGGTGGACAACAGTGGAGATGGAAGCTGTCCATGTCTCTGTCACTGAGACGCCTGACTGGGGAGAGGCGTGTATTTATGTTGACCACACTGTAAAAAATCAGCCTTCAGATGAGTCCTGTTTGTTTTTTACGCTCGTGATTTTGCTCAGTGTTGGGCTAATAGAGGCAGACATGCCTCTGTGTGTGTGTGTGAGAGAGAGATTGTTGTTTAAACTGTAATTTTAATCAGATGTCACTCTCAGGAGGAAGGAGGGGTGTGGCTTTCCTGGCCCGTCACAGATTGACACTTTTTGCAGCGCGGCACGTTCCTATCAATCAGTGCGCGCCGCAGAGGAAGTGTCGCCCATTGGCCAGAGAGCGGGCAAAGGGAGGGACGTAGGGCGTTTCCTTTCCGTGCAACAACAGCGCCGATCACTCACACACACATACACACGCACACACACATGCACACACACTCACACACGCGCTGCGTCTGCCCCTGTGCGCCGCGTTTGTGAATGTCCAGTTTGCGGAGCCCGGGTTATGGCACAGCACGCAGCGCCGCAGGCTTATGTGCTCTCGGACGAACAGGAATACCTCCAGGCCTACGAGGATGTTTTGGAAAGATACAAAGGTAGGAGATCGGCCCCGGTGGCACAGGTCGAGGGTTTTAGGGACGATGAAGTAATGAGTGCGACTGCTCGTTTGACAGCTCCATGAATGTCAGCCTGCCCCCTCCTCTCTTTCTCCCCCTCTGGTGACTGGTCTGTAGTGGCCTCATCCCCACGCTGGGAGAAGTGGGGAGATTTCCTGTCCTGTCATCCCGTTCAGTGTGAGCTACAGCGGAAAGGACAAAAGGTTTATTATAGGACGACACCTGACCATTACATTAAATGAGTATTTGTCTTTAGATTAGATATGATTTGAAATTGCTATGTCATGGTGTCAGGAAAATGAAAGCGATCAACGGGGGCACACAGTGTGCTACTATAAGGGGAATTCAAATCCAGATCTATTTCAATTTGCTTTCAGGAGAAACCACCATTAAACCACATAGAAACAAGGGCCGTAATGTATATCATATCAACAAACGGTTATTGTATTTGTAATGGTTTGCATATAGAAATATCCCAGTTTGTGTAGTGTGTATCTGTTATAAGGACAATGATGACTCTGGATGAGGCATGAGCTCATACGAGGAGGAGTCCATGTCTCTTCATGTAGCTGCTCCTTTTGTCATTAATTACATCAAATCCATCACGTTTAAGACATGTACGTTGTCCACTGTCTCTGTGACAGCGGGAGACTCCCTGGAGGGAAATAATGCAATGCACTCTGAGGCTCTGAGGCCCGCGCAGAGCCGTTAGGAGCTGGATTCAAACTGACAGCAGCATTTTTTTTTAACTCCTGTGTTTCCCTCTCACAGTAAAGCAGCACACAACATTAAGCAACACTGTGGACCATTGTGACGAATGCTTCCCGAAGTGCGTTCTCTCAGCTGTTGGGAGCACTATAGCCAGCAGGGCCAGTCAGCTGTGACAAAAGGCCTAAACACCCTGACTGGACTCCACTGGGATCATATGATGTAGAATCATTAGGAGTCTGTTGCTGTTGTCTTCAGGCAGCAGAGGAGCTGCAGCGATCAACAAGCTCACTTAGTTTTTCCTGGTGTCTTCTCCCACTGACGACCATTGATTAGCTCTTCCATTTTCTGTATCGATCTTAGGGAGAAATTTGACCCCCTGTTTACTGTGGGTTCACAATGAACCTCTCAAAGAAGGGTAAGAACATTCTCTTGCATTTCATTTTATGGAAGCGTTGCAGCCCTTTCGTTGTTTTCACTTTGTCGTCTTAATTTAAGCGAATCGCGGAACTCATGAACAAATGAATCTTGTGTCTTTTTATCTTGCTCCTCTCATTGTGCACCGTATATTTGTTGCTTCAGAGCGATCCAACAACTTGGGATCAGCTGGGCTAATCATTACTTCTGGCAAACTCACGTACAATCCGGTTTCAAGCAGCTTAACTCTCATCTTGCTCCTCGTGGCAGGGAAACAAATACAGTTCCAGGTTTAAAGCGGAAAGAATTCGTCAACGTTTATTTACTAGGGCTCAGTTAAAGGGGGAGGAAGTCCATCATAGCTGGTCTATGAATGAGTGAGGTGGTGACAATGCAAGTAGGATTGACAAAAATGAGATAATATCTGATTTAAAAGGAGTGACTTGTGCTAGTAAGTGTTGTGTATATACTACTATGGTACAGTATATTTGAGCAAACAACTGGAAGACAGGAGTAACACATGTTTACTTACATCTGAACCTCCCAGTTTGTAAAAGGGGCTCGGAAATGTATTTTTATCATTTCAATACAATATTTGTCTGCTTCTTCGCAGCTTGGACTTTTCAAGTTGTGTTTGTGGATTGCTGGGATCACCTGGAGCCTCAAGCCTCTCACCATGTGATGCCTAAGCGTATGAAAGGGGCACATTTTCATAGAAAGAGCATCAGCAGTAACCAACCCAACACAAGCAAACACAGCAGTAAACAGAGCAGAATATGGGCCAGATATAAAACAGCTTCCCCTTTGTCTCATCTCATAAGGGCTATTTAAAAATATATATATATTTGTCAGTGTTATTTAAGGCAAATGTTCTTAGATTTGTTGTTTTGGTCCGCACTGGTGACTGTATGTTATTGTGGGTGGTTGTTGTCTGTGTCCTGGAGTTTTCAGACATCTGTGATATGATGGCAGCGGTCAAAGAGAAAAAGAAATAGAAACCGAGAAAAAAAATATGTGCAGGTTTCACTTTGGTGCTTCAGGTGTGTCTCGAGAATTCTTTCACCTCCAGTGTGACCTCAAGTGAACTTAACCAGTAGAAATTAGTGCAGGACACAAACAGACATTCAGAAGAAAAGACGAATTGTGAGTTTAAAATGTCTTTTGCAGACAAAGCATAGCAATGGCTCTCGATGTGGAGCATGCACGTACAGTTCCTATTTCCCCAACTGTATTGAATGCCGAGATAATTAGGTATTACAGTTAATAATACACTTTTGCCCAGAATCGCTTTAAGTCAGGCTGAAATTCAATGCAGGAGTTTTACAAAAGGCTGGGAACTTGAAGAATGAGTTAAACACACGGTTTACCCGACACATACAGCAGTTAAATGCAGTGGGTGGCTGCTGTGTGAGGCCACACTGTTCCAGCGGAGCCTGCTCGGTGGGTCATCAGCACGCTGGGAACATTAGAGTTTCCCAACAGTTCATCATCCTCTGAGATCAGGGACGATTGAATGGATTAGACATTTGCTGGTTCAGTCAACTCTTTGTCTTTTCAAGTTGCCTTTGTGGCTTTTGCTGTGTCGGGGAGAATATTCCTAAAGCGGGCTTCATTTGACTTTGCTTCTTGAGAGAATTTAGAACATTTCAATTCGAGCCAGAGAAACATTTTGTTTTCCAAATTCCTCACCTGCTGCCCTTCTGTGCTTGCCCATGAATTTTTTTTTATTCTCTTATTTTTGGCTTTGATAAAGGATTTGAAGACAATATTTGAATTTACATTTGATTAAATTGGTCTCTGTGAAAGGACACATATGGAAAATAGTTCCTAAATGAATGCACAATGCCACTGATTTTTCTTCATAAACACTCCAGGCAAAATACTCATAACATCCATGTCCAGCTTATGACAAAGGGATATAATCAACCTCAGCGTACAGACATAACCTGCCTCATACTGACTGCTGCTCCTTGTTGATATTTGGGTTATTCCTTTATGAGGCTTTGATAGACAGATACAGGACATGACTAGACTGTCGGACGGCTTCTCTGTATTTTGTGTGTTATTGCAGGGCGTGGTCTGGCACTGGCTCTAACACTTTCTGTCTGTGAATCCCTGCGGCCTTGCTGATGATTCAGTCGCATATTACAATCCACATTTCCTTTAATACAAACAGCAGTACCATGATATTGCAACGATGCTACGATCAGTCGTTTTATACTTGTATCATCTGAAGCTGTGCAGAGTGAGAGAGCATTGTGTTTTTTTCTGCACAGTCACTGCCTTTGTCCATCCCCCTGGGCCGTGCCCAGCCCAGCCCCTCTGCTCTATGTCGACAGCCCACTCATCACATTCAAATGGCCCAGTGGCCCACACATGCATCGTGGCCGCATGCCTCTATGGATACTGTCTGCTTCCGTACAAAAGACACTTTGTTTTTATGCAAGCAGCTTCCAAGTTCCACAGCCCTGTTCATGTGTCAAGCTGATGGCGGTGACACTCCTTTTCTGGCTTTGTGTTGAGGTTTCCCCATTGAAGGTGGTCTCCCTATGAATCTCAATCGCTTTAGAGATTAACGTTTAGATTTAGCTCATGCCTACCCGGGGGTGACCTCAGAGTCTTGATTTGGATCCAGCAATTATTTTATATAGATATTGCAAGATTTGTTTTCAACAGTTGGGTTGAATTGTCAGAGAATAACACACCAATCTTGATCAGAAAAAAATCAGTCCAAGGCCTGTAAGTAATTTGTTTCAGAGCCAAATAAATTCAAGATTTCTTTTAATTTAAACGTGGTTTCCTGAGGGGGCGGTTGGGCAGAGTTTTTACAGAGTGCCTTTGTGTTTCGCATTTCAAGCAACTGGGCTTATACGTTTGTTTATCACTGATAAGAAATCCACTTGTTCTGGCATTTGATCGTTATAATAACATATAATGGAGTCCATGTTGAACAATGATATGACTGAATAGGACTTTGCTAGTTTAATCTGGAGTTTATCTGAGTTTAAGTGTGATGCTACCACAGCCACAAACTGGAGTGCTAAGTGCTAATGGCTAATTAAGTGCATTAGACCTCCGGATCCGTTTCCAACTGAAGCTGAACTTGGTCCGTGATCTCACGATATCAATTTAACAGAACTAATATGAAGCAGCTATGGATGTGTGGTGTCATTTTACAACAGGCTCCCCTAATATGTGCTCTCAGATTAGAGCAGACCGCAGTTACCTCTTCTTAGAAACCTCATTGAAGGTTTGGATATAAAGAAGTAGGTCGTTGTCAGTACACTGTACAGTTAAAATAGTGGAGTTAGGCTGAAACATAATGTTTCTGTTGCTGATCTAATCAATGGAATTCATTTAAAATGGTAATTCAACCCAGAGCTCTCAGGAAGCCTTTTACTGCTCCATCAGAGAGATTTTTTTTATTCAGCCTTCAATATGTGTTATTGATTTATTTTGAGATACAGCATACCCCTCTGGAATACAACACATTTGTGTTATTACCTCATAGTTGCATGAAATATAACTCGAGCGCAGTCCCATGTTTCTGCATCACGTATGAGTCGAGGCACGATGCCTGCGCACTGTTATGTCTCTGAATGTTGTATTTATATGCTGTCATGGTGATGGGAAGTCCAGCATGACCCAGCCTCATTCCACAGCTCCTCTCAGCTCCTCTCACATGAGATCACCCGTTTGAGCCCGTGTCCCACCCCTGACTCATGCTCTGCAGCTTCTCCTCTCCAGCTCCAGAGGCTCCACCCCTCTCCACCAAATGTACCAGATGCTGGAAAGCAGCAGGGACACATTTCCTCTCCTCACTGTTTGGCTAATGACTTAGCTGCTCTGTGTGATTGCATATTAAGTGCATGTGTTTTCATAAACCACAAATTACTCAATATCAGGAGGAGAATGGAACCTGAGCAGGAACTTTTTGGGAGGGTCTTATTCTTTTATCAAACATTGCGTATGTTTTGGATACACCTGGATATCATTGTATCACAAACACAAAATGTAAAGTGAAATCTGGTCGTATTTTGTGGTCAGCTATAACTGAATAGCACCTTTTGTAAATGTTCCACAGGCCGACATAGAAATGGACACAGAATTACTTGAAGTCATAAATCTTTGTTATTCTTCATAATCTCAGTGAGAGGGGGAGCAGAGGAAGTCATATTTCCATGTGAAAAAAACTCTCTAAAACAATGCAGCTGTTGCACATAGGCGGCTAGTGTTAGAGAGTAAGCAACTGTGTGTGTGGCGCTGGTGGTGGGGGGATGTTAGTGTGCATGTCAGTCCCATTAAGAGACATTAATGCTCTCCTCTTTCCTCTCCTCGACTCTCCTGAGTGTGTCTGTACAGACTGAAAGGGCACGTTTCCAGCTTCACCTTCATCCTCCATTTGCTTTTCATCAGAGGCCTTTCAACTTGACTTCAGTGGAGATATCGAGTATTTCAGCTCAATGGCCTGACACTCGATAGAAAGATATAAGATTACTCTTTATATTCTGTTATTTAGTGAAGTTAGGGAAAATAATGTGACTAAATATTCTCTGCAGCAGTGGCTCCTGCCTCCTCTCACCGTCGCAGTCTGCGGTTATAGAAGAGCTGATCGTCTCTTGAGCTTCAGGCTCAAAGTGAAGGCTGAGTGGAGGTGCTGCTCTGAAGGCTTGGCAACCTGTTTCATTTACTGAGCTGTTCCAGTCACATATTTCAGACTCTGCCCTGCCCCTCTGAGAAGACAGTCTGCAGCTCACTTGCAAAGGAATGACAGAAATGCTCCCACAGGTATTCATCGTCTCTCGCATGCTGTTTTTTCTTCACCGCCGATCAAGATGCCACTCTGACAACATAGTCGTTATAAAAATGCTGTGGAAGAAGGTGCCCATTGTGTGGGCCTCTGCTCGAATGAGTGTGACTCATCCATAGGTTGTAACAGACAATTCCTGGTTTGTTTGTTTGTTTTTCCACCTGTCAGCAGGATTGCTCAAAACTACTGAGGTGATTTCAATGAGATATTAGTGAGGAGGTGGGGCATGTTGAGGAAGAGCATTCATTTTGGACTGGATCTGAATTAATGGGAATATCCTGGAACTTTTTTACATGACAGTTATGGATGGCTCAAGGAACATTATCAGTAGTTGTTCTGATTGTCGTGAGGGTAGGACAGAAATTTGGGGTCTCTAGAGGATAATTCCCTTTTTCTACTGGGTTAGATGTAACAATAGCTAATGTGTTTTTTATTTAATAAACAAATTCCAAACTTTGATATTACGCCTACACATCTACATCACAATATTTTAGCATGTTTACAACAGCTCTGTTGGAAAGCAAAGCCCCACAGAGCTGTTTGCTGCAGACAGATTGTTAGTCGTGTTACAAAACATGATTTGGGTTCTCAGTGAAAAAGGCTTGCAACCAAAGC
Source organism: Pseudorhombus dupliciocellatus (assembly GCA_016785235.1). NCBI lineage: Eukaryota > Metazoa > Chordata > Actinopteri > Pleuronectiformes > Paralichthyidae > Pseudorhombus > Pseudorhombus dupliciocellatus. Next base: position 1,197,358 of record JAFBJW010000258.1, read on the forward strand.
TGAGATCAAACCCGCCTAACAACACTTATTGTTTGCTTGTTTTGCTTATTAATTAAAGGTGTTAATACAGCAAAGTTATTTCAGAGTTGGTTCATGCAGCAGCGTGCGCCCTGCTCAGCCAGAGGTGTGAGATATTAACTGGGATCAGAATCTGTGGCGGGGAGCAGCCCTCCAAACTATCTGCCACTGCCATGCAACACACGAGTTTGCACTGAATGCAAAGCAGAGCTGCACATGCCTTTGCTCACTGGGCTGGTTGTGACACTAGAGATGAGAAATTAGAGCCGTTTAGCAAGAATGTTTAGCAAGTCCTTGTTATACGCTGGAAGGTGGAGGGCTTTTCAGTTTAGTCTCTATGTCTGTTTTGATTTCCCCTCCCATGCGAGGTCAGGGGGATTACACCGGCTGGATTTTGATTGCGAGGACTTTTTGACCGGGCTCTGCTCAGAATGTGAGGATATTTTAGGCATCCTGACGTAACAAGAAGCCAGAGGGTGTCACCCCCCCCCCCTTGCCAGATATTCTCTGTCAAACAACAATTGGTCCATTCTCATGTTCAAAGACTTGGGATGGTGTAGTAATGAACGGCCGGCAAGAAACATTGCAGACTCTGCTGCTGCTGTTTGAATTTGTTTTCATTTTTGTGTCATTTTTTTTTGTGTGTTTTTGCCTCAGTGAGGTAGCTATCATCCATGCAGACACACAGACACTGTCATGTCATTGAGAATGAGCCAAGCACATCCTAAATAAATGGAATACAAGTTTCTTTATGGGCAATAAACCACATTTCAGACGCCTAAGTAGAAGAAATTCTTCCCTTTTACTCACAATGGTATAAAAAGATTCCTCTGTGAATTCACAAATGTTTCATTTGTTGTGTGTAAGGAAATGAAGCACGTCACCTCAGTGGCACAGATTTCGTGGGCTGCAGTTGTGGGGGCGGCGTAGTTGAGGGATGGAGTTATTTATAGCCGTGTGCACGTGCTTTGCTGAGGTCTGAGAAACTGTTTCAGGAGCGCTAAACGTAGCTGTCTGCTGTGCACAGTCTGCACGCCGCGGCGTACGGCAAAGAATAACTTCATTTTAAGTTTAACTTTCGCTCCTGGTGTGAATGTGCACTTCTGAGGATTCAGTGTTGTTTTTTTTTAGACGGCACGCAAATGTCAATAAGAGCAAATGTAACATGAGAGAGAGGTGGTTAGTCAGACTCTGTGTGATCCTCCAAACATCATCCATTAGAGTCAAAGGTCACAAGCTGCTGGTTGTAAGCTAAGCTCTTCCCAGACGTCTCATGAACGGGATTCGTGCAGGACTTTCATGTGCAGACATTGAATTATGCAATAATTATAATGATGTGGTCAAGCATTGTCAGTGATATTATGTTCTATGTATAGCTCTGGTTATTATGGGAATTTAAAGATGAATTAAGCAGATATGTAGAATAAAAGCAAAGAAGCAGAATTTTATTAATAAAGAAAAAGCACATCTTAATTATATTGTGATAGATCAGTAAAGCTTTATGACATGTCAATCTAGAGAGCGCTGCTTTATTTTCCATTTGTTATCTGATCTCTACTCATCTTAGCTTCTGCTTTATCGCCACATGATACACGACTGCTGTCTCAAATCTGTGAGGTCATCAACAAACCACAATTCAGGTTCACTTTTCTTATCCTCATAACATCCTCAAGAGGGCACCATACTATCAAACTCACGACAAGCTTTTGAGAAGCACAGGTACCGAAACGATTCCTCCCAGTGCAGCGGCTCACCTTGCTCTCCTCCCAAATACTGACAGTGTCGAAGCGTTCCCGTGAAATGAGTGTCACCATCTGAGATTGGCTCGTGTTCATATGAAGAATTCTTCATGTGTGTTAACAACGCTGTGTGTGAGGCAGAGTAGGCTGCACATCTGGACCCTGGTTGACTCTTTTCCAGCCTTCATCCGTTCATCTCCTGCTCGGAGCTGGAGAGATTCCTTGAAGACTAGCCCAGCCAATCTATATTAATGAGTTTCCCCGAAGAGCTCTCTATATTATTCAGCAGAGAGCGTACATACCAAATTGGTGTCCTACTGCAGACAGCAGCACTTTATATCTCTGTGATTCAGCTGTAATGTAGAGTCACCGGGACGGACACGTCACCGATGACTCAGCAGCACTACTGGTAAAGGCCTCTCTGCGTGACAGGCTCTCAGCGTGACGTCGGTTTGATTCCTCTGGTTATTAGGTTCACGTGACTGATCCATTTTATTATTAGGTGGAACTATCAGACGGATCATGATGCTCCTTATCTGATGTTGCATCTTCATGTCAGGCCTTGATCTATTTTAGACCATCACACAGAACGACTGTCAGATCAACCCACTTTCTCATTCTCAGCAGATTTTTTTTTGCACATGCACTATTTTTAGATGAGCTACATGTAAAAATTGTAAAATTCCACTAAGATTCAAACAACCCTTGAAAAGTGTTGCTCTTATTTCCCTGCATGCGGTCTCAGTTGATTCTGTTTGCTGCACAATATAATAAGAAATAATTGTAAACGTAAGTGGAACATGTCAACATACAGACTCCATGCTGTCAAACTGCAGTACACTGCTCTTAAATAGCAGCTTAAATAAACCACGTTTTGCCACAGTCAGCTGGAACTTTCCTCAACCGTGTTCCCAAGGAGATTTGCGTCTTCTTTTCCTTTTCATTTGGTTTTTACAAAGGAGCACTGATTTCTTGGGGTTTTCTCCGTGCTGCTAGTTAAACACATAACCGCATGAAAAATCAAAACAGAAAGCAGTCATGGAAAACCTGACGGAACTCGTTATTGAGAAATGGAGCTGTGGCTGCCCTGGAGGCTGGCAGGGAGGCAGGCAGGGGAGCAGGCAGGCGGGGAGGAAAGAAGAGGGTGACTGTTGCTCCTTCCTCAGTCACTTGTCCACATGGCTTCTGTGTACCTGAACGTTGCTCCTCTTGACGCCACTCAGGATCCAGCGCAGGGGATAAAATGCCTGTCAAAGATGGAGAGGGAGCACAGGGCTCACCTGGTAACGCTCATGTGCTGCATGGGTCAGTATCTCACTGCTTCTCGTCATTTCCCCCGGGCGACTACTCACGTCTGTGTTCTCGTGAAAATTTCCTGCGGCAAAGCTTGTTTTGTGGTCCTCGCTGAGCAGCACGAGCGGGAGGAGGTTATCTGTGCTGTTAGTCCGTGTGGGCAAAGTTCAGGAAATAGCTTATCGTCGTGCTCAGTTGTTGACAGGCAATGTTAATGTTTTCTGCAGTTTTTGAGAATGATCGAGCAGAGTTGTGTCTGGCACACCGGGAAGCCACGAAATGACTCACGCTCTGTTCAGTCCTGCCCTGACTAAGGAAATATATCTGTTACTGGTTGGCATGGAAATGTCGTAGTGTAATGTCTGTTCATTATACTCCTGCACTAGATAAAACATCTTTTTTCCTTCATTCATTTCCTTTGCATCCCAGCCTCTCATATGTCACTGGTGGCTGGAAGTGTAGTTGTTATGACAACAGGAAAAAAAAAAAACATTTCAATGTCCTGGAAAGTACATCCTTTACAGGGAGAGGCTCTTGGTTTCTTATGCTAGTTTTCTCTGGGTACTGTGTCTGCCCCACTGTCCAGAGACATTCACATTGGGGTAAAGTTCATTGAAGAGTTTGTATGGGGATGTGAATGCAACCTGTCCAGGGTGTATCCCCTCTCTCACCCAGTGCCAGCTGGGATTGGCTCCAGCACCACCAACACCGTGACTCTCGAAAGTTATAGATAATAGACGGGTGGATGGATGAATAATAGATGGACAGGTGCAGCAGGAAACAAAGGATTGAAATATAGTTCTAAATGCTCCAAAACATAGAGGGGGACATTTACATTTTTCATGTGTGTACAATAATCTGCAAATTTGAAATTTGGCAGACATCGCAGGCATCTGTAAATTTGGATTCTGTCTATATTTGCACATGTTCAATATTATAAATGTGTAAAAAAAATAATCTGATAAGATTGTCAACTGTATTAAGAATTTCTCACAAGTCGACATACCTGCATATACGAGGAGCTGAAGCCTGAGCACGCAAAGTGTCTGAGTGCACAGTCTGAGCACAAGCAGACCCAACACCTTTAAATTGAGATCAAAGAAATCAGTGTATCGGGCTTTTACAAACGATGTTTTCTTTTTTTGCTGTTTTCCTCAGATGAAAGAGACAGAGTGCAGAAGAAGACATTTACAAAATGGATAAACCAGCATCTAATGAAGGTAAGACCCGACGTGAGCTCTTTGTCTCTCCCATGTATTATTGTCTAAAATATCGAATTTCAGTTTATGAGCAGTCACGTAAATATCTTATGGAATCACACGCTACGGCTTCCTTTTAAAACAATTCCTACAGAGAGTAAAACCAGAATGAATTAATTAAAATTCCAGTATTTTCTCCCTGAACTGTCATCAAACCATTTTCCCTCTAAGATAAACAATCCATTTAGGAACTATTGGCAGAAATAACAATTTCCACTTTTCATGTTGGGTCCCAACAAGCTCACATTCCTCGCCTGCCATTACTAAAGCTTGTTACATGTCATTTAGCATAGCAAGCGTGGCTGCAGCTACAGGTTGTGCTTTGTTGGCTCAGGCATTTAAATATCTCAATGTGTGATAATAGAAAGATGAACTTGCTTTAAGGAATTTAACGAAACACTTAGACAAGTGCCGGCATGTCTCTAATACGCCTTTGTAAAAATAAATAAATCACTAAACACTTTACAGTGTCTGTTCAGCAGGGTGTGAGTAATTTACCCACATTAAAAGAACACACTTTACTGAGAAAGACAATTTTTATGTCAGATTAAAATTGACACTGTGATAAATTTAATATGTGATCAAACCCCTAGAAAATTGAAACCTCTGGCTGGAATCTCTGGGCGTTTTTTCTTCAAATTTGACTTTTTCAACGTTATATATATATATATTCAGATTCTGAAAGGCTGCCTTCAGGCCTGTTTGACTCATTGCTAGGCCGCAGCAGGCCATGAGAAATCAGAGGTGCTGAGTAATAGTTGGGGCTCTGCTCGGTTGACCCATCATAAGGGTGCAGGCCTATTTTGGCTCCACAGCTGTGGCAGCTATCTGGGATTACTAGTGCTGAAAGCTCTGTGTGAAAGCAGGTCAGCGGGCAGCCGGCAGCAGGGGGGTTTTAGAGACGTGTTATTTAGGACAGGAAGGAGAGATGGGCCTGATGGAACCACTGGAGTTGTTAAGTGCCTCATTCAAGAGCTTAGATAAGGTGTCAGGAAGATATGCTGGTATATGCTGATACGCACCCAACGATATGAAATTGGAACATACGTCAGTGTGATAGGAACTCATTAAAATGGCAGAAATTATTTTTGGGAAATGTAATGAGTATTGGGTATTTTTAATTTGGTCCTTGACTCATGCACAAACATGGAGGAGGCAGGGTTTGTGACCACTACTGCAGCCGGACACCAGGTGGAGCTAGAGATGCTTTGATGAGCCGTCATGTCATCCATGTTAAAATATCAGCCTCTCCTAAATAATCAGAGATGTCAGAACATCCATTTCACTTCTCAGTTCATTTTATTTGTTTGCAGTGTGTTCACAATTTGGTTCCTCACCTGTGTTTGAAGGTACGGAAGCATATAAATGACCTGTACGAAGACTTGAGGGATGGACATAACCTGATCTCACTGCTGGAGGTTTTGTCTGGAGACACACTGGTGAGTGAATACACGTTTATCATATTATTTTCCTTTTGAAGGATCTATATTTGTTTTATTCCCAAAGTAGATAAAATATTTTTTTTCTTCTTCCTTGTCAATTTTGGGAAAGCTATCAAATTAGATGATGTGCTTGTCATAAGAGCTTGCCTATAAATACAATGCATTGTTTGTAAAACAATAATAAGAAGATGAGAGCGGGTATTCACCCTGCTGTCTGTAATATTGCTGTGCATTCTCTGCTTGTTCTAAACTCAGAAGACAGTCATTGCTGTACTTGTATAAACAGTCGTGTCAGCTCTCACCGGGCAAACATTTACTGCCTCTCATGCACAACCAGCACCGTAGGGATACGATGAAATTAAAATTGGGTTGCAGTTAAATTCAGGTCACAAGCAGGGAGCTGCATTGCCACAGTGATTACGGCTGAGATGGAGGGAACACAGGACTGGCTGTTAAACTAATAAGCCTAATAGTGTCAAAATATATGTGTATGTATATATAAACATATATGTATATATACGCATGTGTAAATAAAGTCTACACTGTTATATAATAATAATAATAATAATAATCTCCTTTACCATATACAGTAGTCTCAGTCCATGTATCCTTGTACGAGGAGCCCCTGCAGTTTACTCCCTGTCCATGTGGCTAACTTTCATCTTCTAAGTATTTGTGTATTTTATGTTTACATCCTCTTCTCTTCTCCACTCTTTGCTGTTTCCTGTCCCTTGTCTAACCTCCTTTGATTTGGCCGCTGTGTGTGTGTGTCCATGTCCTCCTTTTTTTTTTTTCCCTCCCCCCATGTGGTGCCTTTTCGGGGCAATAAGCCGAGGGAGCGCGATTTACTGAAGACATTGCGGTTGGTGAGTGGGACAGACGCATGTGCGGTTGAGCAGCATGGAGACACGGTGGATGATGATAAGGGGGTACGTGTGGCTCGCCCCCTCCACCTCCCTCTAACAGACTAACTCACAGCGTGCTGTGCCCCCCCCCCATGACAAGTGTAGAAAACGATCCCACTGGATGATCTGACCCTTTCTGCAGTAGCGAATACCTTTCCTATTTTCCAATAATAGCAAAATTGCGATTACTATGGAGCATCATGATTCATGTTACGATGTCTAAATCTTTGTTATCATAACCATGATGATTGTGATGATGCAGAGAATTGTGCCCATGATCCAAGCTGACTGCTCAGTTTTTCCTTTTAATGTATGTGGGATGAATTTTAAACGATTTGGCACAATGGCCTCACAGAATCATCAAAAAGATCCAATTAAGTTTTTAAGGAAATTCTTTTTTTTTTTTTTATCTGCATATCCATTCCAATAGCGCTCTGCATCATTAAACCGTACAGTCAATGCTCTCCGAACCTAGCTGAGCTCCATCTGCTGCTTTTATAGTATTTTGCTGCTTCACAGGTGAATGACAGTCACGGAATCATAGAGGTGGGCTTATTACGTGTTGCTTTGCTACTGAGACGAGCAGGGTTCTTCAGTCTTCATTCCTCCGTCAGCATAAAGACATGGCTGAATGCAGCACAAGCCTTTCGCTGCTGCTGATCCTGCTGCACCCAGGCTCCAGTGCATTTTCCATTTCATTACCTCATATCAGGGCCCTTGAATGTTCACGTGGATTTCTCCACAAGACGTAGTTGTAGTTTGTACCCTTCAGCACCATGAACCGAATGTTAACATGTTCTAATGGCACCTCTGGCTGTGGAGTGGGTGATCGTGCAGGTTAGGTGATGTCATCTATTAAAGCATGTTTCTGAGGAGATTTGTGGAGGTGGAAATGGTGGAAAATGCTCAAGGACGGTGCTGTAATGTGTACAGTTTGATTTTGGGTGGACTTGAAGGAATGGCTGCTCTTCGTGTGGGTCGAGGTTTTATTTATGTGTGTGATCACCTCACCAGATCAGTGGGTAAGAACCTTGAAGCATGATCTGTTTCCTCTCTGCTGTTGATCACTTTAGTTATTTTTGCTCTGATTCGGAGAAGAACCTGATTACCATACTCTGTTCTCTTCCCTTTTTATGTCCACAGCCTCGGGAGAGAGGGAGGATGCGCTTCCACAGACTCCAGAACGTTCAAATAGCGCTGGATTACTTAAAGAGGCGGCAGGTGAGAATCGCCCACAGAATTTTTTTTTGTTTTTTTTTGTTTTTATTTCTCAAGAAACTAGAATGATTAAAGCCCAAAGTGATGAAACCACATTTACATTCACTGGATCCACTAGATTTTTTTGGGATCTGCATCAAATTGCTGATAATATCCAACTCAATATATATGTTGATGTGATTTCATCAAACTCTATAAATTATTCTCTGAGATATTACTGAAAAATGTGCTATTGCCTTGCTAGCATTGTGTTTTCTCAGAGTGTCCCATGACTTTGCTTCCTGGAATAAATCTGAGCGATTGTTGTCATTAACCTTTCAAAGCTCAGGCTGCCGACAATCAGCCTGCAATCAGTGATGCAGCAGACGTGCACACATTTGAAGGCACCCACCGCCTTTATAGTTTCAATCATCTCACGTTGTTTTGTTCAGCTCATTAGCTGCAAAATTGTAATCGTTTCGGGGGAAGGCGACTGACCACAAATCCCATCAGTGGGGTTTTCCAAATCGTTGATTGCCCTCCCTCCCTCCCCCCCGTCGCTGTCAGAACGCCACGAAGAGCACAGCTTGGCTGAGCCACAGCCAGATGTGACGTAAGGCTCGAGACAAAGGCTTCACACATGGTCCGCAAATGACTCGTTCTGTTGTTTTTACACACAACAGAACCAGACACACGTCCTCTGCAGGGAGACCTGTCTCATTTCCCCCTGCAGCTGATTGATCTCAGTTAATAAAAATGATGAGCTGAAATATGAGGAGTAAAGGAATCATTTTATTTTCTGTTTCATCTTTTATGTGAAGGATGGTATTAAATTGACACAACCTCTCTCACTATATATATATATTATATATATTCTGGTGGATGAAGAAGTCCTGGAAGGTTTATAGAAAATAAAATAATAGCACATATCCATGCTCTTTCTCCTCACAGTGTCAGAATCATAACAGTTCTGTTGCACCACCTTGTGGTGGGAGTTAGACAATAGGCACATGATGCATTATATAGATACCACACTGTTAAAAGTCCTTTGTTTTATGCATCCCAAAAACATGGCATTTTGAAATCTGGTGCAGGTTTAGTACACTTCAAGATATTGTAGGTAACTGGTGTTAATCACGTGCTGCTGTCATCAGGTCAAACTCGTCAACATCAGGAATGATGACATCACAGACGGTAACCCGAAACTGACGCTGGGACTGATCTGGACCATTATTCTGCACTTTCAGGTCAGTGTTGTCGACTCGTATCTTGGAACCTGATATGATTTAACAGCCACATAGTTCAGATCAGATTCTGTGATGCATGACACTGAGGAGGGATTTGAGAGTTTCTACCTGTGTTTGTAGGCAACAGAAAAGCAGCTGACTCACATCATTTCATGTCGAACGGCCTCGAGTTCCCGGCCGTGACTTGCATGTTTCTACTTTTGACCACAAGGTGTCAAAGCTGTGCCGAGTACATCACGCTGAATGTTGTCATTGCTGTGACTCCTTGGGGATTATAGTTGTGTGATGCCAGTGTGTTTATTTCCAAGTCTATATTTTTCTACAATTTTTCCAACAGTAGAAAACCTGGCTCCAATTTTGTTTTGCTTTCTGAATCTGCTTAAAAATGGTTCACTCTAGGAGTAGTTCTTTCTACTGGGCTGACACGAGTCCTGTGATGTGGTTTGGTGTGTGTGTGCACATCGGGAGTATCTACGTGTCCACCAAAGTTCAGTATCTACCCAAAATTCAATAAAGTGCAGACGAACCACTTCTCCGCCCTGTCTCTCCCTCTCTGACCGTCTTGCATTGAATTATTTATATCACTGGGCCGTGCCCTGTGGCCCAGTATCTGAAAGGAATATTGCAAAAGCCAGTATGTTTTTTTATTTTGGAAGAGAAGGGGAAGAAGAAAAATGTGTTGATGTGATTTTGCGTGGACGCTGACAGGTAGCATCGGAGCTAAAAACAACACCTGCTGCAGTCAGTCTCACGCAAGCCCCCGAGCTTTTACTCCAGCAGCAGCAGGCCTGTTTCCTCTGGGTTAACACTTGAGGAGGAAGTGTTGAGCGTCAGTCACTGTGCACAGATTTGGTGTTAAATCCGCCCTGCTGACAGCAGACTGACATGTATGAACGGAACAGTGTTTTTAACACTCGCATATTGCTTTTATACAACTGGCAGTGCCTGAAGTGTCTGGACCAGTTCCTCTCTTAAGATCGAGGGTTTTTCTGAGGACACGTGCTATTCCTGTTTCTGCAGGCGAATAGTTTTCTGTTAACTCATATAAATGAGCTCTGACAGGGCGAGCGTGCTGTTCCTGGAAGCCGGTTCACTGTGCAGGGTTTGCATTTCAGATGCTGTCAATTGTTTGGTCTTGCTTGCGTAGATAAGAGGTGGATTTCATTACACAAAACTGCTCCAGTGACCGCGCCGCGTTCAGGGACGTGGTCCGAAAACGCTGGAGCCTAATGTTTGTGTTGGCTGTTGTCACTGCGCTGCTATCACATGTATCTGTGCGTGTTTATTTTGCCCTTATTGACTGCAACTGACCCCGTGTGCAGTTTCTCATCGTCTGTCAGTTACTCAAGCACACGTCAATGGTCAGATTTCTATCAGAATCCAATGTTTTTGCCACATACAAGAAATGTGTTTGAGCTGAGCGTACAAATAAAAGTATATATGTGCGTGCTTAAACACTACAGCTGTTGAAATAACTAAGGCTGTAAATCATATTGACTATGAGTTTTATGAAGGTCTAACATGTGCAAACACTACTACATTACTGCAGTAATATCAGCGCTTGATAGTTTGACCATACGCTGCTCATAAATAGCAGCAAGGGTTTGAACTGTGGCTGCCAGGTGACTTTGACCTTCAGGGAAACTTCATTGACGGTGAATTATTGTCTCGGTGATACAGATATTTTTAGCCGAGCCGTGTGCCCCTTTTCGCCATGCTGCTTTTTCCTCTCATGATATTTAATTCAACAGATTCGGCTATGCCTCTTTGCGGTTTGTCAGGCGGTGGCAGCTCACAGTCGTTCATGGCGATGGTTGTTACAGGGTGACTCACTTCCCAGCCAGTGTCGGAGCATTTGTCCCGTCGTGAACTGCAGCGGGGGCGATCCGCTCAGATAATAGCGTTTGTTTAAACCATCGGAGCTCTGGCTCGGCCATTGTATGCGGCTTGATTAATAGACATAGTGGGAGCACTTTGTTGTCCAGCTCGGCTTTGCCCCCTGCCCCTGCAGCTCTCATTGACCCGCACCGTTCTGTTTGTCAAAGCCCTCTTCACCGGCCGGGACTGCGTCTGGCTCATGGAGCCAAACTTGCTGAGCCAAAACTTCTCACAGCATAATAGGTGGTCATCAGCTGGCAGCATTTAAATCAGCCGCAAAAACCCTCCCTCCCTCCCTCATCACAGACACAAATATTAGGAACCCAAGGGCCGGCTGTGACGTGCACGCTCGCTGTGTAGACAGAGCAGACTAACCAGCCCCGAACTGGTCCGTCCACAAATCATTCCCATTCCCAGCTGAGGGCTGCGAGCACGTGGAGCCACGTCTGTGTGAGCATTTATGGTGTTTGTGCTGGATTAGCAAAGCCAGGGAAATGTTTCAAAGGTCAGGAAGGATTCCAGTGTCAGAGGAGAGTCATGAGAGCGAGCGAGCGAGCAAGACATGCAGTGAGAGAGAGCGAGAGACAGAGAGTGGCTGACCGGTTCTCGGCTGCGAGCGTGTGGGAGTCAGCGAAAGGAAAACGCCAACCCTGCTGTGGGCGAGGCGAAAGTTTGTGTCTGGCTGCCGGGCTGTTTGTCACCTCTAATCGTCGGCTTGGTGTGCTGCTGGAAAATGACTTTCTGTCGGCTGGACTGTGGCTGTTCAGACCGAGCGGCCCTCGCTGGAGGCTTTGCCTGAAAGCAGCTTTGACGCTGTCGATGGGGGAGAGACTTTGTGGCTGTCAGGCATGGGAAACGTCTGTGGCTGTGTCCGAGGCCCTAAAGAAGAATGCTACGTCGACCCCAAGAAAGCTCCGCTGAACCGTGAGCCTCGAGAGCACAAAGGTCGCCGCTATTTCCAAAGAAAAAAGAGGAAATCTGGGGAGCTCCGGCCCGCTGGACCTCCTGGAAATGAAGCCATTTCAAACAGTTTCGCTGTCTGTGGTAGTGACGAGCGACAGGATGAGCCAGACGGGAGCAGGAAGGAGAAGCTGGTTGAACCCCCAGAGGTGGAGGAACCCCTATGCAGACAGGGCAGCATCAGCATGGGTGTCTATGTTGGAGAGGTACCGGTTTTAGTCCTCAGGGATTCTGGTGATCAACCTCTCGGGAAGAAGTTCGCGTGCAGGTTGGGGAGGTTTTCCACTGAGCAGTCGGACATGGAAGAAAAGCTCAGATGCATTAACTCGGCGTCCAGAGGTGTCTCGGCTAAGGAGGGTCTGCTTGTGAAGAAGCTCCTGCGGCGCCAGTTAAGGAGAGCGGTGAGCTTCGGAGCAGTGGAGCACATGCTCCGGACTCTGAGGGGTGACGACAGACTCGGGAGCGAGGAGGCGTTTGCCAAGATTATATGGGGCTCCCAGGCTCACAGGAGGAGGAGACGGAGGGCCTACACCTGCTCTGGGCTCCCGGCTCCTGCCAAACCTATTCCCACCCCACAGGTAAACTGAGAAGGTGTCATTTGCAGCTATTACTTGTATGATTCATGTTACAGTAATAAGGGGTTTGATGGGGTCTAATGTAATTTGAACGCCGCAGTGATGGTTTTTAAATCATGGGAGTGAACGACTACCATCAAGGAGCTATTTATTTTACCAAACAAAATCTCTCATAGCCTCATTTCAAACCTGTAAAGTTTGTCCCGTCGGTGTACAGCAGAGCATAACGCTGTCATTATGTTTGTGATCGCACATGCACGCACGTTTTGGGTTTGAATGGCTGCCAGACTTTGCTTGATTCACATTCTTGAAATGCGTTGACGGTAAAACATTTGCTTTCCCCAGAGGACACGGTCGTGGATTTACTGAATAATTTAACATCCTCAAGGGGAGAAGTGCAAATATAATGAGGCAGTGAAATAACAGAAAACTGCGCATTGAATCTAATTATATGTTTGTTTGTATTTTATCACATCTATGGTGGATCTGTGTGTCTTATCGATCATTGAGAACCTTTTGTAGTTGTGGTGAAGTTTGGGAGCAGAAAATGTATTTATTTAGGTTCAGTCCTTTTATACTTGATGTGCTGTAGGAAGCTTGAGACGGTTCTGGCCTGTCCACATCCTTTCTTTTCAAGGAAGACTGAGCTATCACCCAAGTTGCTGTTTTGGAGCCAGTTGGGCTAAAAGGAATAAACCAGTGCTGTGTCTGTGGCTTAAGATCATTTAAACTGTCGTAACTGTTATAATGCTTTTCTGAATCTGACCTGTTTTAAGTGGGTGTTGCTGGGATTTTAGAAATGTTGTGAAAACGCAATGTTTTATGTGGCACTGTTTGCTCCACTCATCTGGGGGAAAAAAAAGGTGTAAATCTATTCGCTAATTTATCACATAGCTCTATCTCCAATCTCTGCTCTGCCAACATTTTCCATGTGTCAAGTATGGACACGGCTGCTCACGCATCAGATAAGAATCCTGGGATTCTTGTCAAATATTGAATAAAACACATATATGTCATTGTGAATGGGAAAATGATAAGTTTTGGCTTGTTTCTGCAGTGGTTTAATATTTCCTTGTGTTAAAACTCTGGATTAATCTTAATATCAGAGCAGTTTGCGGGTTAAATTCCCTTAGTTCGTGCACTGCGCTCCTTCGCTGCAAATTTTCAAACCACCTTCTTCTTTTTCTGTCTGGGCCAGATCTCGGAGATTCATGTGACAGGGGAGTCCGAGGACATGACGGCCAAGGAGAGGCTGCTGCTCTGGTCCAGGCAGATAACAGACGGCTACGTAGGTGTGCGATGTGACAACTTCACAACCTCGTGGAGGGACGGGAGGCTGTTTAACGCCATTATTCATAAATACAGGTACTATTAGTAATCTAAGAATATCTGCAAGTGTTGTTGGATTGCCTTACAATTCTGTCTTTGTCTGTTTTTGTGTTACAGACCAGACCTGGTGGATATGAGTCGTGTGTCGACACAAACCAACCGCTCAAATTTAGAGCAGGCGTTTTGTACTGCTGAACAGCTCGGGGTTGCCAGGCTGCTGGACCCGGAGGGTAAGACTTACATACCTCAATCTCATGCCTGAGTTGGCTCTTAAAACCCTGTGTGTCCTTATTTGACAACTCAAATGTGTTGCATTTGGGACCAGACGTGGATGTTCAGTCGCCCGACGAGAAGTCAGTCATCACGTACGTCTCCACGCTGTACGACGCCTTCCCCAAAGTGCCCGAAGGTGTGGAGGGAATCAGCCCTAATGTAAGTCAATAGGCATCAGGCCTACCCGTAACTCCGCCCACTCAAAGTGAAAGTGCTCTGAACCTTTTCTGATGCTCCGAACAGGATGTGGACATCAAATGGGTGGAGTACCAGAACATGATCAAATACCTCAGCCAGTGGATCAAACACAACGTGGCCATAATGTCAGACAGATCATTCCCCAACAACCCTGCGGAACTCAAGGTATTAAACCACCTCTGTCCCTTTATATTTTTTTAACTCTAAGCTGGAATTTAGTGTTCATTTAGAACTGGCTTATGAGAGAGGTGAAGGATTGTGGCCAGACTCACATGTATTTGCTGTAACTGGAACCTGATGTGAGAGAGCAGCAGCAGCAGCATCCATGCTGCTGGAAGTCAATAGACGGTAAAGGCACCTTGATGCAGTAAGGATTAAAGACAAACCTTATGGACCCATATTTAGAGATTTATCCTTGTTCACGTTTATTTAAATGCTTCATTTATATCAGTGTAACCCCTCCTTTCCTTCACAGGCACTTTACACACAGTATCTGCAGTTTAAAGAACACGAAATCCCGCTGAAAGAGAACGACAAGACAAAAATCAAAAACCTCTACACCATGCTCGAGGTACGCACACGGCAGAGCGCGTTGCTTTGATTCTGTGTCTTCTCACGCGCTGTAATACTTCGGGGTTTGTGATGGTTCTGCCAGATGTGGATCGAGTTTGGACGCATCCAGCTGCCCCCGGGTCACCACCCCAACGACGTGGAGAAGGAATGGGGCAAACTGATTGTTGCCATGCTGGAAAGGGAGAAGAGCCTGAGGCCTGAGGTGGAGAGGTATGCAGCCGCTGAGCATATTAACACTTGCGTGGTGATGTAATTCAAAGTCTGAACGGGTATTTTCCAGAGTCTGTAAAGAGTTTATTAGCATTTAATTGACTCCAGCTTATGCATAATTGGATTGGTGCAGGTCAACCAAACGTTCTTTTGGCCACAGCAGATTAGCAATGTCTAATATTGTGTTGTGTTACTCAGTTTTTGTTATTATTTACTTTACTTCATAGTTGTGATAAGAGCTGATGCTCAGGATGTCCTGGTCCTCAACCAGAGGCTCAAATGAAAGACTGCACATTAGAAAGTTAAAGATAAATTACACTTATAAGGACCCTCCATTCTATTTTTATGGGTCATTTGTCTCGTTTTAACTGACACTATGTTATTAGAACTGAAGCCGGCGTTTCATTTTACAGGCTGTTTGTGTTTGAGGCACGTGGTACGATAAGGAAGTATGAGGATAGCGTTCTGCAATTGCAGTGTGTTTCTTAGATGCAGGAGCGAAGCTGCTATGTGAGTCAGCATCGCAGCCTTAGAGGCCTGCGTGCTCAGGCGTCATGTTGCAGGTTCAACAATGTACAACCCAGCTGCTGGAGAGTTAATGTCCGAGAGTGAATTTCCTGATTAAAGCAGAACCGCTGCGCTCTGTGATGTGGATTATATCAACATGTTTATGAGGTGTTTTACACAAGATATCTGGAGTATATTTACTGCAGCCAAAGATCACACTCTGCTTCTAACAGGGGTGAATTATTCCCTGCTGTTGTCGGGGAGGATTTGCAAAACTGGATTTGACGGGAATCAAATAACAATAATAATGATGAAACACTGATGAAATAACAAATCATTTATTAGGTGTTTTAATGTTCTGCAGCCCACAGAAACATGAAGAGCTGTTGAGATGTTTTCTGATATTTAATAGCACAAAGGCAGGCTCCGTCAAGTGTTTGGACTTGGTTTTGTGTTTGTTTGCAGAGTAGATCTTATTTCCAAGGGTATTCTCTGTTGACGGTACTTCGTGTCTCCTCTTCCTGAATTCTCAGTCTCTAAACAAAGCAGACTTGATCAATATTGGGTGTGGTGAAAACTCTCAGAAACAGCAATTACCGCCGTTTAATACAGTCTCAGTTCTCCTGCAGGTGTAGCTCTGTCTCAACCTGCTGTTTGGATTTCATCCCCTCGGGGCGGCATTTTATTTCAGGGTGGGATTCGTTTCACATGCCGCTCACCTGGCTGCTGCGCTATAAATTTGAGAAAGTTGAAAGTTGCCCCGTCAGTTGCGAGTGCTCGTGTTAAGAAAGGGACGAGGCTGGGGTCCGTACAGAGGGGACGTTTTGGATCAGACTGGTTTGCATGTGAGGTGCCATGGCCTATTTGGGGGGGCTCTCGTCTGTTAGCAACAGCAGCTTCAACAGCTATGGCTCCTATGACTGCATCTTCGCTGAACCTTTTAAAATGAACAGCTCGGTTCTTCTTAATAACAACATCACCTATGGATCCAGGTGAGGTTTGCCGTGCGTGGTTTGACTTTAGTGACACTTATCTTTTTTTTAATGAATTTATTCATCATTTTTTTTTTTTTTTTTTTTTTTTTTTTTTTAGGCTTGAGATGTTACAGCAGATGGCTAACAAGGTCCAGCGGGACTGCGTTAACGGAGAGGAGAGACTGGCACTGGCACAGATAGCCCTACAGTCTGTAAGTGTTTCACAAGCTTGATGTGACTTTACATTTAAATCATGAAAAAAAAATACTGTATACTGTGTATATTGCTTAATACACATTATTTTACTCTTTTATTTTAATCTCTGCTTAGGATTCAAAACGTCTTGAGTCTGGTATCCAGTTCCTACACGAGGCAGAGATCGCTGGCTACTTGTTAGAGTGTGAGAATATCCTCCGACAACAAGTGGTGGACATCCAACTTCTCCTGGACGGCAAATTCCCCTTTGCAGATCAACTAGTCCAGAGGTACACAGTCGATCCCCTTGTTTCATAACAAACAGCAACGTCTCAAACATTTAGACGGCTCATATTATTTATCTTAATTATACACAGGGTTTCTAAACTCCGGGATGACCTCCTGGCCCTGAGAGCCGAGTGTTCGTCGGTGTACAGCAAAGGCCGCACCCTGACCACAGAGCAAACCAAAATAATGATCTCGGGCATCACGCAGAGCCTGAACTTCTCTCAGAACATGGGCCCCAGCCTGACACCAGCCCTCACTCCCGCACTCACCCCGGGGGGCTTTAGTACTCCTGGGTCCACGTTCACCTCCAGCCTTACACCGGGCCTGACCCCGTCCCTGACCCCCGGCTTGCAAACCTCTTCAGTCCAGAGCTATATGGGGAGTGGCGGCGGCATGGATCCCGGCAGCCTCAGGCATTTGAAACACATGCAGATCCGCAAGCCTTTACTGAAGTCCTCGCTGGCCGACCCCAGCATGACAGAAGAGGAGGTCAACATGAAATTTGTTCAGGACCTCCTGATCTGGGTGGAAGAGATGCAGGTGAGTGGTCTTTTACAGTTTGTATGATGTACTGATGGCACGCTAACACTGAGACACTGGGCATTTGATTTTTCTTTTTAAAGGTGCTGCTGGACCGTTCTGAGTGGGGATCTGATTTGCCGAGTGTGGAAACACATTTGGAGAACCACAGAAGTGTCCAAAGAGCCATTGAGGAATTTCAAATGAGTCTTAAAGAGGCCAAAATGAGTGAAGTAAGCAATGACAACATGATCTATATCTAAAAAAAATAATGTCAGTGTTGATTTAGTTTCATAGCCTTCTCACTGAAATCATTTCCTTCAGAGGAAACTTAAATAAACGAAGCATATTTTTCTTTTCTCAGATTCAGATGACCCTTCCCCTGAAGCTAAGCTATTCAGAGAAATTGAACAAACTTGAAAAGCAGTATGAAAGGCTATCGGTAAGTTCTCCACTGATCTCAACAGTCATCTCATACGTAGCCTGCAGTGCTATTTAAATTCAAAGATGCTGTGTGCTGCTTTAGTCGGAACATGAGGCGTGTTGGTTTCAGAGCTGTTCCAGGGAGCGGCAGAGCCTCCTGGAGGAGCTGCTGGACTTCGTGTCGCAGGCCACTCAGGAGCTCATCTGGCTGAACGAGAAGGAGGAAGAGGAGGTCGCCTTTGACTGGAGCGACCGCAACGCCAACATCTCCAAGAAAAGAGACTACCACGCCGTAAGTCCTTTAATGTGTGTTTTCATTCGAGTCTTTTTTGTTTTTTTTTTTTTGTTTAACTGTAATCTGTGAAAATCCTCCATGCAGATAGAAAAACAAGGGCCTGTTCGGACAGCTGCGTCGGTGATAGCTGCTAATCTTGCACAGTTTCGTCTGAGCATTATGTCCTGAATGATGCCTCCATGCTGAGCGGTGCAGGCAGGTCACGATGACGCGTGGTCGGTCGGAGATGCTCAGTGTTTGTGTGTTTGTACAGAACCTGATGAAAGAGCTGGAGGATAAGGCGGAGGTGATCAAGTCTGTGCAGGACAAGGCAGAACGCCTAATGTTCAAGAACCACCCAGCTAAGACAACTGTTGAGGTGAGCCGCTGTTTGTTGTCTCTCCGCGGTCGGTACGTTTTGGACCGGTTACAGTGTCTCCACCCCGCGGACAGCCGCCACTGTGATTAAGAGACTACAAAGTCCTGTCCCAGCTCGTAATCTTCCAGCTATCGCACCTGGTTCAATGAGGTTTTGGTTCTCTTCCAGGCGTACAGAGCTGCCATGCAGACACAGTGGAGCTGGATCCTTCAGCTCTGCTCGTGCGTGGAGCAGCATCTCATGGAGAACGCTGTTTATTTCGAGGTGAGCCGCTGGCGATTTCATTTTTTGCGCAAATGCAAAATTAACGCGGCTAATTTGTCGTTGTCCGGCCTCTGTGCAGTTTTTCAGCGATGCCAAAGAGTCCATCGACTACCTGAAGAGCCTGCAGGACACCATTCAGAGGAAGTACAGCTGTGATCGGACGAGCAGCCTGCACAGACTGGAGGACGTCATCCAGGAGTCCATGGTAAACTGGTGAACAGAGACGCGCTGTGTTTGTGCAGCGTGGGGAGGTAAATAGAGGAAAGACACACACTGTGTTGATCTTGTGTGTTTGCAGGAGGAGAAAGAGCAGCTCCTCCAGTACCGCAGCACCGTAGCCGGCTTAGTGGGCAGGGCCAAAAACATCGTGCAGCTCAAACCCAGGAACCCCGAGAGCTCCGTCAGATCCTCCCTCCCCGTCAAAGCCATCTGTGATTACCGTCAAATCGAGGTACGACACCACGCCGCGCTTCACTCCTGCTGATCTAAAGGTTTCCTACGCAGTCTAACCTGCGTCTGTATCCCAACCCCTTCAGATCACCATTTACAAGCATGACGAGTGCGTGTTGGCCAGCAACTCTCACCGCGCCAAGTGGAAAGTTATCAACCCGGCCGGGAATGAGGCCATGGTGCCCTCTGTGTGTTTCACCGTGCCCCCGCCGAACAGAGAGGCTGTGGATATGGCAGCAAGGTGAGATGCTCATGAGTCAGATGTTCTGGTGGTGAGACATTACTCATGCTGCTTTTGTGTTTCCGGCAGAACTGAGCAGTTATACCAGAATGTCCTGGCGCTGTGGCACCACTCCCACATCAACATGAAGAGCGTGGTGTCCTGGCATTATCTCATGTCTGATATAAGAGCCATCCGCAACTGGAACGTGGCCTCGGTATGTTTGACTGATTCTCTGTTCATTCTCTTCATCATTTCTAGACAAATGCAACGTACATCCGTCTTATTTCCAACGTTATCCCTGACTCAGATAAAGACCATGCTGCCGGGTGAGCATCAGCAGGTCCTGAGCAACCTGCAGTCACACTTCGACGAGTTCCTGGAAGACAGCGATGAGTCCGAGGTTTTCACGGTGACGGACTGCGCCCAGCTGGAGAGAGACGTCGCCGCCTGCAAGGAGTACTACCAGGAACTGCTCCGGTCCGCAGAGAGAGGCAAGGCTCCGATCCCCTCCCTTGGCCTCTCAAATACGAGCTGCTGATTCGTATTGAACGCAGCGCTGCAGGAAACACACAGCTCTTTGAGCCTTTTAAGCCTTAAGTCAATACTTTCAAGAATCATGAGTTGCTTTTTTTCTGAAGAGAGAGTTGGGTAAAGTAAACACTTGGAGGTTGTTAATGGGTTTGAAGTAAATTTGATAACCTGTAGAAATCAAATAAATAATAGCATTCCTGGTTGACAGTCTGTTAGACAGATATGTGGAAGAAAACAAAGATATGAGCCCCTGCCCCATTTTTCAATGTTCTCATCTGATGAAGTCCATTTTGTTTGTATGACTTCATCTTTGGCAATGTAGAACGTGACAGTGACTCATTGCTACAGGGCTCACTCGGGCTTCTCTGGTGATAACGACGCCACCTAGAGGAGAATTTAGGATACTGTCAGTTAATGTGTGAGTGTATGCTGGAGAAAGGCAATTAGCTACAGACAAAAGTCTCATATATATAAAAGTATAATGTTCGTAATCTAAACATAAGTTTCTGTAACAGAGGAACACGAGGAGTCGGTGTATAACAACTACATCTCAGAAATCCGCAACTTCCGCATGCATCTGGAGGCCCACGAGGAGCACCTCATCAGGCAGATCCGCACGCCGCTGGAGAGGGACGACCTGGAGCAGAGTGTCCAGCGCATCACAGAGCACGAGGTTCACACCTGAGTACCTGCAGTCACTTTGCAAGTTGAAACATTTCCAGGTGTAGTTGTCTCACTCGTGCTTCTCTCCAGAGGAAAACGGCAGAGCTGAATAAACTCAAGGACGACCTTGATGTGATGAAGGAGAAGTGCGAGCTCTTCCTCAGGCAGGCTGCAGGGGCGGCGTCTGTGCCGACGCTGTCCTCTGAGCTCACTGTCCTCGTTCAGAGCATGAGCCAAGTGCACTCCATGTCCTCCATTTATATGGACAAGTAAGGCTTCCCTTTTTATTCCCCTGAAGTATTCCCCCGGCCATTGTAGCTCAATTGAAGACGAGTTCCTTCTGTTTCCACAGACTGAAAACAGTGAGCTTGGTGGTGAAACACAGCCAGGGTGCAGAGGTGCTGGTTAAAGCCTACGAATCCAAACTGTATGAGGAAGATGCCATGAATCCTGATGTCAGGTCCATTGAGGCTGTCATCTCAACGCTGAAGGTGATGACGCTTATTAATATTGAATAACCGCACCTATTACATGAATGTTTTCAGTGTTTCGAATGCCTGTTTTTCTCTCTCTCTGAATGTAGCAATGGAGGACAGAGATAGACGAGAAACAGGAGGTGTTCCATGACATGGAGGATGAGCTGCAGAAAGCACGGGTCATCAGCGATCGCATGTTCAAGGCTCACAACGAGCGAGACTTTGACCTGGACTGGCACAAAGAAAGAGCTGATCAGCTGAGCGAGAGATGGCAGAACATCCACTCGCAGATAGACAGCAGGTGGGAGATTTTTGGGCCTCTTGCAAAGATATGTATTTTTTTCATTCTGAAAGAATTTCTCATGATGATTATTTGTTATTGTTAATTCTCAGGCTCCGGGACCTGGACGGAGTCAACAAGTCCCTGAAACTCTACAGAGACTCGTACAGTAGTCTTGATGAGTGGGTCAGCCAAATGGAGGCAGCACAGCTCCAGGCTCAAGAAAACAAACCTGAAGATAGCAAGGCCCTGGCTGAGTTCTTAAACAAGCAGAAGGTGCTTGTTGCTGAAATAGAGCAAAAACAGAGCAGAATTGATGAGTGTCAGAAATACTCAGAGCAGTACTCATCGAACATCAAGGTAAAGTACTGTTTTACCAGTACGATTACTTTGTGATGCTTTGGTAATTTCTTGCAACCTCGTAACCTTGCTCTTAATTTTGTTTTTAGGATTACGAGCTCCAGCTGATGACGTTCAGAGCGATGGTCGACTCCCAACACAAGTCCCCCCTCAAGAAGCGGAGGATGCAGAGCTCTTCTGATGCCATCCAGCAGGAGGTGACTGGTTTTCCACAAGTCACACGGGATATTTTGAGATCCACGCGCAGCAAGCGCCCAGTAATTAACATCTGTCTTTACTTCTCACAGTTCATGGATCTCCGAACCCGCTACACGGCTCTTGTGACTCTGATGACACAGTATGTGAAGTTTGCGAGCGAAACACTGAAGAGGACAGAAGACGAGGAGGTGAGAGCTTCATACTTTTTGGATCTGCAGCACACTGTAATCGCTTGGGGCATCGGTGCTGCTTAAATGTATAATGGCCGTTGAGCTTTTCCTTCCTTGCATTGTTCCTAAATGTCCTCTTCTGTATCAACATGTTTAAACCTCACAGAGGAAGCAACAAACACACCTGCAGTTTGTTCGGCTCCTTACACTTGTTGACTTCTCTGAGTCTTTCTGCTCGGCTCATTCTGAGTGAAGATAGTTTGCCTCATTGCACGAATGAAGCAAACAAAATGTGGATAAGTGATGCATGCGTTTCCTTTTTGGTGGTGATGGAGCCTCGCTGGGAGAAGACTGCTTTGTCAGAAAGTCTTTCACTTGTTGTCAAATATAATCGACTATAAGGCTGTGGATGACTTATTTTTTGTATTATAGAACAGAAAAGCTTTTGAACAAGCACAGAGTGCGAGACGGACGGAGTGTGTGGAGCTCCAGAAAGCAGCAGGAGAAGTAGAGAGTAGTCAACTTAAGCGACGGATCCAGGAACAGGAGGCCTTGCTCGCTGAGAGACAAGCACAGCTGCAAAAGCTGGAGGGCGAAGTAGGGACGCGACAGAAGACTATTGACGAGCTGAACTTTCAGAAATCGCAACTCGAGCATGACACCCATCAGTATCGTACCAAACTAGACATCGCGTCCAGAGACAGAGCCGCCAGCGAGCAGGAGTTGATTCACACGAAAATGCTAATTGAGCAGTCAGAGGCCAAGTACTCCTTGGCTCAGATTAGACTGGATGACATCTTAAAAAATGGACAAAGTCACAGTGAGCTAGAGTCATCTACAAGTAGAGAGAGTGAGAGCGTGATGGCGGACATCCTGCAGCAGAAACTGGAGGAACTCAGCCTGGTCCAGAGAAGAGCAGAGATGACCGAAGAGAAAGCACAAAGCTATAAGACGCTGATGGATGAAAGCAATGATAGAGTGAAGAAACTTCAGATGGAGGTGGAAACCGAGCGGAACAACATGAGGCAGAAATCGGATGCTCTCCAGCAGGAGACACTGGACATGAGGAGATCCATCAGTGAACTTCAAGAGGAAATCAAATCCCTTAAAAGAGCAAAGACCTCCCTGGAACAGAACTCTTACTTCCAAAGCACAGAGGTTGAAGGCCTCAAAGAGCAGCTGAAGGCCGCCCAGGGAGAACTGCAGAAGAAAGCCTCCGCAGAGCATGAGAATAATTTCAGGATTACCAATCTGGAAGAGGAACTAGTGTCCAAGCAGACCCTGATAGATCATCTTAAGTTTAAATGCAAGGAGCTGACGAGGTCAAACGCCTCCTCTGCGAATGATATTAAAGATCTTCAGATCCAAACTGAGTCATTGGAAAAAGAGAGATCCCATTGTGAACAAAAGATGAAGTCTTTAAAGAGCCAGATAGAGAGCTGGAAACAGGAACTTCAAACTGCCCAAGAGGAGAACAGCTTAATCAGGAAATCTGAGCAGGCGTCCCAGCTCAAGAGTAAAAACCTCGAAGCAGATCTTCGACAAAATGAGTTAGTTGTTTCTCAGCTGCAGAAAAACATAGAGGAGCTAAAACAGATCAATAAAGAGACAGAAATGAATCTGAGGAACGTGAAGGCGAAACTCGATCAGGTGACTGCGGAAATCGACAGCAAGGATCAGCAAATTCAAATCTTTCAGTCTCAGGCGGAGGGAACCAAACTGCAGCTGAAAATTATTGAGGAGGAACTCAATAATACATCAAAGACAGCTTACGAGCTTCAAATGAAGCTGTTGGATAGCAGTGAAGAGTTAAGTCTCCTGAATGAACTGCAGCAGAAAACAAAAAACAATCCAGACATAACGAATTATGAGAAAGAAATAAAGAGTCTGAAATCAGAGCGGAACTCCCTGATTGCTGACATGAATGTAGTGAATGAAAAAGTTCTCAGGCAAGAAGCTGAAATAAACAATTTGAATACGATTATAAAGCAGTTCGGTACAGAGCTGGAAATACAGTCTGCCGAGAAAAAAAAACATTTTGATAAAGCCATGGCATTAGAGGATGAGCTGTTCAAACAGAAACACGGCAGCTCAGAGAAAACAAGAAATCTCGAGCAGGAGATATTTGCTCTTCAGAACGATAAGAAAGCAGCAGACAGGAAAGTGGAGATCCTGAATGTTAAACTTTCCGAGGTAAGCTCTGCCCTCCAGCAAACTAAAGATGAACTGGCTAAAGAGGCAAAAGAGCGGCAGGTGAGAGAATCCAAAATATCGCAGCTTGAGCGCGAGGTAAGTCAGAAAGAAGAAAAATCAAGTTCAGATGATTCCCGATCAAACCTACAGCATGAGAATTCCATCCTGAACAGGGAGAAAGCTGAGGCGCTGGAGAAAAACCTTTCATTGGCGTCTGAAATCAAGACGCTGAGTGAACAACTGAAAAGCACCAGGACAGAAGCTGAGCAGAAGCAGATGGACAACTCTGTCCTTCAGCTGAGGTCCCAGCAGATGGAGGAGCAGCTGGAGAAGTGCAAGAACATGTTAGGGGAGCTCAAGAATAAACTGCAGCTTCAGAAAGAGGGCTACGAGAGGCAGCTGATGCTAGTGCAGACTGAAATAGAGAAAAAGCTCGTTTTGCTGCAGTCGGGCATCGAGAAATCGAAGCATCAGTCAGAATTAGCGGAGATGCTCAAGTATTTCAAGCAGGACGTGACGCAGGTCGAAACAGTGCACCAATCGATAGTGGAGTCAAAGCAACAACTGGACTCTCTGCAGCAGGACAGAGCAAAGCTCACCCAGGACCTTTTGAGTCAACTGGAGGCGGATGGAATGAAACTAAACAAAAAAAAAGACACCTTACAAAGCCTTGGCGATGAAGAGTCAAAAGGATCGGCTAAGTTTAAGCAGGTCTCGCCAGACAGTGATGGGAAACTAACACTGAACGAAAATGAAGCGAGAACTCTTCAGATAATGTCCGAGAACCAGAAGCTGAGTAAACAGGAAGTCAGTGAAACCAGCCATCAGAGTGTGAGAGACGGCTCCACTGCTTCCACGAAAACAGTAGTGACAGTCATGCAGAATGTGACCTCAGAGGTACGGATGAAGTTACTTCACCATAATACATTGTATTATTTCACAAATATGCTGCATTTTAATCTAATACATTTTTACTGTTGCACTGGTATCACGGTTGTTATTGTAACAGTGAACTTTATGTCACTTAAAAGTTCTTTCAATGTCACATCTACAGATGACAACAGAGAGAGAGAACAGAGGGAAGGATTCTGTTGAAGGATTTAAACAAATCAAACAAGACGAGGCCAAAGTCATTCAAAGCCAAATCCAACAAAAATATTTGCAAGACGTGACGTCTGAGAGCGATGGAAACATTAGTGCTACACCGCAAGGACACGCGGCCCCGTGTGGACTAACAGAGCAACAGCCAAAAGAAAGCGTTCGCACCATTAGGACCAGAACGTATCTGATAAAGACATCTGGCGAAACCATGAACATCTCAGAGGAAAGTAGAACCGAGAGTGGTGGACAACTGAGCATCATGAAATATTCAACCCTCAAAAAGCTTCCAGAACTGAAAAGCAGCACGGGCATTCAAACCCTGGTCAAGTTTAAGCTCCTTGACGAGGAGGTTTTGCGCAAGATGGAGAGGGGTCTCATCACAGGCGAGGAGATGGAGGCATCGCTCGCTCCGTACGTCAGTAAACCGCCTGTTGCTGGAGTTTATGTGGACTCGAGTAAGAAAAAGCTTTCCTTCCTAGAAGCTGCAGAGAAAGGCTTCCTCGCGAAGACTTACGCACTTGAGTTTCTTGAGGCTCAGGCTGCAACCGGAGGCCTTACCGATCTGGTCACAGGACAGACGCACTCAGTTGTCGAGGCTATGGAGAAAGGTATTTTAGAGATTGGGCTGATAGATAAACTGATAGAGGCTGAGAAAGCTGTGAGTGGGTACATCCATGCTGGCAAAAAGCTGTCTGTGTTCCAGGCCATGGAGGAAAGGATTCTTGATAGGTACAAAGGCAAGAGGATCCTGGAGATCCAGGTTTCCACTGGAGGTGTGATCAACCCAGTGATTGGAGTCAGGGTGCCGGTTAGCATTGCTCTTGATCAGGGTCTTTTGAACAAGGAGACTCTGCAGAGTCTGTACGATCCAGTCAGTAACCCCAAAGGTTTCCACAACCCTGACACCGGACAGAAAGCATACTACTCCGAAATACTCAAGACGTGCCTTTACGACACTGACGCTTGTGTGTTTCTCTTCCCATTTGGTGAGAGACGTCTAACAGACACTTCTCCCAGGAGCACTCATAGAGTGTCCGTCGTCAGCAGCGGCAGCGGAGCTGAAATGTCAGCGTACGAAGCGTTCAAGGGCAAACACATCGACAACAGGACGTATCTGCTGCTTTCCCAGCTGGAATGCGAATGGCAAGAAGAATCCATTGTTGATGCCAGCGGAAGTCCACGTCGCATCATCACTGATGTCAAAAGTGGCAGAAAGCTTTGTCTAGAGTCTGCTCTGAGTCAGAGGTTTCTTGAAACGTCTGAGCTTGATGCCTATCGCAGTGGGCTGCTTAGTGTCTATGAGATGGCAGACCTGATATTTTCAAGAATGGTTGTGGTGGAGGATGTTAACAGCCCCATCGCTGGTCTCTGGGATATCACCCACAAGAAGAGGCTCTCTATTCTTCAGGGGTTCCAGCAGGGAATTACGGATAGAAGCACTGCCTTAAGGCTGCTGGAGGCCCAGGCCTGCACTGGAGGTATTTGCGACCCCTTTACTGGGGAGAGATTTACAGTCTGTGAAGCTCTCCAAAGAGGTCTTGTAGACGAGACGCTGAAACAGCAGCTCCAGCAATGTGAGCAGGCCTATAACGGCATCGTTCATCCCACTTCTGCGAAGACGTTGTCCATTTGCCAGGCTGTTCAGGAGAATCTCTTCCCTCAGGATGTCGGTTCTCGCTGTATCGAGTTTCAGATCCTGACTGGAGGGCTGATCAATCCCGACACTCACGCCAGAGTCTCGCTCGAGGAGGTCCTGCAGAGTGGCCTTGTTGACAAAGCTATGGCCCTTGTACTCAAAGATGAGAAGTTCCACAGCAAGAGCCTCACCTGCCCGAAGACCAAGAGACGAATCACGTTCAGAGAGGCTCTAGAGAGAAGCGTCTTTGACTGCCACACAGGGCTGAGGTTGTTGGAGGCTACAAAAGTATTTGGTTTTGTCACCAAATCACCATTTCTTTATACCTGGGCGTATTAAGAAATTCACTGTTCCTATGTTTCCTATGTTTATACATAACAAGATCAAATAATACAAACAGTATTCTCTCTGGTTTTTATGTTTGACCTTAACTGCTGAATTCTCTTTTATGGTTCTCACATGTCTTTCAATGCCATGCTCCTTGCAACTGACCACGACTCTTGAGTTTTATTGTCAGTCTCATTATGAATGTAATTTGGCAGGAACCCTCCCTCCCACTGTTCCCGCGATAAGTGTTCCTTGTTTTTAAGATTTAACGATGAAAACCCATCTGTTCTGATTATAGAGATCTGTTGATGAGGAGAAGAGAGAGCACGGTGATAAAGTTAGCAAACTATTGCACTGGACTAAACAGATCCTGAACAATGATGGGAACGCTGTGAAAGATAGCAATGCCAACACAGACGCTTCTAATAATCCCCAGGTAAACAATGAGCATTGTCTTAAAATTGTTTGTTGTTTATTAAAGAATACTGTGCTTCAGTGATAAACAATATTTCCTTAATGAAAACAATATATGTTTGCTGTGGAAGTGTATGATTTCTAATAAAAATGTAGTCCACTTTCTAATTCATGTAATGCACATATATACTATATAGCAGATAGTGGTTAACTTGCCTCACAGATGCATGGTTTAAATTTTGTGACATATGTGATTCTCAGTTACCTGCATATGATTCAGTGGCCCCGAATGAATAAGTTGCACAAGCACAAGAACAACCTCACTGATGAACATTAAATCATGAACCTGCAGGTTCTTGAAATATTAAAGTGTAGTTAAGATCTTTGGCCCTGTGTGTCTAAGAACACATTTAGTGTCCCTACAATAACCAACACCCAAAGCTGACTTACAATTTTAAATGTGTAGTGTAATGTATAGCTAAATTAGTATAGATACGACATGTGTAGTGTGGTCACGTTTGCATTAGAGCAGTAGCTTAATTCACATCTTACAAGACATGTTGGTATGCATCTCTGTGGCCACTGTGTGAACTGAAGCATATTCAATTATTGTGATCCAACAATTTAGGATATTTTATAAAATATGATCATAGAGTTTAATCAGGGCCAATATTGTCATGCTCTAATTAAAAAAAAAAAAAGTTTTAGGTAGGCCAACTTTATTGTTTATTACACAGCTTTGTATCTTATCACTGGACTATCAACTATACTTTTATTAAATAATAGAGTATTAAACATGTGATTCAGTCTTCTGGAATAACAATACTGTTAAAATAATGATAGTTAATGCAGGTTTTTGTGTCATATTGGGGGACTACTGCATTATATAATTGAAATAGTGCATCTAAGACTGCATATAAGTGATTGATTTATGGTCTGATGTTCCAGGTGTCAGTGGAGGAAATGGTCACTAAGAAGGAGCAGATTGCAGAAGCGTTGAGGTCCACGCAGATGATGCTGAACAAACACAGCGACAAGTAAGCAAAGCTGCTGTGACGGACGCTTCTGCAGACTTTGTCCTCTCTCCAAACCCCCACTCCTCACTCTTTGCCTGTCCTACAGAATGACGGAGGAGGAGCGAGAGAAGGCCCAGGAGCAGCTGAAGTCACTGAACCAGGCGTACAGCGAACTCTCCCAACAGTGTTTGGATCAGACGACCTCTGCAGAAGAGGTTGGGCACTGAGATGTGGAGCGTATTTGTGTCTTATGTGTTTGAAAACAGTGCCACCTGATGTTCAGTTGCACGACTAACCTTTTTCCTTTCCTCTGTGAGAGAAGTGTGAGACGTTGACTTGTGCATCACCCACTTCCTTCTCTTTCACTGGTTCATTAGAGACAGAAAACGCAGAGCTGAATATGCTGTAAACATGCTTAGTTGCCTGGCTTTCTTTGGTCTCACATTTCACCACAATGAAGCCCGACTTCTCCCCAACAGGTTAATGTTTATGGTGCATAACAAACCAGTATTTGATGTGACTAACAACCCTCTTTTTGCAAGACTCCGTGTCTCCAGATGCATGTTAGCTTTCAGTGTGTTATTCATCCCTC
Source organism: Pseudorhombus dupliciocellatus (assembly GCA_016785235.1). NCBI lineage: Eukaryota > Metazoa > Chordata > Actinopteri > Pleuronectiformes > Paralichthyidae > Pseudorhombus > Pseudorhombus dupliciocellatus. Next base: position 1,226,907 of record JAFBJW010000258.1, read on the forward strand.
TCCTGTTGCACCCTGATGCCGTCTTGCACTTGTGCACATGATCTTTTAATATGCCTGCCTTTGTGCCGTGGTGAGTATACATTTCGTTCTGCTTTATAAAATTGTACATTTGAACAGTTTGTCATCAAATCCACTTCAGTGATTTGTGATATTCTCTTTTTCTGCAGGATTGTATACCATGTGATGGGTTTGGTGGAGTTTTGACTGGAATCCCAAGTTACCCGACTGATCACATGTCTTGGAACACTCTCCCTGATGCCCAGGTCATGACCTGTGATGCTCTCAGACCAGAATACGTTTACAAATCTGCACCGAACCAGTCGTCAGAGCTGAACGGAGCAAATAAGTGCATCCAGAGTTCAGATGTCAACTCTGTCTCCCTCGCTGACGTAGCAGCAGCTAGACAAGGACCCGCGTGTGAAGACCTGCTCATCAAGATGATAGAGGTCAGACGAGTCAGTGATGAAGTGGAGGTGGGCTACACAGGTGATACACTAACCCTGGAGGGGGCCCTTCAGTCAGGGATAATACCTGCTTCTGTGTATGTGAAGATTCTTCACAGACTTAAGACGCGTCAGGAAATTATTAACAGTGAAGAAAATGTGTCTGAGCCGGAAACTGAACCTGATGAGGTCAACAAACTGATATTAAAGTGCCTCGGCGGAAATAAGCCACTGAGACAAGAGAGGAATGTTAACGCTCTGAGGTCTGATCGCTGTGAGGGTTCCGGTGGAAATGTTGGGAGTTTCCCAAACAGCGACAGGCTGAAGGTAGATGCAGCAATCCAGTGTGATTTGATGAGCTCCAGCAGCTCATTGGTTGTGCTGGGAAATCAGCAGCAGTTTATGGGACTTGTGTTGCCTCGATCTGGGGAAATTCAAAGTGTGTCCACCTCAACCCATCGTCATGAACGCATCACCACCTCCGAGTTTACCTGCAGTCTGTTCAGTAATCGGCAAAAGATTGCAGCTTTTTACATTCCAGAGAATTCAGAGATAGTTGACATCCCCTCCGCTGTTCAGAGTGGTTTGACTGACAGCTACACAGCAGATGTTTTAAAGTCTATAGAGATCCCAGATGTGCTTCCTGATGTCAGTCACCTCTATGAAAAGTTTTCATCTTGGCTCATGTATAAGAAACTGACACTCGATGGATGCTATCGTGCAGCAGAGTGCGTGCAAGTTGACAACATTCCTAGTCCCACAGAGGCACAGCAGTTATTTATCTCCTACCTAATGATGAACAGTTTCATTGACCCAAAGTCAGGACAGAGGGTCCTAATAGTCGACAGACAGCTGAGTCACATGGTCAAGATGTTCCTCAAAGACTTGATAATTTGCGAAAATGCTGAGAATGATTGGTCTTCTCTGACTGTAAACATTGGTGATTTGTCAAATCAGCAGGATTCACCACTTCTCATACACGAGGACACCAAGGGGTTCACGGAAAACCCACAGTTCACGTTTGATCCTTGTGATTCTGTTTCCTCGAGCGACGTGAGGATCATCTATGATGAAAATCCAAAAGACACATGTGATCCTCGTTATTTTTTTTCCTCTGGTGATGGGAGGATCACCTTTACTGAAAAAACACAACACACATTCGATCCTCATCATTTTGTTACCTCAGGAAATGGGAGGATTAGCTTTGATGAAGAACCTCAACATTCATTTGATCCTCATGATTTTTCTTCCACTGGTGATGGTAGGATTAGCTTTGAAGAAAAACACCAGAAATCATTTGATCCCCATGATTTATTTTCTTCAGTTCATGGGCAGATTAGTTTGGATGGAAAGACTCTGCAATCATTTGATCCTCATGATTTTGCTTCCTCAGCCGATGGGAGTATTAGCTTTAATGAACAAACTCAACACTTATTTGACCCTCGTGATTTTGTGTCCTCTGGTGATGGGAGGATTAGCTTTGAGGAACAAACTCAGTCATCATTTGATCCTCATGATTTTGTTTCCTCAATCAGTGGGAGGATTATCTTTGAGGAACAAACTCAGTCATCATTTGAGCCTCATGATTTTGTTTCCTCAGCCAATAGGAGGATTAGCTTTGAGGAACAAACTCAACAAATCTTTGACCCTCGTGATTTTGTGTCCTCTCAGGATGGGAGGATTAGCTTTGATGGAGAAACTCAACACAGGTTTAATCCTCATGATTTTTCTTCCACTGGTGATGGGAGGATAGGTTTTGATAACCCAACTCAGCAATCATTTGATCCTCCTGATTTTGTGTCTTCAGTCGATGGGAGGATTAGTTTTGATCAACAGGCGTTTGATCATCAAGATTATGTTTACTCAGATGATATGGTAATTACCTTTGAGGAAAAAACATACTGTATTCATGACTCTATGCCCTCGGCTGATGGGAGGATTAGCTTTGATGAAAAAACTCAACACATATTTGATCCTTATGATTTTTCTTCCTCAGATGAAGGGAGGATCTTTAATGAAAAAACACAACAATCATTCGATGCACATGATTTTTCCTCATCAGCTGATGAGAGGATTTGCTTTGATGGAAAAACTCAACAATTGTTTGATCCTCACGATAATATTTCCTCAGATGATGGAAGAATAAGCTTTGTTGACAAAATACACTATACTGATGATGGAAGGGTTGCATTTGTTGAAAAAACACAACATGCAATTGATCCGCATCATTTTTCATCCTCAGCTGATGGGAGACTTAGCTTTGATGAAAATACTCAGCAGATGTTTGATCCACATGATCTTGGTTCCACGACTGGTGGGAGGATTAGCTTAGATGAAAAAACACAATATGCAGTTGATCCGAGTCATTTTTCTTCTTCAGCCGATGGGAGGATTAACTTTGAAGAACAAACTCAACACATGTATGATCCTTGTGATGTTGTTTCCTCAACTGATGGGAGGATTTCATGTTTTGAAAAAACACAACATGCAATTGATCCTCATACTTTTGCATCGTCAGCTGAAGGGAGGCTTAGCTTTGATGAAAAAACACAACAAATATTTGACCCTAATGATTTTTCATCCTCAGCTGATGGGAGGATTAGCTTTGATGAAAAATCTCAACAGATGTTTGTTCCTCATGATTTTTCATCCTCAGCTGATGGGAGGATTAGCTTTGACGAAAAACCTCCTGATTTTCTTTGCCCCTGCAATGAGAGGATTGCATTCAATGACACAGCACCAAACACATTTGGTCCTCATGATTTCGTTTCCTCAGTTGAGGACTCTTCTAATGTTACAGACCCTCAGGTAGTAGAGGAAACCTTGTGGAGTGAGTCAGGAGAAGCTGCTGAGAGACTTTATGGAAGTAGTGCACAGATTGAAGTTGCAGGTGCTGTTAGTGAAGGTCACAATATTCCTTCTTCTGGAGAGATGTCCATCATAGCACAAAGCCCAGTTGTTGGCTCACTATCCAAGATGTGTGACTCTGAGCCTTCGGCTAAACCATGCTCTCAGATTTCGGGACATTATGTTGCTGAGTCACTGTGCGGTGAATCGGGAACTATTGATACAAGCCCAGCTGAGTTTTTCTGCTCTGAGGACTTGGTGGAGGGGGAATATAAGCCAGACAATACTGTTCAAGTATTAAAAGCACAAGCAGAGGAAGTAAAAGGTTTAGATGTCACTTCTGGGAGATTTTATGATGACGAGGTCGCTGTTAATAAGGGCGGAGTTGATGAGACTGCACTGAAAGTGCTTGGACTAAAGTCAGATGTAGATGTAGGAGATGATGAAGTGGGCTCAGTGTCAGAATGGTCCATATCCTCAAGTGTCAGTCTTCCTGCAATGGAGGAACAGAGCCTTTTAGGGTCAGATTGGACCATTAGTGGCAGTGAGTCTTTCCAGCCTGGATTAGTTACTGATGCTGTTAAGAGCCTTAACTTGGATCCCAACTCTGGCGTTCACCCAGAGGAAAACTGCAGCCAATCCATTGATCGAAATCTGGGTTTAATTAACACGAACCAGGCTGGAAACACTCAGTGGTCAACTGAACGGACAAGTGTAGCCACAGTGCTTGGGTACTCGGAGGAAGAGGGTGATGAAGAGAGTGTGTCAGATTGTGTGACAGGAGGAAATTTAGAAGAGATGAGTGATTATGTGCATTACTCGCCTCGGGCAATCTCCCCCCACTCGTGGAGTCCGGTTTCTGCAGAGTGTGTTCATCAAGCAGACAAGCTGCCGGCTCTAGCTGAAGACGCTCACTCACAGGGATTCATCAATAGCCAGCTGACAGACGGAGCTGATGAATCCAGTGTTGTGACAGAAGATGCAACTCTGAATACCCAATCGCATCCATCTGCTCTGAGTGATCCAGACAGCCAGGCTTATTTCTCCTGTACACCTGACAGTTCACCCATTCAGACTGATATTTTAATTACTGGACACAAGCCCTCATTGGATGTAGAGATTAGTGCCGAGGCGGAATTAGACGAGTCCTCATCATGTGGCAATGTCTTATCCAGATCAGGGAATGACATAAGTGCTGTTCAGTCACCTTTAGACACTGAGCCAGCTCCAAGCATAGATTACCCATCACCCGGGGATGTGGTTGAAAGTGCAATTACCTCAGTTTCCAGGGGCGATCGCAACTATGAGAAGAGCAGTACAGAAGATGGCAGTGGGATTGCATTACCTCAGCGAGCAGCACTTCATTCTGAAAGCGATTTTAGTGTTGGATCTGAGCCCAGAATATCTCAAGATGATCCACAGCAGAAGTCCCCTGCTCAGCTACCAGTTGTTTCCAGTGAAACACCTACATCAATTGAAAGCGATTATAGACGCCACAATACAGAAAATTCAGTGAATCACATTCCAGCACCCAGTAGAGAGTCCTCTGAAGCAGGACTGACCGATAAAGATCTGTGTGGTGAAGGTGACACTGATTTACATTGGGAGAGGTTTTCCCCTGAGAGGCAACATGAGGACATTTTCAGCCGCTCTGATCCGATCTCTGTATCAGGACGCGAGACAGTAGATGCACGGGTCGATGGACACGTGTGCCGCCTAAGTCCTTCTTTATCTGTAGACATCAGCTCAGAAAGGAAGTCTGAAACTGGAATGAGAGAAGAGATAGGATCTGCTATTCTGCCACAGAGAGATCGATTGGATGCGTGTGCTTCTGAAACTCCACAGACAGACAGTGATTTCCTGCCAAATGGCATCGATACGTGTGCTCCTGCTTCTTCAGCTGTGTGCTGTAATGACGCGAGGACACACGTTGATGACCAGGAGGAAATGATTACAAAGGAAAATGTCATTGATTCGCAAAAATTGCAACATCAAGCCTCTGAAAGCCCTGTTGGCACTGAAGCCCAGAATAATCAACAACCTTTAGATGAGGAGGATTGTACTGACAGAGACAATCCAAATGGACTTCGCGTGGATCTGCAGAAGGAAGACACCCTTAGTTTGAAGAACAAAGAGCAGGAAGATCCAGAATTGATGCTTGGGGACGAGACGATGGGACAGTCGGAGGCCGCAAATATCCAGCTGCAGCTACTGCAGGTTCTCAAGACTGTTTCCTCAAGCCAGGACCTGTCAATGCTGCAGGAAGTGATGGAGACGCTAAACAGCGCCCTCGGGGGGGACTGTCAGGAGGAGCGGCGAAACCGACTGGACAGCATCAAGGAGGAGGACTCAGAGGAGGACGAGGGCGAGGGGACAGACAGTCACAGAGCGTCTCCTCAGTCGTCTGCAGACTCAGAGGCCTGTAAAGTTGAGGAGGTCAAAACACAGGTATTTGATGTTTCATTGTGAGGGTAAACACAGTTCAAGTTGATAGTGTTTGGCATAAACTGCTCCGTGTGTGTTTTTTTGCTCCACAGCTGTTCTCCATCCAGGATTTCTTGGAGTGCATTGGGAGGCTGCAGGATCACGCAGATGTTTTGGATGACGTAAGAAAAGACCTTTTGAAACAGTTCCCCATGAGCAACAACATGGAACAACTGCAGGTCCAAATAGATGAATGTCAGGTAAGGAAATAAATAAAGTATGCTACAGTTGTCATCTGGGTTTTGACATTTGAATCTTTTGGTCCTGACTGAATCCGCTCGTGTCCAGTCTCTTGAGGCCCAGCTGTCTACGCTGGCTGGTGTTCTGGCAGACGATGTGCAGAAAGCCAAGCGGCTCCTCAGTTCTGCTGATGACCACGTCCCCGTCCAAATCCACCAAGATTTGGCCTCAACATATCTGCAACTAGAGCCACACTTCACTGATGTTTCCAAACTGTGTGCGGAACAGAGTCAGTCCCTAAGTCAAGCAATGGAAACAGAGAGGGTCAGTGTTTAATACTGTAAATTAAAATGCAATCCAAACCGTTGTATCAGCTTTTGACTGAATTTTAACATTATTTTAGGCACATCTGGAATCAATTTACGAGAAATATCTGAGCGATCTACATGGACTTGCCGGCCTCATCCAAACAGAATCTGAGATGCAGGGCGTGGACTTGAACACGTGTGACGCGGACACACTCAAACATTTGATTCAGCAGAACAAGGTAAACTTTTAAAGCCCTATTGAAAACATTTCGCATCAACATCGAATACAGAAAATCACTCAATGCATTTCCATTTGGTTCTGGTTCAGGAAACTGAGAGCAATCTGCTGAAAGAAGCCAAGCTCAAGTTAGAGGACGTCACGTTCGATATCCAGTGTTTTATCTCCGAGAACGCTCAGTTCCTGAGCGCGGCTCAGAGCAGCTGCCTCCTGAAGCTCCTCAGCACCACTCAGCGAACCGTCCGGGACCAGGCAGAGCGGCTTGTTGCACAGAGGAGAACCTTAGATGTCCTACTGGACACGAGGGAGAGGGAAAACCATGCCAAGGTCTGCCTGTTAATGTTCTCTGAAATGTCCCAGAGGTTGAGGTACTCATGTTTGGTTTGCTGACATGAAGCAAGCTCAGGTTAAAAACAGCAACAACTGAAGTGATGTCATCCCGCTTACATTCAAAAATACCCCAGATTCGATCTTGTCCATTTGTCTTGTCATCCGTCTTCATCTACTGATCTGATGACTTCACATTTCTCCAGATGTGCTTTTGACATACACGCAAAATACTTCTTACTGGATTAATAATGCAACCATATTAAAATGATGAATCGCATCAATAGTTTGTACACAACACAACAACAGTACAGCTGTAGCCTTTAACAAATTGTTGCATTGTACTGTGAGCGTAACAATGTTCAGGAGAAACAACACCATTGCATGCTCCGGTGCTCGACCTCTGCTGCACGCTAAACTTTATGCTGGTTGTGTCCCACAGGCGTCAAGACAGCAGTTAACAGTGGATGAAATGCACCTTCTCTGTCGGAACACTTTCCCCCTCAGCAAACCCACTAACGCACACAAGATAACGTCCTCCTGTGCTTATAACTGTCACATGTCCAAAGTGGCGAATGGCAAAAAAAAGCATGTTTACAGCATATTAGGTTCTGATTCTGGTTATGGTGAAGTGAACTGTGTCCTCTCAGGCAGATTTTGCATGTTTGCTTGAACTGTTTCCTCTGCCATCTTTTTCTTGGTCCCAAATATTGATGGAGCTGTTATTACTGTTATTAAAGGAGTCGTTTGTCTTGTTGTGCTCCACTGCGACAATAACTTGTGTTCCCTCAAACTTTTATCTCTCCAGTCTTTATTGGAGAAGCACAAGGAGTTCTCGGACAAACTGGAGGAAGTGTGTGACAACCTCACCCTGACAGAGAACCGCCTGATCGGTCATCAGCAACAGGCCGACAGCACAGAGACTGTCACAGATCTGCAGCAGTACCAGCAGGAACATCAGGTCCCAAACTACTTTTCATTGCATTTGTTTTCAAATCATGTCACCGGGTAGGTTTCCCTTCAATTCAAATGTGCTTCTCTTTTCCCCTGCGTGATCCCCCTTATCAAAAGGCTCTGCAGAAAGACGTCCTCACAAATGCCAGCGCCTTGAATGAGGTCATCACCAGCACTAAAAAGTTTCTGGAGGAGAACCGGAACAAGCTGACGCCGGATCAAATTGCAGCTATTGAGGGGAAGTTGGAAGAGGCTAAAAGCAAATCCAGGCTCATCAACCAGCGGGCGGAGGAGTCCAGGAAAGATTTGGAGAAGGTTGTTACCACGGCAATCAAACAAGAGAGCGAAAAGGTCAGATGTGTTCCCTGCGAAAACTCAGCAGGAAAAGTCAATGAACGACAGTGCATTTCACACAGTGCTCTATGATAATTCTGTCATCCAGTCAGAGGTTTATCATCACGTGGTCTTTGTGTCCTCTCAGGCTGCTGCTGTTGAGCGGCTTGAAGAAAGTAAGAACAAAATCGAGGGTCTTCTGGACTGGATATCCAACATCGGGAATGAAAACCAGACTGGCCTGGACCAAACCGACCATATAAGTAAAGAGAATGGAAACTTGCCAGAGGAGACCTCAGCCAGGGGACTGATAGGAGAGAACGACGATGCCAATGGAAACGCCTTACAGAGCCCTGAAAATGATTTTGGCAGAGAGAGCAGTGGGAAGATCGACGCCTCCCTGGACCTTGATAAGCAGTATGACAGGGTCAAGGTAAAGTGGGCTTGAAGCATAAATATGCGATTGTTGTTCCACGGTAGTACATACTTTCATGCTTGTCTTTCCCTTCTGACTGTTAACAAGTCAAATCAAACCCCAGTGGATTACTTCAAGTAAGAATGAAATGCAGGATTCATTTCAACGTTTCTTTTGAAAGATTAATTTTTCTGTCCCCACAGGCCCATCATCGGGAGATCCTGTCCCAGCAGCAGGATCTAATCATGGCCACCCAGTCGGCTCAGGCTCTGCTCGACAAGCAAGCCAACGTGCTGTCCCCGGAGGAGAAGGAAAAGCTGCAGAGGAACATCCAGGAGCTGAAGGGACGCTACGAGGCCTCGCTGACGCAGGCCGAGCAGCAGATGAAGCAGGTGCAGTGTGTCCAGGAGGAGCTGAAGAAGTTCCAGGACGACTGCGAGGAGTTTGAGCTCTGGTTGGAGCAGGCTGAGGGAGAGGTGGAGGAGCAGGGGGCTCCCGCGGGCTCCCTCAACGTCCTCGCTGACAAGCAGCAGAGACAGAAGAGCTTCTCGGAGGACGTGATTTCCCACAAGGGCGACCTGCGCTTCATCACGATTTCAGGACAGAAAGTCTTGGATGTGGCTAAAGCCTGTGGAGCGGCGGTGGCTGACCCTGCTGCTAAGAATGCTCTGTTGAACGTGGATGTTTCAGGAACCTGCTCTGCTGTTCAGGACAAACTGGACTCGGCAGCAAGTCGCTACAAAACACTCCACTCACAGGTATAGTACACTGCAGTTACTTACTTCTACCACTAGAGGGAAGCATTGGCTCAGATAACGCTGCCTCATAAGACGTCATCAGATTCTGTAAGCAACTTGGAAATGTTAGAGAAAGTGAAGGTTTGTGTTGTTTTCAAATTTCTTAACAAGCATAATAACGTTTCATGTCCTTTGTTTCAGTGCAACCAGCTCAGCAACAACCTCAAAGACGTGGTTGACAAGTACAAGAAATACGACGACTCCAGCGCCGGACTTTTAAAATGGCTCAACAGTTCAGAGGAGGAGGCGAGGACGCAGCAGTCGGAGGCCATAGCAGCTGACCCTCAGTCACTACAGAAGCAACTGGAGGAGACCAAGGCAAGAGACACTGTGGGCCAGGGCTTTATCATATTTAGATTTAGTCTGGGTACCAGACTCAGAATTAGTATATTATGATGTGTTGCAAAGCTTTTTTAAATCTTGGAACTTACAATTCATGCCAAAGCAGACATCATATGATTAGCCTCTCTCCTCCAAATGCCGGTGAAAATAAACCCTTGTGGATATTAAGTGAGAAATAATTCAGGTAGGAAATAAGGGATATCTTTATTTAGAAGTATCACGTGCACAACTTGGAGCGCCGACTTAGACCTGTGTTACCATATACAGTGTTTCCACTGACTTAAGCACAAGGAAAGCTATTTTTAGCTGCATTTTCAAATTCAAACCCACATGTGAGTAGTTTTTCGTTTCTGATTATTTGTAGCTTACATACTCCTGGAGGACGATAAGGGCCGAGGCTGACAGAGACGTCTCTGTAAACTCCTCTGGCAGCAGTTAGCTTTAACATTTCTCTGCAGGGAGGTAGTGACTTACAGCACAGATATGCCAAGATAACAGGCGCCTGTGAGCCGACCAGTGAGCAATAATGTGCTTTTGGCTTGGGGTTGCAAATCACTGCAGAACTCCGAAGCACTTTGTGTGAGCGTGTGAGCAGTTGAGGCAGACAGGTACATCAAACCACGCATGTGTGGAATGACTCAATGATACACAGATACAGTCCAGACTTGCTTGCATGTCTTCGCTCTGTTGCCTTCACGTTCGATCCATCACACAAACACATAACCTGCACCCTAAAGTATACAAGTAGACAGAGGATGTGTTTTTCAGTGGCTGCAGTTTCTCACTTCCTCTTGTTTAACTTCAACAGGCTCTGCAAGGTCAGATGACAGCACGTCAGACTGCCGTGGACACACTGCGCAAAACGGCCGAGGCATTGATAACATCTGAAGGAGACCTGCTGAGCAATCCAGATGAGATCCAGGAGACAGTCGGTGAGGGGAAAACACCCTGTGTACATTAGAGAACACAACGATTTTATGTTTATTTCTGATGAGGGGGGTGGGATTGATTGGCTGCCCCAGCTTTAATAGGTATCACCCCTGCAAAGCTTTATTGTGCATTACAGTGAGGAGAAGCATCATTTAACCAACAGACTGAGACTTAGCGGAATCAATGTCAACATACCACTAAGTGACAACTCTTGACCCCTTTTTTTTCCTCATGTGCTGCAGACGACATAGTGGAGCGCTATGACAACCTGTCCAAGTCTGTGAGTGACCGAAACGAGAAGCTTCAGATCACTCTGACTCGCTCCATGAGCGTGCAGGATGGTCTGGATGAAATGATGGGCTGGATGGAGGGCGTGGAGGCCAGCGTGGAAGAGAAGGGGCAGATACCCCTGGACTCTGCCTCTATTGGAGATCTCCTCAGCAAGGAAGCAGTGAGTATTCTCCACATCATTTGCTTCCCACTCGAGTTTGCTGTTCAGCTAATTCATGTCCCCCCCCTTGTGTTACTTAGGCGCTGGAGCAGGACATAGCAAGTCGCCAGAGCAGCATCTCAGCCATGAAGGCCAAGGTGAAGAGGTTTGTGGAGACGGCGGATCCGTCAGCCGCGGCGGTGCTGCAGACAACGATGGACGCCCTCTCTCAGCGCTTCTCTGACGCCTGCGACAAACACAAGCAGAAGGTTTCCCAACTGGAGCAGCTGAGAGAGAAAGTGGAAGAGTTTGAGACGGTCGCAGACAAAGTTCAGCAGTTTGTTGTGAAGCGTTCGCAAGATCTGCACGAGACAGAAGGCCCTGGGAAAACCTTCAGTGAGGTGTCCCAGCTGATGCAGGTAAAGTACGACTTTACATGTCTTTTTCATCCAGACTTTTACATTTTTTGATTGATTGATTACTTCAATTACATGGCAGAGTACCAAAGCTGAGATGGCCGAACATGCCAGTGATTTGGAGAAGCTGCAGACTCTTTCTAAGGAGCTGTCTGAAATGAGCCCTGATGGAAACAAAGTCCAGCTGCAGAGCAAGATGGACAACCTCCTGAATATTTTCACCACCTTCAAAGACACGGTTAAAGAAAAGTAAGTCGGGACAGGGTAAAAAAAAAAAAAAAAAGAAGGTCCCTCAGATGGATGGCGTGACTGGATTTTGTCTCCTACAGGGAAGAAGATGTATCGTCCTGTCAGGATCAGCTGGGAGAGTTCAGATCTGCAGCCAGCGTGCTCACCAAGTGGCTGAAAGAGGCCAACGAGAAAGTGCCTGCAGTTCAGCCAAGCAGCAGTGAGAGAAGTCTGGAGAAGGACCTGCACATAGTCACTGTGAGCCATGGCATGTTTATAAAGGCCTCTGCGGAGAGAGTTGTATATCATACACTGTGTTTAAAATGCTTGAACAGAAGCCCACTGATGTAATGCTTTATAGCTGAGGTGCTTTGCAGTAGATAGACGTGTGTTTCATCATAGTCTGCTCCTCCCTAAACTCCTAAACCGTCCCAGCCTGTTGTCTCTCCGAACTGACGATAGATAAAGGATGAGTTTTCACGCAGGTCAGACCTGGGAGTGAATCACTGTCGTAATGCAGAGAGATTATTCTCTTCCCATGATGTTATGGCAAAAAAAGTCAACCAAGTATCTTACACGTCTTGCATGAAAAAACAAAAAAAAGAAAACCTTGTAAAAACATCTGGGTTTTTTTTCGTTTTTGATTCCATTCCTCTGATTTTTATGTAAATGATCAGCTTTTGTTTTCATGTGATGTCAAGGTCATCTGTCATTTATTAATGTATGTGCAAATTATCCGTCTGAACCTTCTCCACCAGGGTTTACTGGATGAATGGACGTCTAAGGGCCCTGCGGTCCAGGACCTGAACACTAAAGGATCGACGCTGTGCAGCCTCATCACTTCCCTCACATCTCCTGCCAAGACCAAGACTCCTCACAAGTCAGGTAGACATCAGCACGCTCTGAGACACCTCATTTGTTAACGGAGAGCTCAGTGGAATGGGAAGCATGTTGTTTGGGTGCACTTCTGAGAACGCGTATAATCACTAACCATTAGAGATCAGGGATTGATCTTTTGTTTCCAACATTCCTTATTGGGTTGCCTGTCTTTCACACAAAGCTTTGTCTTATGTCTTCGCATCAGCTCTTACTAATGGTGGCGGTCCAGCGAGCCATTCCTACCTAACTAATAAAGGTAATGAAGTGTGTTTGTCGTTGCTGCTGATTTTGTGGGCTGCTGTGTAGCTGTTGAGGCGGGTTATGGTTATGAAGGCTCTATAACCTGTTATGACAGATCGCAGCTTTTGAGAATAACTGTTAAAGGACTTAACTTAAAATCAAATCTGTCTGCAGGAGTAGCTCTAGCATGTTGCTGTCACTTTTTAATATATAAACAGAAATCCATTGTTATCAATTACAAAACCTGATGGAATTACCTCTCATGTCCCTCAGAGCTGATGGTTATTCAGCAGAGCATGTCGTTTGTTAACGAGGGGTACGGCAACCTCGGAGAAACGCTGAAGAGTCGAGCCTCAGAGCTGAGTAGCTCAGTACAGAAGGTGACGGAGGCCCAAAAGGATACGGAGGATTTGATGACGTGGCTGAAGGACATGAAGAAGACCTCGGCATCGTGGAACAACGCCGCCACGGAGAAGGAATCGGTGAAGACGCAGCTTGAACGGCAGAAGGTACAGAAACAAACCGCTTCAGCTGCACGCGTTCCTCACTGGTTTTAGTTCTGTCCTGGATTCACACGCTGCGCTCACAGGACGCGTCAGTCATTATTTGTTTGACTCTCTCAGGCGTTTGAGGATGACATGAAGCAGAAGCAGGAGCAGCTCCAGAAAGTCAGAGAGAAACTACTCAGCCTGATTAAGACTCATCCAAACTCCCCTGAGGTGGCGAAATGGAAGCAGATGCTGGCAGAAATAGGTACGCACCAAGGTGTTGTGTCCAGATGGCCCTCTGTTATTACGTCACTGAGTCACTGGGTTCGTGTGCTGACCCCCACTGATGCAACGCATCTCATCACAGCACTAGTGTTTTTCAATTTGGCAAACGCTGTATAAGAAATTGGAGCAGCGTTGACCCTGCTCTCCATCTCTCCCGACCCAGTAGCTGCCACACCAGTTAAATTAACACGTGCATAGTGCCAAGTCCGGCACAGTGGGAGGTTTGCAAGCGAAGGTGCTGTTGTGCTGACGAATGTTCATTTGTTCTGCCCCCCCTGCTCAGACGCCGCCTGGGCAGATATCAGTGGCTCCATCGAGCAGAGGAAGCAGCACCTGGAGCAATCCAACAAAAACCTAGACACCTTTCAAACGACCGAGCAGCAGCTCGGTCAGTGGCTCTCGGAGAAGGAGCTGATGATGACTGTCCTTGGACCCCTTTCCATTGACCAGAACATGCTGAAAATGCAGAAGCAGCAAGTTCAGGTATCATTGTGCCCGTAGTTTGCAGTGATTTGAGGAATTTCCGCACTTTATTTAATCTAGTTTTCTGATAGATTGCTCATCTCAATCTATTTCATCCCTTCAGATCCTCCAGAATGAATTTAAGAGCCGCAAACCTCAATATGAGCAGCTTGAAGAGGCTGCGTCGGCCATCTTGAACTCCTCAGGCAACCAGGACCCCTCGGATGGAAAGCTGGTGAAGGAGCAGCTGGATGCCGTCACCCAAAAGTGGCAAGGCATCACAGGGCAGCTGGACCAGAGAGACAAACTCATTGACCAGGCTGTGGTCAAGACAGGGCAGTTCCAGGAGTTGCTGAAGAGTCTCGGTCAGACGGCCGCTCAGCTGGAGAATCAGCTGACCAGACTGCAGGGCCACAGCACTCAGCCCGATGCCGTGAAGAAGCAGCTGGAGGACGTCCACGACCTCTCAGCTCAGCTGAGGGACGAGAGGAAGAAGCTGAAGGAGGCCGAGGCCATCAACGCGGAGCTCACAGCAATGGTGACCGAGGACTATCTGAAAGCCGACTTGATCAGGCAGCTGGAGAGCGTCAGCAAGCCTTTCAAACAGCTGGAAGAGAAAGCAGGTCGGTGTTGTAACTTAATCTAATAATGTAGCGTTGCAATGTTTAGAAAGAAAAATGATTCTGTTTGTGTTGAGTCACCGCAGAGTATATTTATACGATGACAACAACTTCTTAAAATGCTAAACTGTTTTAATCACAGTCGTTCTCATGGAGTATTTGAACTCCTGCCGTTGCCCTGCTCTTCAAATCCACAATAGTTGGTTCAAAATGAGATCGATGACTGAGTTAAAACAGATCTGTGCAATGAAAGCCATTACTCCTATCCTTCTTCTGGTTCTTTTTTTTGCATAAACGTGTAACAACATTTAACACACTTTTTTTTTTCTAACTATTTCTCTGTTTTAGCAAATCGGATCGAGCAGCTGAACTCAACCTTTGCCAGCTCTCAGCAGTTCCATCAGACCTCCAAAGACTTCCAGTCATGGCTTGGGGATAAAATTCAAGAGCAGTCGAAGCCCCATCCCGTCTCTGCCAGGGCGGACATCTTGCAACAAACCCTGGAGGAGCACAAGAAACTACAGCAGGCTGTCGGGGAACGTGAAGACATTTATAACACGATTGTCGGGGAAGGGGAGATGCTCCTGCAGAACACTGACGGTGCAGAAAAGATGGCGCTGCAAGGGCAGCTCTCCACGCTCTCATCCAACTGGGAGGAGGTGAAGAGGAGCTCTGCTGAGCAGGCTGATAAACTCCAGACTGCCCTGCAGAGATCCCTGAAGTATCAGGAGCACGCAGAGCAGCTCCACTCGTGGATTCAGGAGTGTGAAGCCGACGAGGCGCGAGTCAAACTCGGCATCGACCCTGTTGCTGTGGAGGGCTCCATTGCTCAGCTCAAGGCGCTCCAGAAGGATGTTGACAAGCACAGGCGCACAGTGGAGCAGCACAACGCAGCCGCAGATAGCCTCCTTGAGGTGGCCGACGCAGACACTCAAGCTGTAAAAGAGGAGAAGGCTAATATTTGCAAACGGGTGGAGAGTGTCGTGGAGGGTCTGCAGAGCAAGAGGGAGTCCCTGGAGAAGATCTCCCACACAGTTAAAGAATTTAACGATACCTACAAGGAGGCAAAGGGTCAGCTTGAGGGAGCCAAGAAGCAGGTGGATGCTTATGAATCACAGGGGGTGCAGGGTCACAGCAACAAGAACCTGACCAACATGAAAGCCCAACACAAGAGCTTGGAGGGATTGCAGAACCAAGTGGAGCACCTGAAGAATTTGGCCAAGGACCTTGTCGTAGACGTCCCAGATGCCGATGGAGTGACCGACCTGTTACTGCAGGCCGACAGCATGGAGCAAGACTACAGCACCTTAAACAAGAAGCTAGAGGAGACGTGCCAAGTGTTGGAGGGCAAACTGCAGGGCATCGGGCAGTTCCAAATCAGCATTCGTGAAATGTTCACCCGTTTCACAGACCTGGACGATGAGCTGGACGGCATGGCTCCAGTGGATCTCGACCTGGCAACCCTCAAAGAACAACAGGACAGCATTGAGGGCTTTGTGGTCAAGCTGCAGGAGCTGACGGCCAACACGGCCAATGCTGGCGACAGCTGCAAGAAGATGCTAGAGACTGAGACCTCCCCTGACCTGTTGGGTCTGAAGAGAGACCTGGACGCTCTGAGCAAGCAGTGTGGGAAACTGTTGGACCGAGCCAAAGGCAGAGAGGTGCAGGTGCAGAGCTCGCTCACCAAGCTCGAGGAGCTATACGCCAAACTCCACCACACGGAGGATGAACTTCGCCAGGCTGTGGACAAGGAGGCAACCCAGGAGGCGGTCGGCATGGAGACAGACGTTATCAACAAACAGCTGGAGGCCTTTAAGGTAAGATGTCCCAATGTTTGACAATTGTCATTCCTCCAGTAACAAGGAGGGACTGTAATTTAATGTGTGCGAAGTAGCAGCTTAAGAGTCAATGTTGACAGCTTGCTTCACATTACGTATGCACCTGTTCGCCTTGTGCACTCAGGGGATCAGTGCACGTTGCTACAGTAGTGAACTTGATGACACAATTATTCTCGTGGGTCTTTACATCATTTCACACACCAGCCCTGTTTGTTTCCCCGTCAGTGTGTGTGTTCCTTGTTGGACCTTAAACTTAGGGATGAGTCTTTGGTCAGGGTTTGGCTAAGGTCAATGCAAAGCCCTAATAATTATAATATAGCTTCACAAACCAAGGTCTGTCCCTATATCTCCTGAAAAACTGAAAAAGCTACTAGCATATTTAAAATAATTCAACATATAATTTTTCTAAGAAAATCTGGATTAGTGTCTAACATAATTAAAGTTATCTTTATTATCAGGTTCTACTCATGGTATTCAAACCCTTAATTCTGTAGAGGTTATTAGTCTTTTGTTCCTATTGTATATGGCCCCCTTTGCTTTTCAGATTAGCATCTGCTGATAAACCCTGCTTAAATGATCTGGTCTAAAGGCTGTAATCAATCCTATTATTCATTGTAATTCATTTATCCAAATATAGACAAACAACGTATATAGGCTGTTGTTATTCCACAGAATCCTTGCATTGGGGCGGATCACCCACAGGCTCTATAGTGCAGACTCTTGCTACGTATGTGGCTATCCCCGGGGGACTGCTGCTCCTTTCAGGGCATCTGTTGTGAACAAAAGAGCAGCGGCCCATATGCAATGATGGTGCAGGAGGGACGGCCCCTTACGGCCAGGTGGTGGCCAGCGGGGCGTCTCTTGACTCATTAATTAAGCTGGGCCTGGAGCCTGATCTCTTAACATTGATATTGTTGTTCTTTCACTTTTGAACCTTTGCAGCCCGTCGTTATGCCGGACTCTCGGCTCAGAGTAGCCTGGTGTTAATGTGGCCTTTCTGACATAGATCCCTGTTAGTGAAGTGATGGATTGTGAAATAAAATTCTGCAGCATTTAGCGCAAGGCTAAGTGTCCATTTCACCCTTTGGTTAGCGTTCGGTCATTTATTTAAATTAACTGGTGTGTAATTCTGCCTGCATAGTTTATGATGCTTTTATCTGCATTTTTTACAATTGAAGGATGTTAATTATTAATGTGTATAATTACACCCCAGTTGTAGATCATTGCATTTGTTATAGAATCCCAAAGGCTGTATAATATTCCCTTTATTTATTTATTTTTGTTGTTGTTGAGCATCAGCGTTCTTATGGCTTGTTTTCAGTTCCCCTCCATATTGTTTCTAAAATATCAGAGGTCTCTGTTGTTGTCACTGGAATCTTAACAATGGGGGCAGCCATTAGAAAGATTTACAGACAGACACAAAATATTTCAAAAGCCTGTAAATTCCTGTGGAGGTTTCCAAAAGAGGATTAACCTATATTTAGATTGCATTCCAAAACACTTATTGTTAGTGTTAAATCACAGTGCAATCAAACAATGTAAACAGCCGTGTAAAAGCAAATGACACAGATCCCTCCTAAGATGTAGGTCAAGGGATTTTTATTTCATTTAAGGGGGAGCTGTATTCACATAGCAGCACTGCACCCAAAACCTTTGTTGAGTTACATGGATTAAAACATGGAGGGGTGTCAGAGTTTGTTGTGAGGAGTTTAATATTAAGGCCTTGCTGGGTAACTATTGAAGAAGTGATTAATTGTTGCAGGGCAGTGTTGTCATGGTGCGTGTTTTCACCCCCCCGCTCTTTGTCCTGCCACTGGTTTGGGTTGAGAGGGCACGTACGAGCTCAGCTGCCGGTGGAAAATCCCCTCTGTGCTCAGCACTCGGCATCAGGAGAGAGAGAGAGAGCTGTCAGCAGCAGCTATAGTCCAACTCTTTCTTTATTTATTTGTGGCATGAAAACATTATATGATATTCTGTCTAAGTGGGTTTCACTGGCGGCCGGTGAGAAGAAATAAACTCCCGCTCAGATTCACTTCTTTCATGTGCTTTTACCATTTTAGGCGAAGTTTAGATGGCGACGCGCCTGAGTTCACATGTTTACTCTTGTTTTCCACCATGAGATTTGTTGAAGCTTTACAGAGGAGGTCCTAGTGTAAGTATAGCTTTACGTGCAAGTTGAAGAGCAGATCCAGTGACTCACCACTACGGGGGGTTAGCGTGGGTGTCTGTTCTCAGTGTTCAGACATTACATCAGTGAGTTTTACAATCCGACAAGGAAGTTCCGCCTTGTGAATCATACCGTAGCTAACCAATGAGATTGAAGTTGACGGTAAACAGGTGTCATTAAGACTTGGTAGTGTTGCTGAGTCACTGCAGCCGAGATGATACGTGAAACATGAAACCTTTCTGGCAGCCACGGAAAACTGTGCCAAACAGTTTTTTTTTCTATGAGAGAGCAAATTAACAAGATTTATCAGTAGAGAAAATAATCAGTATCTGCATTCCTACTAAATATATATTATACACAATTCACACACACACACACACACACACACACACACATACTCTATATATGTGTGTGAATTATCAACTAAAGAAGTAAAATTATAACTGATTAAAGTTGGTCGACATCTGATAATCCACTTTAGGCGCATGTTTGCCTTTGTCTGACTCAGGGATTTGGCTTTTAGTTGCTACTGCTGTGCGTGATTATTCGGAGAGGCTGATGAGTGATGCTGTTGAAAGAGCTTTATTCAGCTTTGAACTTTGGTTTCAGCAACTTTTGTTCTGAAATTGCTCAAAAAGCTTTGATGTGACAGTTGAAGAGGGCCACAGATTAGGATAAAGAGAACTGCAACAACAAGGGAAATGACCAGAGGACTCATTTTATTTCAGATGAATGTAGATTTCAGGGGCTGAACTGGCTTTTTATTGTTTAAATCTGACCAAATCTTCTCTGCCGGTGACCTCTTTCTGTCTCTTCACATGTAGATCAACACAAAAAGTTTGGGATCAGGGATCTTTACTGAATGACTTTGGTACAGACGATTTAGGAAACAAAATAAATTCCATTTATTATCTCCTCCATCCTCCTTTCTTTCCCTAACCCGGTCACTGGAAATAAAAAGCCCCTTCATGCACTTGGCAGAGCCGTCGGTGTTAAATTACCTGGGACCCCCAGCATTTCACAGTAATTAAGAATTATCTGCAGGGTCCACAGAAAACTGTCCACAGGAAGAAAACAGAGGGCAAAGGGAGAAAAAGGGGAAAACGTGTATCTATTTCAATCTTGTGATGTCATCAGAGTGGGCGCGCTGCTGTCTGCTCGTCTAGGTTTTCTTCTTTCTTTTCTTTTTTTTTCTTGAGAATTTGAAAAGCTGTGGCGTAATGTTTCCCCTCCCCATTCCCTTAGTCACTGAAGAAGGAGAAAAAGTGAGTGATTGTGTCAGGATGAAGAAGATGGCTTAGACCTGAAGTGATATGGGCCATGCAGACAGAAGGGGGAATTAGAAAGGGAGGAGAGGGAGGGACGGAGGGATGAGGGGGGGTGGAGGGTCACGCGTCCACCAATCAACATGTGCCGGAGCGGCTCTGAGCACAAATGGAGTTGTGGCAGATGTTGTCTGAATAATGAGCGGGGGGCGGGGCATGAAGCCCTCTGCCAGGGAGTGTGTCTGTCATTGCTCGCAGAGCGATGAGAGAGCAAGGCCAGGCTTTTTTTTTTTGTTTATCCAGGAGTACCAGCTCCCCTCAGGACTGCCACGCCGGTTTTTTAGTTGGAGCCTGCCGCTGGATTTGTCTGTGGATGATTTCAGTTTGCACTGAGCCATTTCTTTTGACTCCTGTGGATGCTGCAGGGAGAGACTCGCTCCGGACCAGAGGACGATACTGACTGAGTTCTGGCAATGCACAGGGAAGAGCCTTGAGGAATATATGTGGGATGGGAGACAGATGAAAGCCTGGATTTCCTTTCCTAATATGGAATATGAAGCTGCTGTGGAGTCCTAGTCCTATTTGTTTGGGATTTATTTTATAGTATTTGTTATATAGGAGTCACTAAAGTCTTTTTATTTTTTAGAATTTTGAAATATACGCAAGACTGTTGTTTTTTTTTAACTAGATGTAGAAACGTTAAACATGTATGTGTGAGTTTATTATTTAAAGGTGGAGAATCTATATATTTTTTTCATTTGCACAGTACTTGTCATGTCAATTGGTCACATTTTTAAATAACTTTATTTGCACTAAAGCAACATCTACCTCAAAGAGTTCACTACATCCTTCATCTTTCATTTTTCGTGCCGAGGGGCTGGTGGCAATTGTTTTATCATGGGCAAACCGCTGAGCAGACCAGATTGTCTCAGACAAAACCCTTCTTGTGTGGGGAAGGGGGAGGAGGAGGACTTGAACATTGACGACTGCTATGTCCCCCAGAGATCCATTTATGACACCGTGCGGCTCAATGAGCAGATAGACTCGGGCTCTAAAGGCAGCCTCTCTTCCCGGCACTTCACAGGCACCTTACCTTACGTGCACCGCACGTTAGACCTCAGGAGCCTGTGTGGAAATGGGGTTCTCTCTGCCTCGAGTTCATTTGAGCTCCAGGGCCGAAAGCCTGCCCTGGTGCAAGAGCGTGCTGTCTTTGATGGACTTAAACTCAACGGGAACATAATCAGGGCGACGGATGTAGTGCCGTCCAAAGCACGTCTCCAGGGCGGAGAGAAGAAGGACCATCCTCATCACCGGAGGTCCTGGAGGACATTTGCCCCCACTAATCTGGGAGAGTATGCCAGCCGCAGCGGAACCTTGGGCTCTGGGAGCGTGGAGAGGCCTGGGCTGATCAACGGCAGGAGAGGGCAGAGCATGACCAGCTCACTGACGTCTGAGGAGGACTCGGGTCTGTACAGTCCGACTGTGGAGAGGGAGCGACGCGGTTATCGGTCCCATAAAAGATCAGGCCCCGGGACCAGGAGCCTGTCGTCCTCCGAGGCGATGCACATGTCTGGTGACCTGAAAACCCTGCGGTCGCTCAGCTCGGGGCAGGAGGAGTTTCCTTTCTCTCCCGTCAGGCACAACAGGTCTCTTTATCACAGCAGCAGCCTGATCAAGGAGCCACAAAAGCCAGAATCTGGCGTGGGTGAGCTCAATGGAAACGATGCGGTGAGCAACGGAGAATACAAATACTCCACAGAGCGGTCATCTTCGGGATCGGCCTACAGGACTCAGAGCTGCGGATGGCGCTCCAGGACTTTAACAGACTACGATGAGCTGTCCACCGCTGAGCTGCTGGAGGACGTTTCTTGTCAGGATGACTGTGAGCTGGTCAGCGTGGTGGTGACCGAGCCCGAGGCGTACGGAAACTCTGTAACTCTACCCATAGAGTGCGGCCAGCTAGCCAGACCTTGTGCCGTGCAGCATGGGGGATCCGAGTACAACATGGAGGAGCTGGAGGAGTTCCTGCAGTCGGTGGAGGCCTGTCTGCCCAAAAGCTTACAGGCTTTGCAGCTGACGGCACAACACGAGATCGAGGCCATACTGAATGCCGTCACTGCTTGTCCTGAGATTGACCCCGTGGGCTATTTCTCCCCACAGGTGCCCCAATAAAGATGTCTTTTTATCTGCTCCCGCAGGTTTCACTAGATGATCCGCCTTTAGAAAAGAGTCTGTCTCGGGCTGCGTATCTGATTACATGATGGGTGAGCTGGGTTTTACTCACCAGTTCAGCCCAGAAGCGCTCTGGTGTGATTGTGCACAGCTGTAACTGTAAACTGTGCCCTGCCCTTTTAGAAGCTGCTGACTGGTTAGAGAGTTGTTTATGTCAGCTGAATTCTAATCCTAAACCTGATGTCATGGTAACTGTGTTTCAGGAAGTGGGAAAGAGCGTCCTGGCATAATGTTCATCCCCTTTGTATCAGGGCTACAACTAAGGATTAGCTTCATGAGCAATTGTTTTACAATCATGTCCGAGAAACACATCAAACATTGAATTAAAAGTCCATCCATGTCCATTAAAACCAGTAATTCATCAGGCAAATCATTGGTCTTTGAACAACGGGAACTATAAAGTTATTTTAATGAACCTCCAAATAAGATTGATAACCTCGTAATTTGAGCACCTTTAAAATGTTTACTCTGATTTGCTCCATTTGTCTATAGGCTTTCCAGAAAGGGGACATTGATCCGTTGCAGACGCAGCTTCAAGACATTAACTCCCTCGGCCAAGGCCTGATCCAAACCGCCGCCAAGGGCACCAGCACCAAGAAGCTTGAGGATGACCTGGAGAGTGTCAATACCAAGTGGAACACTCTGAATAAAAAGGTTATTTATCAGACTGCATATTACCACTTTGACTGGCTGCTATTTGCACTGGGTCATGAGTGAAAACACAAAGAGACGCTGGCAGTATAATGACTCACTGCTCGCTATAGTACAATCCTTTGTGGAGTGGGTTCTAACATGGCCTCAAAGCAGCTGACATCTTTATTTACCATATGGTTTGCAGATTGCCGAACGTTCGGCCCAACTGCACGAAGCCCTGCTGCATTGTGGGAGGTTCCAGGATGCGCTGGAGTCCCTGCTCAGCTGGTTGACTGACACGGAGGAGCTCGTGGCCAATCAGAAACCTCCATCGGCAGAGTTCAAAGTGGTCAAGGCACAGATACAAGAACAAAAAGTAAGCTGGTATCATATTAGGTGATCGTTTAGTCAAGGCAACTGGATTTCCAGTTGCCTTGACTAAATGATCACCTGATACTATGACCTGGATGAATGAGAATCTCCACAGACCTGGTATCATATTGAACAAACACACGGGCACAAAGAAACGCTGAACGCGTCAGTTCTGCTCTAATCTTTGTGTCTCTACGCTGGTGTATCCACAAAACATTACGACTTTGCCATTCGTCTTATTTAATTGACATCCATTGTTAAACAAGAGTGTGGAGCACAAAGCCTTTACTTTAACGGGCACTTAATTTGAGCCTGTTAGATTTACTGTTTGTCACCGCTGAGCACCGCTCGCGGTCAGACCATGCTAACGGCGCCCTATAACTCTCCTCCTTTGTTCGCCTTTGACAGCTGCTCCAGAGACTGCTGGATGAACGAAAACCGACAGTGGAGCTCATAAAGAAAGAGGGAGGGAAGGTCGCAGAGCTGGCAGAGTCTGTGGATAAGGAGAAGGTTGCAAAGGAGATGGAATGCCTCGGGCAGAGGTGGGACGCTCTGCTCAAGAAGGCTGAGAACAGGTCTGTAAACACATCAGCTCTCATCATCAGCCCTAGCTTCAGAGGCAGTAGTCATGTGAATTTGTGTTTTGGCCTCAACAAGTGATGTGATAGTTTGTGATAGTTTTGAGTTCGGTCCACGTCCCCTCCCCTAGACTTTTCCATATCAGTTGCTGATGTTTTCATTGTGTCAGGCACAAGCACCTGGAGAGCATCTTAGTGGTCACTCAGCAGTTCCATGAGACTCTGGAGCCGCTGACTGAGTGGCTGGTCGCCACCGAGAAACACCTGACCCACTCCGAGCCTGTCGGCACTGAGACGGCTAAGCTGGAAGAACAGATCTCTCAGCATAAGGTAATAGCCATCATTTCACATCCATCAGGATATGTTTGCTTCATTCTGCTTGTTACTTTTAAGTTGAGTGATTTTCATTTCTCCACTTCATTTCAGTTTTCATTCAATTTCATTTTGACATTTCTGTTTTGTGTGTGTTTGTGTGTTTTCTGTTCATATCATGTTCCTTCGGTGTGTGTCCCCCCCGTCCCTGTGCGGTCAAGGCCTTAGAGGAGGAGATTATGAGTCACAGTAAAGACCTGTTTCAGGCCGTCAGTCTGGGCCAGATGCTCAAAAATGTGTGCTCGGTGGACGACAAGGCGTTTGTCCAGTCTAAGCTGGACGCCACGCAGACCGGTTACATTGAGCTGCAGGAGCGGTGCAGGAGGAAAGCCGACATGCTGCAGCAGGCGCTGGCAAACGCCCAGCTGTTCGGTGAAGACGAGGTGGCCCTCATGAACTGGCTCAGCGAGGCACATGCGAGGCTGAGCGAAGTGTCCGTGGAGGACTACAAAATAGATGTTCTTGAAAAGCAGCTGGCAGAACAACGGGTACACGCTCCTCCCCAGGCCAAGCCTTTTGTTGTCTTTACATTTAAGTTGCATCAGTCAATCATGTTTCAGTTGATGTCATTCAGTGTCATATATTATTTAAACTTTAAAGTGTTGGTCGTCACTCTCGATATATTTCTAAGTGAGTTTTTCTTTATTTCCAGGCACTGCAAAGTGATATTGAGTTGAGGAAGCAGAATATTGACCAAGCCGTTCATAACGGGATGGAGCTACTGAAGCAAACAACAGGTATGAGAGACGTTAGGACCTTCCTGTCGTGTATTACACATCACTTGTAAAAGATAAAAACATGTTCAGTGTTCAGATCCTGAGCAAGCTGTCCTTCACATGCGTCCCAGACTGCGTCTAAATGTGGTTTGAGTGATCTCAGGACGTGTTGAGGACACATGTGGACATGTTCACACCTTTACTTTGTGCTGACAACTTGTGTTGGGATCACTCAGGAGGGATGTTAACGTCAGGTCTGACTGGGGTCATGCAGTTTCCCATGATTCACCATAACATCATAACTCCTTTGATTAATGTAATACAATATATTATTTGTATTCCTAGGTGACGAGGTGGTTGTTATCCAAGGCAAATTGGACGGGATCAAATCAAAATATGCTGAGATCAGCTCTATGAGTGACAACGTTTTGAAGACACTGGAGCGAGTCTCAGATCTCTCCTCCAAACTGCAACACACTCACGAGGACCTGAACTCCTGGCTCGAGAAAGCAGAGGCCGAGATCAGCGCTTTTGCCGATGAGGAGCCGGTGGGAGAGCAGCTCACTCATGCTCACAGCAGGCAAAAGGTACATGTTTCCACAATGATCTTATATAACCCTAATGCTCAGTTATCTTTACTTAAAAACATCTCTGTGGCTGTCATTTTCAAACTTTCTACTATTCTCTGTCAAGGCCTTGCTGAAGGAGGCCAAAGAACAAAAAGCTGTGATGGACAAGCTGAATGAGCTGAGCGGTTCCCTCCTGGATCTGATTCCGTGGCACACCCGAGAGGCCCTGGACAAGCTGGTGACTGAAGACAATGAGCGGTATCAAGCCGTGCGTGACACCGTCAGCCAGCAGGTCGACCACATCAACGCTGACATACTCAAGTCACAGCAGGTAAATAAACACAGGTGGCTTTCTTCTTATTTTATTAGGAAAATAAAGTTTCCCACTAGGAATTGTTGTTTTCTATCATTTTTGTTGGTTTCCAGTTTGAACAGGCTGCTGATGCTGAACTCTCCTGGCTGACTGACGCCGAGACCAAGCTGCGGTCGATGGGCGATATCAGGCTGGAGCCAGACCAGAACACAGCTCAGCTCCAAGCGCAGAAGGTGAGTGTAGGTGTGTTTGTGTGTGTGTGTTTTGTTTGAATAGAAACAGGACTCACTCTACCGGTTTTCCAGATTTTCTCCATGGACATCATGAGGCACAAAGATGCCGTGGATGAGATCGTGAATACAAGCGAGTCCATCATGAACAGCAAAAACCCAGAGGAGAAAGAAATCCTGAAGGTGAGAACACGATATTTTGAGATCAAAGCCGTCAGGTACCAGTGATGTATAGGAAAATAAAGACGTTCCTCGGTTTGTATAGGCGAAGACCCAGGCTCTGTTTGAAAAGTACGGCGTGGTGAGTCAGCTGAACTCGGAGCGCTGTCTGCAGCTGGAGCGAGCCCAGTCCTTGGCCAGTCAGTTCTGGGAGACCTATGAGGAGATGTGGCCCTGGCTCCAGGAAACCCTGAGCACCTTCAGCCAGCTGCCCCTGCCCTCCATTGAGTACGAAACACTGCGGCAGCAGCAAGAGGAGCTCAGGGTAACAAGCTGATGTTCAGTAAAACACTGTCACGCAAACGATGGAAAACCTTAAAACGATTGTGTCGTTTCCTCTGCAGCAAATGAGAGAGCTGATTGCAGAGCACAAGCCTCACATTGACAAGATGAATAAGACCGGGCCTCAGCTGGTTGAACTCAGCCCGGTGGAGGGAGGGCCCATCAGAGAGAAATACACTGCTACTGACCAGCTCTACACCAAACTGAAGGCTGACGTCAAGCAGAGAGCTGCCACTCTGGACGAGGCCATCTCCAAATCCACCCAGGTGAGAAGTGATAAACGTACCCGGTTCACACATTTGAATCATTCATTTCTCTTTTTCAAATTGGTTGCATAACATTTATATCCACGTGCTCCGCCAGTTCCATGATAAAATTGACCCCATGCTGGAGTCCCTGGAGCGGATCGCTGAGCGCCTGCGGCAGCCTCCGTCCATCTCGGTGGAGGTGGAAAAGATCAAGGAGCAGATCACTGAAAACAAGGCCGTCTATGTGGACCTGGAGAAGCTGCAGCCTTCTTATGAAATGCTGCGACAGCGAGGCGAGGAGATGATCGCACGGTCCGAAGGGGCGGACAAGGACATATCTGCTAAAGGTAAAGTGTGTAACATACCGTCAAATGTTTAGCCGTTTGTATTTTTAAAAATATCTTTTCATTTTCATGCTACGGATTCTGTGAACTTTCCTGAAGGAATATCGCATTCAGTGTTAATTGTCGCGTGTTTTATTTTGACCCAAGCTGTACAAGACAAACTGGACCAGATGGTGTTCCTGTGGAACGACGTCCAAGCGCTGCTGGAGGAGCGCGATGCGAAGCTGCTGGACGTGATGGACCTGGCCGACAAGTTCTGGTGCGACCACTGCGCTCTCATCGTCACCATCAAAGACTGCCAGGACCTGCTGAGGGAGCTGGAGCAGCCAGGGGTCGATCCGTCCGTCGTCAAGCAGCAGCAGGAGTTTGTGGAGGTGGGCGGGTCTTCCCAAAGTCAAACTGCTGTTTCCACCCGTTAATTAGGAGTGAGGTAGCATGCTATTAAACATCCTTCTATTTCTACAGGGCTTTAAGGAGGAGATCGACGGGCTGCAGGAGGAGCTCGACGTGGTCCGGAACCAAGGGGCCGAGCTCATGACTGCCTGTGGCGAGCCTGATAAACCTGTGATAAAGAAGAGTGTCGATGAGGTAATCGATTGAAAACCATCGGCCCATGCAGATTTGTCCCTTTTCCTAGGTGTGGCTCGTGGTGTGACACGTGCGTTATGATTCCAGGTGAACCTGGCGTGGGAGAATCTAAATAAAACCTGGAAGGAGCGGGGAGAGGGACTGGAGGAGGCCATGCAGGCTGCGGTGCAGTTTCAAGACGGCCTGCAGGTGCTTTGGAGAATTTTTAAAGACAATTAAATAAAACGCTTGATGGAGTTTTTGGTCAATTTGGAGAAATATCAGACAAAAAATTTTTTTTTTATTGTTAAACCAGTCGGAGATCATCGAGGTCCTTGTTATTACACACATAGAGAATTTATGAGTCTGTTGTTTTTTAAGATTTTCACATGAAACCAAAGCTTGGCTCACACTCTGGCTGTCTAGTTATTTTCAGATCTTTTAATTGTGTGGGAAGCAAACCTTTACACAGCTGCTTACATTTTACTGCAACTATAAAGATCAATGCCATGTACTTGTGAAGACGATAGTTTTGATTGTCAGGTTTTTATTGTATTTGTTTGCCTTATAGGTCAGGGGGTGTAGGTTAATTCATTGTATAACATGACACTGTTTGTGCAACATGACCCCCGGTGCTCTGAGCTTTGTTTTCTCCCACTAACAATGGTTTCCCACGTTCTACACAGGGAATGTTTGACTGGGTGGATATTCTGGAGAGCAAACTGGATTCAATGTCACCTGTAGGCACAGACCTGGAAACTGTCAAGCAGCAGATTGTAGAGCTCAAGGTACGACTATTTCAATTCTACCCTGGATAATTTGTTCGAATCTGAAGCTTTACTGCAGATTTCAATGGATATACAACTTCATTTCCATCTGCTTTCATCTACAGTCATATGAATGCCGTGCTGAGGACGCCAAAGCTGGCATTGTCTGTATGACTTTGTACTCTGTCGACTGACTGGGTGTGACGCTGCATTCTGCTGGGTCTTTCAGGAGTACAAAGGGGAGGCGTACCAGCTCCAGATCGAGACGGAGCGCCTCAGCCACCAGGCCAGTCTCCTGCTGAAGAAAGTGACTGATGACAGCGATCGCTGCGCCATCCAGGAGCCCATGTCCGAGCTCAAGATGCTCTGCGTTAACCTGGATGAGAAGATTATCAGCCGACAGGTCAGTGAAGGGAACCACAAAGACCCTTCTGGTGTTTGTTCACTTTATTTATATGCTACTTAATCAGCACAAGAGCAGCACTCAGAAGAGCACATGCTTTTACCAAGGCCCGACTTCTGTTCAAGTGAAAACCTGGCGGCCTCCTTGAGGCTCGCAATGAGTCCTCTTTCATTTAAAAGATATGCATCTGCACTTTCATGCAAATTTGCAGCCGGGCTCAACTGCGGCTCAAAAGACTGTGGTGTGCGTGTGCGTGTGTAGTTTTGCATGTCAAGTGCATTTGCCCGCTGCAACACAGAATCTGTTTAATCTGTCATTAATCCAGCACAAACTGGAGGGAGGCCTCTTGGCTCTGGGACAGTTCCAGCACGCACTGGACGAGCTGCTGGCGTGGATGAGCCACACCGAGGAGCTGCTGGACGAGCAGAGGAAGGCCGGAGGAGACCCCAAAGCCATCGAGATCGAGCTCGCCAAACACCACGTACGGCAACATTTTTATTTATTTTTTTTTCAGTTAACAACCAGCAAAGCGTCACAACACTTGACTCTACATTTCATGTAATCCATGGGAATCTATGAAAAGGCTTTCACTAAACACTACATTCCATCTCTATAAATCAAGTCAGTTTTAATATATTTCAGCACTTTTTAAAATTTAATTTCGTCCTCAGTTACATCCTATCCAAAACACCTTCCTTTTTCTGGTCTTGATCTCCACAGGTTCTCCAGATTGACGTGTTGGCTCATAAGTCGACCGTTGAGACAGTGAACAAAGCCGGTAACGATCTGCTGGAGTCCAGCGCTGGTGAGGAGGCCTCTGGTCTGCAGACTAAACTGGAGAACCTGAACCAGAGGTGGAAAGCCATCCAGGAGAAGACGGAGCAGAGGAAGCAACAGCTAGAGAGCGCTTTGCTTCAGGTATGGAGACTTCATAAGGCCAGACTGCATTTATCAATGTTTTTATTATTCAACAAGCTGTGGTTGGATCCTGTACTCCCAGGGGAAACAAGAGTCATAAGTATTCCATCCCTCCTACGCTGAGTCCTCATTCCTTTTTGCATCCTACGGAGTTTCCCTTCAACTTTGACATTTTAGGGCCTGCTTTGATGTGAGGGAGGACATGAGGAGCAGAAATAGCCGCTGGGTGATTCATAGATTGGAATGTTTATTAGAAAAAGTTCAAAAAATTCCAGTCAAACAGTGATTCAAATCGTTAGTATTAACAGTTAATTTAAAATCTTTTATTATTTTTGTGATCTTTATTAACATTTTTTCCTTCATGCTGGTGCCCCACAGGTTTGATGGCTAAATGAATTTAAGGAATTAATAACTCAGACATCCGTCTCTCAGAGCCGCGGGATCCAAACAATGACTGTGTGTGACACCTTTTGTCCTGACTCAGGTTGCATTGTGTTGCAGGCCCAAGGTTTCCATGGTGAGATAGAAGATATGCAGCAATGGCTGAAAGACACAGAACGTCAGCTGTTGGCATCAAAGGCTGTGGGAGGCTTACCAGACACGGCCCGGGAGCAGCTTAACGCCCATCTGGTATGTGTTTAAACAATATGAAAGGCCGCATGCAGATGGCGAGCCTTGTAGGAGACGACTGTGTCTTTTCTGTGTTTTTATCTCAAGTGTGAAAATTCACTGACGCAGCAAAATACACTTCTCGCATCTCCCCCTGTGGAATTTGACAAAAAGCTTTTAAAAAGTGTCTCGAATTGATTCAGGCCTGTCTGACTATAATCTTCTCCATCTTTGTTTTCCTTCTTACCTTTTTTTTCTGAAGAAGCACTGGAGCTGGTATTTACGGAGCCAAAGACAGAGAGATTACCTAAATGCAATAACTTTTATCAAATTAGTAACTTATACTGTTTAAATGTTTACGGGAACAGGCCTCTGGGAGTCTCTGCGGGCCTCGTTTTGTTCATTCCTTCACCATTTTTGGACCGGATTTGGACTAAATGTGTGCAACTTCATCTCAAGCTCTTTGAACGGTGCAGAGCTCGAAATTAAAAGTTAATGCTGTAATTTAGCCCGTTTGGCGAGAGCATCGCTCGCTGGCTCCACGTCATTGTTCTGCATTTCTTTCTTGCAGGAGTTGTGTTCTGCCTTGGAGGTGAAGGAGGAGCTGTATGAGGAGCTGCAGAACAAGGGTCAGCAGCTGCTCATGTTGGCGCCCGAGGGTCCCGACAGCAACACGGAGCAGGACCTCGCCAGCCTGAAGGAGAAGTGGGAGACGGTGCAGGGGAAGGTCGCTGAGAGAAAGGTACGGAGTCACTACGACTTGAGATTTAGGGCCCGGCGAGGGAACGCTGACACGCACTTGAGCCGCGACTGTGTAGTTGAAAGCCGCTTAATCCACGGTGCTGATAATGAACGGTGTAAAGATGAAGTGTTGCCAAGGACACACACACACACACACACACACACACACACACTCACTGGATGTGGTCAAGCTGTAGATCACAGCAGACAATGCGCTCTGACAGCGTGTGGAGCAACTGTGGTCTCGTCTCATATGTTGACAAGTGCATTAAACAAATAATGGCTCTCAACTCATATCTGAGCCAAAGTCGAGACGCATCTGTCAGCGTGTTGTTCATCTTGACATGTTGTTTATATCTGACACCGTTAGAACAATATTTTCTCATTTTTGGTTGCTACAATAAATGAACATTAACCTAATCGCGCCCCTTCACCGCTCTCGCTCCACATATGGAGCGCCTCGTTCTGGTCGCCTGAAGCTTTCGCTCTAACACTTTGCTTCCTATTTACTTTGGTCCCGGTCCCGGGAATGTAAAGTCTGCTAAACCTTGGAGCTGTGCAGAGTTGCAGCTGCTGGCCAGTCTCTCTCTGCAGCAGCGTGACACTTTTGAAGTGCATCAAGTCGAAGGCACTCTCACACAGGCCTCATTCAGATAATAAATGACCAGAGGAGTGATTCTATTTTTAGCAAGACTCTAAATGTGACCCTGCAATATGTCAGGGAAAAGCATTAATACTGAAAGCTCTCATCGTGTTTGTGACTTCATTAATTTGACGTTTAGTGTCATGGGATGAGCCTGTGCCCGCGGCCCCGGCTGCAGCCAGCGGATGTTTTTCAGGAGGGGACTTTCTCTCATTCGATTAAAAGCTCATCACTCTATTTCTGTTCCTGCCTCTCTAGAGATGTTGGCTTCCTCTGGAGCATAATTTTGTATTTTTAACCTTTTTTATCAAATGTTGTAGCAACCACACAGTTTGTTTTCAGTGGTGTGTGACAACGTGGAGGGGCCCTCAGAGCACATGCCTCTGTTCCATCAGTTCCATCATCGACCACGCTTCATTCAAAAATTCACAAAACTTTATTCAGATTTTCATGTTTACCACATTCTAAACAAATAAATATTAGTGTCCTTCTTTTCTATGTTTAATGGAAATCTGGTTCATGGGGGTAATCGTGCCCACAGACCCACAAGCACAGATCAAACTGCTCAGAGAGGACATGCGTTGACCCTGCCGATGTGTCTGTGTCTTCAGGGTAAACTGGAAGAGGCCCTGACTCTGGCCACCGACTTCCACAACTCCCTGCAGGACTTCATCAACTGGCTGACCCAAGCCGAGCAGACGCTCAACATGGTTTCCCCCGCCTCCCTTATCCTGGAGACCATCATGTTTCAGATCGATGAGCATAAGGTAATGTTTGCACGGGCAGGAGGGTCCGTGATGCAGAAGGAAATGCTGATCAAAAAATATATATCATTTTTAAATGTTTCCCATGATTGGTTTTATCTGATCGTTAGAAAAAATGATTTTCATCCAGCTTTGCTTTTATTCATCTGCTATGATGGTTTATTTATTCAGTCAGTAAAAAGTTATACATTCTATATATCACCTATAAAACAAGGGTTTATGTTTCATTCTGCTTTACCATCTAGCCAGCAAATGGCCACATCTGTTCTTTTTTGGACCAAACCCACCAGGCCATTAATCATAGGACTTAGAGGACCTCTGCTTCCAATTAAAAATCTCCCTCCACACCTGAACTAAGCCTCTGTGTGTGTGTGCGCGCAGATTTTTGTGACAGAGGTGAACTCCCACCGAGAACACATCATCGAGCTGGACAAGACAGGGACACACCTGAAGTACTTCAGCCAGAAACAAGACGTGGTCCTGATCAAGAACCTGCTGCTGAGCGTGCAGGGCCGCTGGGAGAAGCTGGTACAGAGGTCGGTGGAGCGAGGCCGGCTGCTGGACGACAGCAGGAAGAGGGCCAAGCAGGTACTGTTGTGTGCATATTTATTCTGGGGTTAGAAAAAGACATTGTTTCGCTGCTCTCAGGGCTCTTTATTATCATTGGAGGGCTGTGGAAATATTATATTAAGGCAGTGTCATATTCTGTCTGCAGCTTACTACACTGTTTTCATTAGCGTGGGGCCTCTTATGTTCCTTGGGCCTGAAAATCTAATCATGGGAACATTAAACAGCACTCCACAATAAATCAAGTGAAATCATAGCCTCTTGTCCAAATGCCTTACACCGCGTTTTGCTTCTCTGTCCTCCGCTAGTTCCACGAAACTTGGAATAAACTGGTCGAGTGGTTGGACGAATCTGAGAAAACTCTGGACTCCGAGGTGGAAATTGCCAACGATCCTGACAAAATCAAGACGCAGCTGACGCAGCACAAGGTGATGGAGCGTCGTCTCAGCGCGGCTTACTGGAGAGGCAGCGAGAGTTCAAATACACATGGACCTCTGACAGCACCTACATCTTAGTTTCATTCTATCAACAGAAACAGCCCCGGCATGAAAACCGCATCTGACAAGCCAGAGCAAAGAGTCGGCTGTTTAATGAAGCATATAAAAGTTTAAGTGGAACAGTAAAAGCTATTTATAGGAACTGCAGAATGCATTAGTCTGCATTTGCATTACATACCACGATGGTCCCTGTTGTTTTCCATGTGGTGGTATGTAGGGAGATTGTGTTAATCCCGTCCTAATCCTGAAATGTATTAGGGGTGACCCTGCTTTTGGATACGTTTAATCTCTGTGGAGCAGGGGCTGTTGGGTTTTGACCCCCTTTTTGTCTTCCTCATAGAATACTGCATTCTCACACACACACACACACACACACACACACACACACACACACACAGATTAGGATGATATCTGACATGTCGACAGTGATAAGAAGAAAATCCCTTGAGAAGGTTTACTGTACACCCTGTACATTCAGTCAACATAGCTGTCAGCTTGGTTAGATTCTAAATACAGTAAAATTACAGGACAAAGCCTGAGAGAAGTGATTTTCTTCCTTTTCTTACACAGGACTTCCAGAAAGCTCTGGGCAGCAAACACTCTGTGTATGACACCACCACTCGCACAGGACGGGCCCTGAAGGACAAGACCTCTCTTCAGGACGACAACCAGAAGCTGGACGACATGCTGAGCGAGCTGAGGGACAAATGGGACACGGTCTGCGGCAAGTCTGTGGAAAGGTACGGATGGGTTTCTTGCAGTATTTTATCACACAAACGACGAGTGAGGAGCATCTGCAGCATTTCTTGATTCCTCCTGACTCACCGTGGATGATTTGTCCTGCAGACAGAACAAGCTGGAGGAGGCCCTGCTGTTCTCTGGCCAGTTTAAAGACGCTCTCCAGGCTCTCATTGACTGGCTGTACAGAGTGGAACCTCAGCTGGCTGAGGACCAGCCTGTACACGGAGACATAGACCTGGTCCTCAACCTCATAGACAACCACAAGGTAGAAAACAACGCCTGGAATGTCTCTGACTGTCTCAGACTGAACATCGACTTATGAGATGTGTCTTAATTTTAAAATCCCTTGGTAAACCTGTCCCATTTCAGTTTGTTGTGCAGGGCCTCATGTGGCCTGACCGATTCTGTCACTGCTTGTCCTCTGCAGGTTTTCCAGAAAGAGCTGGGAAAGAGGACAGTGAGCGTCCAGGCCCTGAAGCGTTCAGCCAGGGAGCTGATCGACAGCAGCCACGATGACTCGTCCTGGGTCAAAGTGCAGATGCAGGAGCTGAGCACCCGCTGGGAGACCGTGTGCAACCTGTCGGTGTCCAAACAGGCGCGGCTGGAGCAGGCCCTGTGTCAGGTACTGCAGAGCCCCGGCAGCGGTAATTCAAGATGTAGATCCAATGAGTCTGACATGATCTATGTCTTCTTGCTGCAGGCTGAGGAGTTTCACTCGACCGTTCACATCCTGCTGGAGTGGCTCGCTGAAGCAGAGCAGAGTTTACGTTTCCATGGCAGCCTGCCTGACGATGAGGAGGCTCTGCAGGCGCTTATCGAACAACACAAGGCAAGACATGCCGACGTTTCAGTCAAACTTATCTTGAGTAAAAAGTTTTTATATTTGACTAAAATTAAATATGAATGCAAATATAGGATACGGGGGCTATTTGTCTAGACAATATGAATGCAACTGTATTAGCAATGGGTCTTTTCAATTGCTGCAGAAGCTCATCTGATTCCAATACCTTGTTTCTTTTACTTATTCCAACTTTAAGGAGTTCATGAAGAAACTGGAGGAGAAGCGAGTTGCTCTGAACAAAGCGACCAGTATGGGAGAGGCCATTCTGAGCATCTGCCACCCAGACTCCATCACAACCATCAAACACTGGAACACCATCATTAAAGCCCGGTTCGAAGAGGTCAGTTCACAGCTGCGTGTCCGCACAAATGCCTTTCTGCTCTCTCACAGCCACAGGTATCACATGGCACAATCAAACAGTTTGGATGAGGAGCACAAAGGCCTCCCCTCCCTTGTTGCTTAAATCACCAAACCGGCAGGCTTAATAACACTCACATTATGGGTCTGATTTTGATTTGATAGGGAGAGTTATGATAAAATGTTCAGTGTGTAGAGTTTAGTGACGAAGTGTCATGTTGCAGCTGAGCACCCCTCACCTCGCCCTTCCCTTTCCAAACATGAAAGAGAACCTGTGAGAGCCTTCAGTCGTCGTTAAAAACTCAAAAGGTGTTTAGTCAAAAACATGGCAGCCTCCTGGATGAAAATATCAAGTATCATTGGTCCCATTCCAGGGTAAATAAAATGATGAATATGATTTTTTTTTAAAGATTTTTACATCATTTATCGACGGATATATCTTTGTGTCATAACTCCAGGTGCAGGCGTGGGCTCGGCAGCACCAGCAGCGACTGGCTTCTGCCCTCACCGAGATGCAAGCCACACAGGATCTGCTGGAGAACCTGCTGACGTGGCTGCAGTGGGCTGAGTCCAACCTCAACGATAAGGACAAGGAGCCCTTGCCACAGGAGATCGAAGAGGTCAAAGGCCTCATTGCAGAACATCAGGTAACATGTCCTGGCTATTTACAGTTAAAAGCTAAAGAAGTTGAGGGAACCCTCAGGGGTCATGATGAAAGCTGTATGTTTTTCCTGCAGGCATTCATGGAGGAAATGACCAGGAAGCAACCAGATGTTGACAAAATCACCAAGACACACAAAAGGAAGGCTGCTGTGGAGACCCAGATCCAGTCTCAGATCCCAGTGCTCGGGAAAGGAAGAACTGGAAGTAAGTATCCGCCCCCATAGAGCATAACCTGAGCCATCTGGCCGAGTGCTGAGTCACTGTTCCGACCACCTGGAATGATGTCATTACAAATCCATTTCCTCTTGAGGACACGCTCCTCATGAACGTGTTTGTCTGTCACTTGCAGGAAAACGTTCCCCAACTCAAACAATGTACGCGTCAGCGACACAGGCTCCCATTGAAACCAAGAACCCCCGGGTCAACCTGCTGGTCACTAAGTGGCAGCACGTGTGGCTGCTGGCTCTGGACAGAAGGAGGAAGCTCAACGACGCGATGGATCGACTGGAGGAGGTGAAGCAGCACTCAGATCTACTGTCAGGTGTATCCCTGTAGAATCCTGTGCTCCTCTGGTCCTAACACACAATCATATTTACACTTTCCGTCACAGTTGAAGGAATTCGCCAACTTTGACTTTGATGTGTGGCGGAAGCGCTACATGCGCTGGATGAACCACAAAAAGTCTCGCGTCATGGACTTCTTCCGCCGCATCGACAAGGATCAGGACGGCAAAGTGACGAGGCAGGAGTTCATCGAGGGCATCCTCTCCTCCAGTGAGTGACCATCACACGAGTCACAACTAAAAAAAACACAGTTTTTTTAAATACTTAATGTCTGTTCAACAGAATTCCCCACCAGTCGTCTGGAGATGAGCGCCGTGGCGGACATCTTCGACAGAGACGGCGACGGCTACATTGACTACTATGAGTTCGTGGCTGCGCTGCATCCCAACAAAGACGCTTACAAACCACTGACAGACGCCGACAAAATTGAAGATGAGGTGACATGAACACTGGTGATCTCAAATTCTCAGCTTTTTAGAATAATGGCTCAATGAAATGTTTTAAAAATTCCAGGTTACTCGACAAGTGGCGAAATGCAAATGTCCAAAACGATTCCAAGTGGAGCAAATCGGTGCCAACAAGTACCGGGTAAGCTGATTATTTTGAGCTTTTCAGCTTAATTCATTCATCTTTTTGAGCGAATACACACTGTTTAATGATTACGAAAGGTTTTAAGCATGAACTTATTTTCATGGGAGCTTCTTTGTGAAGGTGAGTCTTAAATAAAGTGAACACTTGGCATCAAAACACTAATTCTTCCATATTTCTTGTTGTTCTTCACATGTCCAGTTCTACCTTGGAAACCAGGTACATATGAACTTCCTCTCCTGCGCCTATGTTTCTGCTCCATACCTTATGAAGCTTTACGCTGTACTTCACTTAATCAGAGTTAACACTCTCTGCCCAGATCCCTGGCTGCTGCTTTACACACTGGAACTCAGAAGTAGAACTAAAATCATCCACGGCCATCTGGTGTAATCCACAAGGAAACAAAGGCCTCAAAATAGAATTTCTTTGTAGCTGAAAATGATAATATCTTAAATTAGGAGTGTTTAAATTTCTTGATTTTAATGACAGTTTTTTTTATATTTGTGGTAAAATAATAGAAGGTTTAAATCTAAATCTGCTTTTGAGTTTCATTTGGGTGCTAATACCATTTCAGCCTATTTTTTTTAATTTCTTGGTCCACGGGCATATATTCATCTGCTGGGCATTTTGAGCAATAATGCTTCTGTGTGCTTGCCTCTGGTGCTGCAGTATCATGGGAATGATTTAGCACAACATTGGCTGACACTCTTTTTGGTTTCAATGAATATGTTAATATCCTATGTTTTCCGGCAGTTTGCATGTTGCAATGTAAAGTTCATGATATGCGTTCACGCTTCCTGAAGTTTGATAATGCCAGCGAGAGGGGGATAGTGTTGGTTTGTTGACCAGTTTGTGTTGATGTGTCACACCGCACTGAATTGAAATCATTCTTTTGACAGTTTGGTCTGGTTCACTGCTTACATGACTCCTTAATCGGCGATGAGACAATAGCAAACAGGGAAAATCAAAATCTAACCCCCCACCTACACGTGGCAGTTTTGGAAAGCTGTATCCTGGTAAATGGTTATTCTTCAGATGTTTCTTGTATCCTCCCCCCTCCCCCCGCTCCAGATCATCATCACCTTTAATGTATCTGATCACTAAAATCACCAGTGGCATTAAATCATACAAGTGCAAGATACTTAGAAGAGTTACCATTGTGCAGTAGGTTCTCAGTGGAGGGTCATCAGTGTGTGGTCATGTCTGCGTGTCACTGTGGTGGATTAGACGGAAGTGATTCGAACCATATGCCTCATGTTGTGTCATCGGAGCCGTAGCTGCATCGGATGTGCATCAGTGTCAATGCATCTGAGTCGTAGTTGTAGAAAGTGCAACAACACAGTGCTGGACTGCAGGAGTTTGCTGTTTGTGCCTTCGATCATCACGTGAAACTATTTTGAATTGTGTTATTTGACAGAAAGCATGCGGCTGTGATTGTGTGTTTGTGCTGATGCTCGCGGTCACATCCAACTGGCTGATTCTGCCTCCCGTCACCTCCCTCAGCTTGAACCATGCACATCCATGACATGCTCATCCAATTTGTCGTCTGGTGTGTGTTGAGAGGTGAAGGCAGATTATTGGTCACCGGCGCCTCCTGGTGGTGAAATAATGTGCCTTCAGTTAATGTTTTTTTTTTCACAGCTTCACCTGCACTATATGGCAGAACACTGAAAACACACACTGTCGCCACAAATACACAAAAATAAATGGCACAAAATGAAAGCAGCAAATACATTTTTATGAGGTTTTTTTTTGGTTGTTATTGACCAGATGATGTCATGACTGAATGTTAGCTGGTAACATATCACTAAGGCTTGTCTTTAATTATTTATACAAGAGAAGAAGAAAAAGTATTTTGTAGTAATGAAATCACACACATAAGGAATTTCAATAACACAGAATACACCAGCACACACTAATAGAAGAAACCAGTTGGATTGACCTCTGTGCAGTTTGTGTCTCTGAGAATGAAAACTTAAAATTGTTTTGTGTTGTGGTAAAATACTGTTTGTGTTAAGCTGTGCAACATGAAAGGAAATCACAAGTGAACAGAAAAGTACTTTGACGGATGTTAAAAAAAAAAAAAAAAAAAGAAAATGCACAGCATTGAAAAATATTATTCATAAAACCTGGGAAACCCATCCGACATCATAATTCAAAGCGAAATCACTGGAAATGTGAATTGATTCCCCGCGCCACTTTGGTCTCCAGTGTTGCACAGCTCGTAGCAGTGAGAGCGTTCCCACCAACGCTCTGTGTTTTCACACTTCCCCTCTGTTTTATTTCCCCCCCCCATCCCCCGACGCAGTTTGGAGACTCTCAGCAGCTTCGTCTGGTGCGCATTCTACGCAGCACTGTGATGGTGCGGGTGGGCGGAGGCTGGATGGCTCTGGATGAGTTCCTGGTGAAGAATGACCCCTGTCGAGGTGAGTTCAAAAGTTCACCACGGGAAGTCGCAGTGAGGCGCTGCCTGGAAACACAGAGATGTTCCCCCCGTCCTAATTCTGCCTCTGTATTAATGGCTGTGTTCTGTTTGGCCTTTAATAGAAAATACATTTACAAGGTTATTGCAGTTACATTTTTAAATCATGTAAAATTTAAAAATTATTATTTTCGTGTAGTAGGAGTAAGGATTTAAGTTTAGAAACATTTGGTACCCTGTCTTGTTGTTTACTTTTTAAAGTAAATGCTATTTTTTTAAATGATTCAACAGTTATATGTGTATCTAAAGTCAAACCTTCATGTGCTGTCTCTGTATTAATTATCAATTTCCTTCCTCCCCCTGCGTAACCGTCCTCCTGCTGAACATGAAATCTTTCTAGTTCATCACCACGGGAGCAAAATGTTGCGCTCAGAATCAAACTCCTCGATTACTCAGTCTCCTATAGGTTGGCAAATCTCACACTTTTTCTCCCTGCTCCATGAACCCACCAGTGGTATGTGTGTCTGCACACCCGAGCTCGTGCTGCTTGTGTTGGTCGTGGTGTGCACTAGCGTAGCTGTGTGCGAGCGCTCGGTGTGAATGAATGTCACGTGACTCATGCTGTGAACCTCACGACCGCACCGCCGGCCGTCGCTCATCTCCCGGCTGGATTTCATGCATGCATCACAACACTTGTTATCTTGTTCTCGAAGGAACTTTTCTGGTCCAGCTTCTTTTGCAGGTTTCAGGTTTGCTTGACAATCAGACAAACACAGCTTTTGTATGCAGAAGAGATGTTTCCATACAGATTTAAGGGGTTGATGTCTCTCCCTCTTCAGCTAGTGTGACGGAGGTTTTCTTTGTTCACATTGAAAACAATATCAAAAGGAAAAAAACAACTGTGTTGCGCAACAGTTTATTTTCTTATATTCATCTAGATGGTTTATTATTTAGTTTAGGATTATTTGCATGGTTAAAACCCCCCTAAATTTATCCTTAGTTTACCTGATGATATAATCTGAAAAAAATAAAACTCTCTAACATCGACATTTGGGTAAAATGATAAAGTCACCACTAACCCTAAACACACAACAAAACTGAAACGGTCTCATCTGCCCTGTTCATTTTTTGTTTGCTTTAAACAACTGGTGCAAAGTCTCTTTAGGTTCTCCTTTGTAGATTAAGAATCTTGGTTTTGTAGTTCTTCTGGTTTTGGCACTTGTGGTTGTGAGTTGTGTGTATGGACACTTTTTGCGTGATTGACTTTTCTTTCTGCTGTTTGATCAGTAGACAGAAGAAGAAGAAAATACTTTATTCCGCTGGACAGTATGGATGAGATGTGAAACTGCATGACTCACATGTTTTCATTGTGTTTCAGTCCAAACTTTTAATTTAAATTTACTTGTTAAATATTCACTTTTATTTAAAAGCTGACTGCTACATCATTGAAACACTTTATTTAACAGGATCTGGATTTTCCTCCTAATTTCCCAGTCATTGTTCAGACTTTTCTGTGTAAAGTCCTGACCTAAATGTGACACGACTTGTGAATAGTAAACTGTAACCACTAGTCATCTACATTTCAAGGAATCTTAAAAAGAAACTTCTGGGAAGTTATCAGGAACCTAAAGTGGAAAATAAAGTGTTCATCATCATCATAATCATCATCATCATCATCCCAAGAATACTAATAAAAATTCTGATATTTGCGCGTATTCAGCACCGCTCATCTGGAGTTTGCTTTTGCAGCTAAAGGCAGGACCAACCTTGAGCTGCGAGAGAAGTTCATCCTCCCAGAAGGCACCACCCAGGTGATGGCCAGCTTCCGCTACCGGGGCCGGAGATCCCGGCCGTCGTCCAGAGGGGCGTCTCCCAACAGATCCACCTCCAGTCAGAGCTGCCCGGTGCCGTCACACACCGCAGTGACCAGCACACCCAAGGTGAGAGCTCCCACTGTCTCCCACTGTCCGTTTATCATCACCCTGCTCAGACGTGACTCATTCATCTGCTTTAGTTTTTATTTTGTGTTCTTCGATCACTTTCCTGTGAATGTATTTTTTTTGTGTCTCTTCCATGTAGCTTTTCTTGTAGTTTTTTAATTTGTGAATCCATCTGTGGTTTTTGATTTGCCATTGTTCCCCAGACTCCCCAACACATAACCCGCAATTATGATAAGCCCTGGCTCACAAACAGCAAACCCTCCACTCCTCTTAAATCATCAGACTCCTTTGAGAGCCAAAGTTCATCCTCAGAGGTATAGTCCCATGAACAGACTGGGAGAGCCAACTGAAATCCACCTCATTATACAGAACAGCAATAATAAGATGATTATGTAACCCTACAATCACATGATAATCATTCTGATCTGACAATGTCAGATAAAAATGAAGAACCTAGGACATGGCTAGTGTTGATGTGATTTCAGTTGGGTCTTTCCTCGAACATTGAATATTTATTTCTTGCCTAGCTGGCATATTTTAATGCTGCTGCTATTGAAAAATGTATTATGATTATATTACATCTGTGCATGTGTGACTGTTAAATGCTTTATCAATCAGCAGGTTGTCTAACACATGTACTAACCGCTTCTTTAAGTAATCATTGCAGCATTTTAAAAGGTTTACTCACAAAATTTTAAACTAACTCAATAATAACTTCACTACAAGTGACTACAAATGAAGGTAAATGAAGTTCTTTGTATTTTTTTTTTTTAGGTTACACCAGTACAAGGCAGCAAATTACGTCTTCCTGGATACTTGTCAGGTAAAGGGTTTCAGTCCAGCGAGGAGGGAACCCTGATCAGCGCGGCTGTACTCAAAGCACGAACACAGACATTAGGTGGTGAGTAGAGAGAGACTGCAGGAACAGTTTTTTTATTACATTCAGTAGTAAAAGTACTTAGTGCTCGAGCATTTGTCTGCTCTGTCTTATCTGTTTCCAAACCCTTTGGCTCGTTCTTGGGTCATTATTTTTCATCAGTAGTTTCTAATATGATTTCATTTTGTGTTTCTAGAGACGAGGAAAATCTTCAGCCGCCCTGGAAGCAAAGCTGGGAGCAGAGGGAGCAGTCGCAGAGGCAGTGACGCCTCAGACTTCGACATCTCAGACATCCAGTCTGTGTGTTCAGACGTGTCTGAGACGGTGGGCGAGTCGACCAGAGGGACGCCGCGCTCTGCCTCCCGCCAGCGAGGAGGAAAACCCTCCAAGATCCCCACTCCTCAACGAAAAGCCACTCCCACAAGCAAACTGGCCAAGGGATCCAAGCGATAGTCAGTGGCCTTGTAAACACGCTAAACCAGGAATTATTTGCACCCTAGAAACAAAACGGACACTGGACATGTCTAACTTAAAAGACTGCAAACGTGATGAGTGTTATTTAAATTGTTGCAAAGATGTAAAATATTCTGTTGAGACGCAATATGGTTTAATTTTATGTGAGAATGGAATGTCTATGGCCTTGTGTATTTGTTTTTAATGTATTTTATTTTCTGTAAAAAGAAATGTCAAATTGTTTTTACTGTATTTTATTTTGTTGATAAAAGAAACCTGTAGAGGTTTGATGAACGCTAGAGAACCTGGGTATGACTCCGTTGTACTGTTAACTAACATTTCTACACACTAATGAAGGGCAACAGGCAGGAGAGCGCTGAGAGTTACTGAATGTACTGTAATTTACATATGCTGATGAGCGGAGTAGATGGTGCATTGTGCTACCACGTGAGGCACTGCAATTATCTATTTAAGTGCTATGATATACTGCCAACATGCATTTAAAGGGCAATGCAATATACTACAATAACCCCCTGTAAGCACTGCAGAAACCTTCGAGAAACACTATTTAAAAAAAAAAAAGTAGCAGAAACCTCGTAATCATGAAGCTTTCCAGTCCCGTTGGATTGTCAGCCGCTGCACTTCCTGTTCTGTCCTATCCCATCGCAGCATTGTGTGCATTGACCCGGACGAAGTGCCGCTCTGTGTAGACGTTGTCGTGAAACAGCCATGTCAATGTATGGTTAATTTCGGTAGAGCTGAAATTGTTACTGTATCATTACTTTGTAATAAACCTGCTTGCAGAAAGCCACCAGACACTGGTGCGCCCCACAGAATCCTCTGCGCTGTGTTGGTCTCACCACTGTCATGATCGCTATGAGCACAGACTGTGCACGGAGAGGTGCACGATGCATCTCCACTTTCTTCCCCTCTCCAGGAATGAAGCCGTGAAAGCTGCCCTCCTGCACACGTGGAGTCACTGCAGTCCCTCCGACGCATGGCCTCGGCCAATCGTGAGTTTGACTCAACAGTCGAGTACAAGTATGAGAAAAGTTAAATTTTTTACTTTGTGTCCATACTCTGTGTCCTTGCACTAACATGGAGGACGGGGGATTTATATGGTAGTCAGCCACAACGGGGAGGTGTAGATGCTTTGGCTTCACTTTGGGGAATCTTTCCTGGTTTAAAGGCTGTGGCATTAAATGTTTGCGTGTTGTAAAATTCTTCTCCTCTGTCCACAACCCCTCTCTGCTTATTCTGTTCAAATGAAATGATTCAAAAGACGGTAAATGTCACCACACTGCTTCACACGGGTTGTGAGGAGGTTGATGAGGGACATCAGATCAGTTCATCTCTTATAAAAATTTGCCTGTGGTTGCGCAATTTAATTAGAAAAGTTAAGAGACCAGTTTTTTTATTATACAAATTTAATTTAAGCCATAGCTGTTATCTACAAAGGCCTTCATGGACTTTTACCACATCGTCTCTGTGGCTCAACAGTTGTGGCTGAGTTGCAGGTGTGGTTTAGTCTGGGAGGAATGTTTGCAGAGCATCTTTGTGTTTAGTTGTGACATACTACATCTTTCTCTCACTGAGACTGATGGTAAAAAAAAAACTCCAAAATGATCACACACTGAACCTCTTCTTTTGAATTTTGTTTTTAGCTATAAACAGTTGCATTGTCAACTACACAGAAGAAAACCTAAAAGTCTTTATTCTGCGATATCGAGAACCTCATTTAGGCCTCACTGGTGTTCACCTGCCTCATATGACGATTCAGTTTTCTGGACGGTGACTGTGTAACTGGCCTATGAGAGGAGACGGATCCCCTGGGGACCAAAGGTGGAGTGGAGCTCAGGGGCCAGGCTCCTGTGAGACCCAGAGCTTCTGCTTTGAAAGGTCCTCCTGTTCAGCTCCAACCCAGGCCTGGGGATGGCACTTTAG
The DNA here is from genome assembly GCA_016785235.1 of Pseudorhombus dupliciocellatus. NCBI lineage: Eukaryota > Metazoa > Chordata > Actinopteri > Pleuronectiformes > Paralichthyidae > Pseudorhombus > Pseudorhombus dupliciocellatus. The sequence continues at coordinate 1,271,796 of JAFBJW010000258.1, forward strand.
AGAAGGGATACAGCTTCACACCAGGAACTGGAAAAGATCCATCTGCACGAGCCCCATCACTCTCTTTTTCAAGAACATGTGAGTAATACTTCTATCATTTTTCTTTCTTTTGTAAAAAAAAAAATGGAAATAGTCCTGTCAATGATGTTGTTGTCCAAACAGAAGAACCAGCAGACTGGTGTAGTTGAGTTGTTTGAACAGATGATGCAGCTTTATAAGATCATTTTATCACATAATTACAAATTAGAAATTAGTAGCAAGAACTTTCATCGTGTATTTAAAGTCTGTTTCAAATATCTTTTCACTCTATTTATTATTAGATGGATTATTTTGATATTTTGAAATTAGTATCACATTTATTTAATGCCATGTGTTTCCCTTGCTTTTATCTCTAATTCAACCTTTTATGCCTGCAGAAAGTATTGCTATACGTTTGAATGAGCTGCATTATTGACCATTTAACAATTACATGCACATAAATCAATGAATGTCATTTATTGAATCACTGATTTATTTGATTGCTGCCCTGCAGGCACGTGTAGCCCCTGACATCCAAAATGAAAACGCCAGCCTACAAAGAATTGTTGGTGTTTGCTTCCCTCTCTGTCTTCCTGGCCCTGGCCCAATGTCAAAAGTTATCTAGTAAGTATATACATTTCTTTATGTTCAATCGGGAACTGCAGCATATTTCCTGCTGCAGAGAGAAAACCCTCATTCTGGCTCATAACTCGTATGATATGCTAATTGTGTACAGTTGCCTATAGTTTATATTTGTTGGATCTGGATTCTGTTCCTAAGGTAACTTGTACATATGCAGCAATCCATATATTAATAAAACATAAATCATCTTTAACAGGTGGTATTTGGTTAAATACTGTACTTCAGCATCATGCCCAGCAGATGTCAGTGTTTGTCCTCACAGCAGGCTACACAGTGTCCTGTGTCCAGCTCTCAGTGACTGTGTGGACAGACAGGAGTCAGGGGGTCACGCTGGGGTCTCTCAGTTACCATGAATTAACCAGTTAGCACAATGTTGCTTTATCAACCGGTGGTGACCTCCCCACAGATACAGCTCTCTGTGGGAATTCAGCTGTAATTGGCCTGTTGACTTTTATACACCTGAGGGTAACACGGAGCTGTGGCGACACAAAGCTGCAGGTTTCAGTCACAGACTTGTCTGCACTCGTTACTCTGCAGTAGGAGTTAATAAGGAGTTAGTTTCCACTGAAGTCTTAACATTACAATCAGAGTCTGTCACCGGCAGACAGCACATTTCACCCTCACAGGAAACAGCGCAGCCATGCTGATCTCATGCTCGCTGCAGCACAGAGAGACCAGTGTCTCACCGGGTTCACGCGCCTAATCCACCCATGGAAGAAAATAAACTTCCTGTACGTGTTAATGGATTTAATAAATTACCTGTGAAGTGAGGACACTGCTCAGCACAATGAGGACCTGTTTGAAAATCAATGATGTCAGTGGCGACAAGATCCAGAGGAAGCTGATAACTATGATGTCAAACTGAGCTCTGTGTTTGTGCTGCGAGGCTTTGATCTGCTGGAGGAGTTCCGTGTGCCGGAGTCGAGGGGAGTGAGGAGGGTGGATGGCTCTCAACCGGAGGCGGTGGCGTACCGCATCAACCCCTCCATCCATCTGCGCAGGACCATGAGGTAAAAGTGCAATTCCAATGATTAAAGCGGAACTGGCTATCTTATATTTGCTAAATTCTGACACTCTGACACCCAAGCGGAGTCATCGGTGGTGCTGCATGTGGTCATTGGTGAAACAGACTTGAAACTCTTCACCTTTCAAGGCCGGTGCTAAGTTACTAATCACAGGGTAACTTAACACCGGGTTGAAAGCAGCGTGGATGTGCCTGTAACCCCTCCACGCAATGACATCACATGGTCCTAAGAGACACACGTGCAGCTCTGTAGCACGGAGAGCAGGTCAAGCCTGGAGGGAACAGAAATAAGGACAAGTGAAATGACTATTTCGCAAAGATTGTTTCTTGTCTTTTAGGTCATTCACACTTCATGTGTTAATTAGTCAGTACTTAGTCAGAAAAACTAGAGTCATGATTGACAGCTGAGGCTGACTTGTGATTGGTTGAGAAACTCCAGCCCTAATGTGCAAGACAGCATCATGTGTGTCTGGTCTAATCTATAATATTGGAGCTTGGCTCTGTGTAGTGGGAGGAAGGGGACACATGTCAGCCATCTTTTGTGATTGTAGCTTCACAGACCTGCTGGCGCGTCTTTAGGTCAAATGGTTTTTCTTTGACCGATCTTTGTCTGAAAATGAATGCAAGGTTTAGGCCCTCTGGTGCTCCGCTCATATTGAATAAACAATTGTTCTGCATTTTCAAAAAGAAGTCACAAACAAATGGGGGGTATTGAATCAGCCCCAACTCATATGCTAATTGGGGACTCAAGCATTGAGTTGAAGCCTCTGTTTCAACTTATGCACATTCCTCTTCAATTAAACCCTCATGTTCCCACATCAGCCCTTAATTGTTGTTTTGTGAAAGAAAGCAGCCTCTGTATGATTTTAGCCCGTGCCCTATAAACTCAACTCTTGTGCCGCAGTGACGTGTATCCGGATGGACTTCCCTCCGACTACTCCGTCATCGCCACATTCAAGGTGACCAAGGACACTGCCAGGAGGAACTGGAACCTGTGGCAGGTCAGCGACCCGGAGGGGAGGGAGCAAGTGGGCCTGCGTTTCCAGGGCGACACGCGCTCGTTGGACTTCTTCTACACCAGCCCCCACGGGAGCCAGATGCTGAGAACTTTCCACAGTGTGGAGAAGCTGTTTGATGGAGAGTGGCACAAGTTGGCGCTGAGCGTGAAGGGCAGACAAGTGAAGCTGCTGGTCGACTGCGAGGAGGTCAGCGTGGAGTCCATAGACGAGTCGAGGCCTGTCATCCGCCAAGGGTACACATCCATCGTCAAGCGAGCCGCAGGAGATCGCTCCGTGTCTGTATGTTAACAACTTGTACTTGGATACGTTCTGTCCTAAATATAACTTCCCTCAGGTTTGGATTGCAACTTCAATTCATCATTCCATGTCCTCTGTTTTTCCAGGTGGACCTCCAGCAGATGGATGTGTCGTGTGACCCAGAGCAGCCATACTCGGAGGGCTGCTGTGAGCTCTCCAGTGTGGTGAGTCACCTGGATTTTGACACCGCGTTGCAGACACATCCCTGCAGGGTTCCAAACCCCAAGATGTCTTTTTCTGTGCATGGCAGTGTGGAGGGTATGCAGAGATCGGTCTGACAGCTGGAAGAGCAGCTTGCAAATGTTTGCACGGACAACCAGGCATTCAGGGACCCCCTGGGCCAAAGGTGAATGTACCTGTGCAGTAAAACTTGGCTGAGAGCACTAGGAAGACAGGTTGAGTGTGACGAATTTGTTTTTCTTCTGCAGGGTCATAGAGGTCTTCCAGGGGAGCCCGGAGACCAAGGAAGACATGGAAGCTGGGTAAATAAATGCCTTTGAGTCATGCAAATATCAGACCCTCTGTTCCGCTGTGTTTACGCAGAGTGTCCCGGCCCCCCTCCTGCTGATGGACAGCAAAGAATTAAACTGAATTGTGACATTGTAAAACTTGCATTTATGAGACAGCAGCAGTGAAGCTGTGGAAAATGGCAATAGACGTACAACTGAGACGTAGCAGGATGGAAACGGATCTGGAAGCAGAAGCGCACAGCAATAGTAAACATGGAGGCTCCTTTCATGGTCTGCAAACCTTTGCGTCCATTGCGCGAAACATTTTGCATCAGGGCCAAGATACACCCGACAATAAATTTGTTTTGGTCGTTCTGAAATAGCCATTTGCATCGTACGCAGGATGTGCTGGTTTAGGATATAAGCTTTAACTCAGGTTGGCGGAGGATCACAGGATTTGTGACCGCTGTTGCTTTTCCATTCGGAGGAAACTCGGCCAAATGTAATGAATCCCACACACACAGGAAAACCAGTCGAGCCGAGCATTGCTCTGCTCAGCCATTGTGTGAAGTTTGACGGAGGTTTTGTTTCTCTTATGTTCTCTTTTTTTAAGGTATAAGGCTATTGAATTCACCACAGAGAGACTGAACTGGGACAAAGAGAGTAGTTTGAGACAGAGATAATGATGGAAGCCTTCTGCTGCACGAGCCAGTTACCCACGGATCACTGAATGAACAAATACACTCACATTTGTATTCTCCCAGGTGCCACACACTGCTGATTATTTCCACTTTAAATGTATGACTTGTTAATCTCTTGGAAGCGTAGCAGTTACTGTTACAGTGGAGGGAATCTGGGAGCCTTTCAGAAAGTGCTGCGGACGACAAGATTTTGTACACACCTTAGTATTTAACATGCTTGTTGCCCTCGCTCTGCTGCCTGAGCAAACGTGTCTGGTAATGCGTTGTCCAGAGCACATTTCCAGAGCTGTACATTATTCTGCGTATGTCGTGAGCTGCAGCTCGAGCTCATCTGGGAATCTGTCCTGTGTAACGTGTTGGAGTCTTGACCTCCTGCCAGCTCGTGAATCACGGAGCCCCAACGTGTTTATCTCCTCCCCTGCTGCCATCGGAGGAGGGCATTTCCTGGCACTGATATATATTAACTGTCCATCTCAGGTGGTGGGTGGTCCTCTCCTCTTCAGGGGCTACGCTCGCCTTCAAAGCATTGTAAAGTTCACGGCCGTGGCTCTCGCCGTACCGTCGGCCATCTCGGTTATGGCCTGCGTCCAGCTGACTCGGCATAAATGCGGCGTTGGGCGAGATGGTCAAATAAATGGACGCCCCGAAGGCATCCCGGTGTAGTTCAGTGTGTTTGTTGAATCAGAGTCATACAACCAACTGGAAAACACTTGTCCCTCCTCCTCTCAGGGACTCGAGCGTCTGTGGAAACGCTCGTGTCTGTTTTGTTGTGTCAGTGACTAATGTTTCCTTGATCCTGCTGAAACAGTATATTCTCCACTAATGTGACTGAAGTGTGACTGAAATTTACAGCGTCTTCATATTGAGTGAACTCACTGGCTTTTAACCGGGATATCAATACCAGTTCACTTCAAGGATTGCTTAACTTCGCACAAAGACTGGAAACAACATGCAGCCAGTCTCTAATAAAACAGCCTTGCTTAGTCCTTGTTTATCCTTGCATATATTTTTCCTCTGTCTGAGAGTCGCTGCTTTTTTAAAACTTTATTTAAGCTTTCGAGACCATCGCTGCCATCACAACAAACACACAGAATCATGTTGATTATATTCATAGGTCCAGGAAGCTGGATTTTGTCTGCTATGTTCACAACCAAGGGAGGTTTCCTACGTCCCCATCAAATGCTAAAAACCCAATTCTAAACCTAAGTGAATTTAGTTTGTTTTCCTTTCTTCTTCATCCATCTTGCCACGCTGAGAAATCAGCAGCTGCTGTCTGAGTATTTATTCAAGGAGCAGATGCGGTCATGTCATCCATGTCAGAAGCTCTGTCTGATGCTTCAAACGTCAGGAGTGACTTTCTCTCACTGGAAACATTCACTTCCTCTAAAACACGTGTTTTACGCACTATTGTTACGATATGATGTGTTCTACCTGCCGGTCCGCTGACATGTAGTTTTAGCTCATGTCTTGCCCTTGGCATGTCTTGCAGGCGATCAGGGGAAACACAGGAGACTATGGCAACATTGGCGAGCCAGGCCCGAAGGTAATCTTGTCCATTATATGCTCCTGTCAGGGCTTAGCGCCGCACTTTGGCTTCTTCTCAAAACCCATTAATGAAACTTTACACACATCCTCAGGGCGAAGAAGGAATCAAAGGCGAGAAAGGAATGAGAGGACTCTGGGGCCAAGTGGTAATTTATCGCTCTCACATTCAGCTCCTTCTCTACCTTGAAATTTTACACATGTGCATTAATGTGATGTTCTGTTATCAGGGAGACCGAGGTCCTCAGGGACTGAAGGGATTACAGGGGGCAGCAGGGTTCAAGGTAAGCATCTCTCCCCGGGGCCAGGTTTTGATTGGACGTGTTTAATTGGACAGCCAGTTAATTAAGTTCCAACCTTTTACGGCGTATTTGCGTGGTTAAAACTTTATAAATAACTCAGACTGTAATTACAGGGAGTTCGCGGAGGACCTGGAGCCATTGGAGAGACTGGGAAATCAGGAGAAGTTGTGAGTTGACCTTCCTGATGCTTTTCACAAGGTACTATGTCGTTACTGCATTACTAACATTTTTAACTCTTGAAGGGAGATAAAGGCGAAAGAGGATACGAAGGGATTCCTGGGTTTCAAGGCGTAAAGGTATTAACACCCCTGTGTTTGTCTTCTTCTTCTTTTTATCAAACAAATTATGTAACCTCATGTAATTCCATGCTTTTGTTTTTAGGGAAATAAAGGGAAGACTGGTGCGCCGGGCCGTCCTGGGCCCAGAGGAAAGCAGGTGGGTTTTCAGGGGGGGGATTCCCCTTTTATGGGATTCCCACAATCCTTTTTGAGAGTGTGTCAATCCTGAGTCCACAAAATCCCCTCATGTAAGCACCGCAGAGCCAGTAAATCATTTCAAATGCGGTTAAACACTGGAGGACAGCTAGGTTTTTGGCTTTTATGCCGTCTCCGTAAACAATGTTCGTCCATGTGGCTGGAGTCGCATGCAGAGATCTGAGGGTCTTGAGCTATATCAGCATGAGCTTGTGAGTCACTGTGAGAAGACCCGCAACGATTTGTTGAATTTAATTTATTTGTGTCTTATATTTCTTTGACAGGGAATTGTGGGAGATCCTGCAGAGAGGGGTACACCTGGAGAGAAGGGGAAGCCTGTAAGTACCATTAGATCCTCGTTTTATTTTGTTATGATGATATAAAAGAATATAAAAAGGTTACAATCTTTTTTTTTGTCTGAAAACCAGGGGATCCCCGGTCCTCAGGGCAGAGCTGGCACCATCGGGCCAAAGGTAATTCACTGCTGGCAAAAGCAATGCCTCTCACCTCATTGCTCAGTCACCCTGCCAAGATAATTTGTCTGTTTTGTAATGATGTAGCTTCTCCCCAGGGTATCATTGGAGATCCGGGCTTATCTGGCAGAGATGGCGATCCAGGAATAGAGGTGTTAACTTCCTCCTATCATAAAGTCTTAATGTTAAAGTAATGGAAGCCAAACAGTCACCTTAAGTGTCCTCTCCTCCACACAGGCTTATCAAGGTTCTCAAGGTCGTAGTGGAAAAGTCGGGCGAACTGGGACAAAGGTAACTCGATGGCCTTGTTTGGTGTTTGTGAATAAACGTAGGAATGAGTTGATTTTGGCTCATCAGCCTGTTGCTGTCTGTGTGTTTTAACAGGGAGAGAAAGGGCCTCAGGGGCCGGCAGGAGAAATGGGCCCCAAAGGCCGAACCGTAAGTCACTTTATTCAGACGTTTGCATCACTAAAGACAAGCGCTTAATACATTTTGCATGTAAAGTAGTTTGCCGTTTAAAGAAAACAAAAAAGAAACGAGTGGTCCCTTAGGTTGGTTTAATAAATGTTTTATTCTCGAGGGCCCAAGAGGTTACAAGGGTTCTGCGGGGAAACCAGGAAGACCTGGATTTATTGGCCCACCGGGGCCCACTGTAAGTGCTCCAGATGAATTTTCTAAGCTCTTCCAAACACGAGTTCATTTTCTTCAAGCCATTAAACCTTGTCATCTCTTCACAGGGACATGTGGGTGTGCCTGGAAAACCAGGGCCCAAGGTAATACAGCCTCATCATTACCCATCAGAGAAGATCTTTGAAGGCAAAATTAGCACATAATTGCTCAATTATGATAATATTCAGGAATTATTTACTGAGCCACATAAACTTTAGACTATGCAGATGTGTTCTCTTTTGAAACTGGCTTTTAGTGCCTCACGTTTTCAACTGGTATAATCAAAGATCAAATGAGATGCCACCTCATTATCTTTGTCATGATATTAATCAAGTCATCGTTTAGATCATCTGCCTGTTTCATTTGTGAACAAACTCCCAATAAACCACCATGACGTGGTTGGAGCCTTCATGTTGGCTCAGTCGGTCTCATTCCCTCCATCTGGACTGAAGGTCACAACCCGCTCATCGGCCCCTGGGGACCTGTTTCTGTCCCACGCTGATTTAAGAGGCAGATATTCCTGCAGAAACCGCTCTTCACGTGTTCGTTTGTGTGCCATGAAACTATTGAAAATGCATATGTGGACGTGGAAAGGTTGGCACATATTTAAATGTGTAGTTATTCAGGAAGTCTTAAAGGTTATCTATAGAATAATCACAAGTTGAATGGCAGACTAAGAAACCAGAGCGCAGCCACACTGCCTGTCTACATGCTGAGGACTTCTGACCCATCAGTCCCGAGACAGACCACACCCATATTTAATCTAAACCAGACACCTGTAATTTTGCGACATTACACTGCCATAGTAGGTGTCTCCAGAACATTGCAAACATGTGCAAATGTTGAGAGCTTTTGCTGGATTGCGTACTGGAATAAACATGAACAAACAAAGTTAAAACAATGAAGATGCTATTAAAACCAAATGATGTTTTCAATGACTGATGGCATCCAACCACTGTGTCCAATTTGGCCCCGAGGCATTTTGTTCTGCCACCACTGATCATGCTCCTTGGAAATGGAGAGGTTCAAGAATCATAATCAAATAATAAGTAAACTGGATGAAACAAGGCCATCACCTACTACTTTAATACAGACAAGTCAGCAGAAGACAAATCAAAAAATTTGAACTTTGCACATTTGAATTTCCAAAGCCACAATTTGAAATGCACTTAGGTTCTGGTCAAATACGGAAGAATCAAGTTGTTGCACTATTTTCTTTAAATAGTTCAGAGCTGTGTCTGTTGTGGCCTTGGACTCAGAATTACTTCATGCATGCTGTGTTCAATTAATGGATTATTTCCTTAACCAGTCCCAGAAAAAAGTCTATACAGCAACTCTGAAAGTTTCTCAAATCTGGGATTTTCTTTCCCCTTGTGCAGGGTGACACAGGAATCCAGGGAATCCAAGGAGTTAAAGGTGCACAGGTACTGCCCAAAAGACTTCACCAAATATTTCATCCATTTTCATCCTGCAATCTGGTCTTTTTTTGGTTTCTTAACATGAATTTGCTGCTTTCATAGGGAGAAAAAGGAGCTAAAGGTCCAAAACCGAAGGTGAGCTGTGATATGTCTGAGTGAATAGTCCGAAAAATCAAATATCAATCCATCAGATCACATTCCACGCATATTTCAGGCATCTGCCGATGTGATTAACACCCACAATTGCAGGACAATGGAACTTGCACATTTCACCAGGTGTTGTCCTCCAGTTTGGGTTTTTATTTGACACGGACCCTTCTAATATATTGATGCATTCGATTATGAACACAACTCTGTCCAAACTGTTAATTTGTAAATAACATTCATCCGGACCTGTTTCAACTTTCTCTTTGATCCGTACAAAAGCAATTTGTCATTCTCGTATTCTGATGGCTGTGCCTCTCTGCGTCTTCAACCCAGTCCTGCTCAAGTTGTTAACCTGTTCCGTAGGCTGGAGACAGAGGGGAGCAGGGTCTCCAGGGAGGACGGGGGAAGCGCGGCCCTGCGGGTCCTCCTGGACGTTCAGGTCCGGTTGGAGTCAAGGGGGTTCGAGGTGAAGGAGGACCAGATGGCTTTCAGGGCCCCCCGGGTCCCCCAGTAAGTAAAACACAAGCCTCTGAATCTTGTTGTAAAGACGACCTTCAGTCCCTGCTATGATTAAATCATTTTATTAATAACTGCCTCTAACTGACTTTTCTTGTGAAGGACACAGCAACCTGAATGTAGCCTGGCACAAACTTTGTGTTTGATGACATCTTCAGTTTCAAAAACACATTTAACATTCTCATTCTCATTAGCGTGTCGTCGGTAGAAACTCGCAGCAAGGTTTTCATTTTGTGTGGCTATAAATCCATTATGAGCCTCAGGAAATATTGCTGGCTTCATTTATTTGCTGCCTTTCCTTTTCCTCTGAAAGGCAGCAGCTGCTTCGGCATGCCCCGTCCTGTAATAATCGTCCACATTTCATGTCCCCCAGTTGGGTCCCCTCCAACTAAAGGATGTGGTATTGATTTGTCACACAGGGTCCGACCCTCCCCGCCGAACACGTGATCGAGGTTTGCAAGAGAGTGGTGCTGGAACAGATGTCCACCTTCGCCAACTCAGTGAAGAGGACATGTGCTGCGGTTTGTCCTCTGTATGGTGACGTGCCCATGGGTGCCCCCGGTCCCCCCGGACAGAAGGGCCCCCCTGGACCTGCTGTGAGTTGGTCTTGGCTTTAATCAGCCTTTTTCTTCCTAGTAAAATCATTTCTGTATGTATCACATCACCTCCTGCAGACCTTTAGCTGACACGTGCAGCTGGAGCCCAGTGAAGTCAACATGCATTGTTATTTTTTTTTTTTTTTTGGTCTCCCTGGCTGTGTAAAATTCAAACGTACTGCAAGGGTCTGGACTGAAGCTGAAGTATTTGGCACAAAAGCTTGGAATGAAAACATTACGACTTTCCACGTCTCTATGAGGACAAATAAGGAGTCGCACACTAGACACTGTCTCTGTGCTGAATGGTTTTTGGAGAGTACAGAGGCTGTCCTTGGATTGGAAAGCCTTTTCCACATTATTATGCAGTGTAGGACCGATTCATGTTCCACCACTTCTTTAATCACAGACCCTCAGATTGATAAAGGTTCTTGAAGCCATTAACATATAAAAATATTCCACTATATTAGATTATGACCAGAAAGCCTCATGTTGTGGTGTTTAAAGCCAAACCATGAGCAGTGATGTCCCATTACTATGTTGAAGGATCAACCCAAACCATCTTTTTTGCAGAGCCGGTCAAAGTTGAATGAAATCAGTCCGGGGTTTACACTAAAATCGCACAAGAGATTAACATGTATTTTCCTATTGATGATTGTTGTCAGGGCGACCCTGGTAACGACGGTGTTGATGGAGAGGAGGGTCAACAGGGATTCTACGGAGAGGCTGGAGAGCCGGGTCGAAAGGGAGAAGCAGGTGTGGAAAATCATGATCAACAAACCTACTGCACCAGAGTTTATTTAATATTTGGAAAGAAGCAGCAGAAAAAGAATCCAGCTCATTTAATTAAATGATTCTGGTTGAACAGCAAACTATAAAAACATCACTAACATATCAACTTAAAATAGCCGATATGGCGAGTCTGGCAGACAGTTGTTTATTTACATACTCAGCAGACATCTTATGTCAGCGCTGTTTAATCACAGCCTCCACTTGGACTTCGCATATTTCTAACAGCCAGCCTGCAGTATAAACTGGAGGGGTCATGGAGTTTTTAAGCAGTGGGAAATTGCCAGCCAGCGAGGGTCTAAGAAACCTAGCCCCGTAGAATTTTGGGAACTATTAGTTATTATTGCTTGATTTTTGGAATAGACCTCATAACAGCAGGCCCCATATGTTGTGTTTTATCAGTTCGGGACCACTGCATTGTCTTTCACAGGCCTTCAACTTTATTTAGTACAAGAGGAAGTTAGAAGTAAAAGTACTCACTGCCGATGTCTCCCTGTATTTGTAATCTTCTATAGCCTGATTTTCAAGCAAGTCTTATATAAGATCATGGTTTTATCTGCTTGCATCTTGACCAACAGTAGACGAAGTAGTCTAACTAATTATATAAAAGTACACATTTTCCCTCAAAGACTGAAAAAAGTAAAAGTAAGATGTATTCCATCCCTGGAAAGATCATGAACCATAATGTATGAATCTGCTGAATCAATTTATCCTGTACATCAGCACTGTGTGACACTTGCAGACTGACAGTGGCTGAGGCATGATGTCAGACTCACGCTATGTCCCACCACCCAGCCAAACAGCTCACAGAATATTTACATAGTGTGTGTGTGTGTGTGTGTTTGTTTGTCCGTCTTCTAGGTGACAAAGGAGAGCCAGGGGATAAAGGAGCCAAGGGTCATGGCTTTCCTGGCTACACTGGAGATCAGGGACCTCAGGGTAATTCCATCCTCCAGTTTTTGTGATGAGTTGCTTACAATGAGTTATTAATGGATGTTTAAATCTGAGCCTATGAAACTAACATCAGCTGAGCCTGCATCTCAGAATGGAGCGTCTCGTTTGCCCAAAATTGAAAGATTTCTCTCTTCAAATCGTTTCTCTTTCAGGTCAGCCTGGACGTGTTGGCAGAGCCTTCAATGGACAGCCAGGGAAGCAGGGTGAGCGGGGACATGTGGGCCAGCCTGGACTCAGGGGCCACCCGGGCCTCAGAGGACCCCCCGGTGTCTGTGTTACCTCCGGGTGTCCCCAGCCTGAAGCTCCCAGTGGCCCACCTCAGCCAGCACCGCGGAGGCTGAGGACTCGTGCGTAGAGGACGGAGCACCTGTGTGGACAGTGAATCCAGTCGTGAGCTTAAAGAAGGACAAAAAATAAAAATGACGGATTGATTTTGTTAATATCAGTTTTGATCAAATAAATTGAAATATTAATGTAAATATGCAACTAAAAGCCAAGCTCAACTTCTGGGAACAAAGACAACAGCCACAGTATCTGAGTGGTAACAAAACATGTTTGTATAAAAAGGCCATCGTCATTTGATAATTATATGTGAACTGATTTCAGTCTGCGTTGTCTTTAAACTCCTGTGCTTTATAATAAAAACACAAAAATTAATTTGCTTTTTTTTAGACAGATTTATCAAAGATCTGGTGTGTTTATGAAAGTAAAAAAAGATCTGTTCATTTGTTCCCTTTAAAAAGTTGACGTTTGTTTGTCCCCTGCTACAGCAGTATAAAGATAAAGTCAGTATTCTTCTTGAAACACCAAATGTTGACCCCACACCTCTGAATTCTGTATGCATGTGTCCTGAGTAGAAATACACTCACACTACCCACTGTCCCCTGATGAAACAGCAACTAAATTCACTCACTCGATCCAGATTTTGATTTGAATCTGAACCAAACGTGCACACAATCATAACTATCACAATATCTGCCCCCTAAACCTGCGACTGGACCCAAGAGTTAATCTCTGAGAAATCAAGAAAAATGCAGCAAAACGCCTGAACTCACAATGTTGGAGAAATGAAAACCATCTCCTGGGTCGTCCCTCTGATCCTGATCCAGTTCAGAGACACATCCCTCCCCAAAGTTCTGTCCAGTGGTTTCTGCTTGATTTGACAATCACAGACAGTGCCATACCCCCCCCCCCCCCCTTAATGGATGCAATTAAGGAGCGTACGTTCATTAGTTTATTTTCTACCCTGAGTGGAATGTTTCAATATGTTTTCAAATCTGAAGTATATGTCATTGCACCACAATGATTCTACATGGCTGAAAGGTTAATGAGGTCCAACCTGTGTTTCCCAGAAGTTGTTGTAGCGATGAGAACAAACAATGGCACCAACATCACTGTTTCCCACACGGCCGCTCTGCAGACACTGTTGTAGTGTTGTTTCTTCACAGCAACAACAGCACTGGCCCCACTCCTGGCCTGCGTGTGACTTTCCAGATGAGGAACCTGCCGGTCAAGTGAAGTGGAGACTCTGGAGTGCATGAGGTACCACACATGTCTATCTGCGTTAGCCGAGCCGCGGGCCGACGCCCATGCGTTTCCCTGCTTTGAGATCGATGTATGCTGGGACGGGCTCCAGCCATTCTGCAGCCCAGAAAAGCCGAAATGAGTTGAGAAATAGAATGAATGAGTGTTTTCCACAGAATCACTTCTAAAGGGGGAAACACCCTGGAAGCTCCGTGTGTGGCTCCTCTCCGAGTCTTTCCTGGCTTCCATTAATTTCCTGAGAGGGCCGGTGACTGCAGATCGTCATCCTCCGCCCCTGTGGGACTGCAGCATCATGTGTGCCATGCTGCTCTGTTTTGTTCCATCAAACCATGCTATGGCCACCTCTGTCATGGAAAGAATTACAGATGCACGATTATCCCCAGCATTTTTTGTCTGTGGATTCAACCGTAGACGTGCTCGCTATTTATCTCTGCGGCGAACCGTACGAGTGATCCTGCTAAGTACAGCTTAATGCGAGCGAGCTGATTAAAAAGCCAGTTCTGCGGAGCTTCAAAGTGGTGGCATGGAATCAGAGGTTATATTAGACGGAGAGGCTTTATGTTGTCCTCCGGCAGTGGCTTGAAAAGTTTCAGAGCATCTGCCAGACACTGTAAACGTTGGTTGATGTAAGTAATAATAATCCAAATGTGTTGTGTTTGCTGCATGTGAGCAGAGTGCTGATGATGTTTGGTCCAAATAGATACCATTAGCAATAGTGATGCTAACATTTACCACGTTCACACGTTTTAATAAACCCGCAGAATAACATACTGCTGGAGCAGCGGGGATCATAAAACCTTCCTCTGGGTAATTTTCCTCCTTATTTGTATAAACGCTTTTTTTTTATGAGCACAAAACAACTGCATATGTGTTGAGCAGTATTTTATACAAGAACCTGAAGCAGTTTACAGGTAAATTACGTTTTTACTGCATCTGAATGTAGCTTAGCCTAACCTGGGCCTAGCCCAACTTTCTTGTTTTCCAAAAGCAGCCTGAAGACTTTATTTCTATATTAAGGAATCAGGGAAATTTTGAAGGAACGACTTTGATGCTCCTAGGCGCCTGAGTTCAGTACACACTAACATTACCAACTTACAAAATATCTCAAATCTAGAACTCAACCTGTTTCGTCTTGTGAAGCTCAAGAAGGAATATTGGCTCATCCAGAGTACTGGATTGACTACTGCAGCCTCGTTATGTCACATGATCATGAAAATAAAATGATCATAGTGTAATGCTTGTCAAACTCTTACATTCTTCGCATTTGAGATTTGCCTGGTGCCAGAGCTGGAGAGTCAGGGTGTCTCAAATCTAGTTTATAGTCAAAGTACGATAACAAAGTTGCCTCATCAACATCACCACCACTGAGCACAGAGATCTTCTGCTCCGGGACATTCAAGTCAAGACTAGTCTCAGCAGGAGGTCGGACACTGAGCCTAGTATTTGCCTATGTGATCCACCAGAGTGTGCTGAGGCTCAGGGTCAACCAGTCCGTCACCAGAGAAAACCGCCGGGGCTCGAGATCCCATCTGACGACATGTTTAGCTCTGCCTGTCATGTGATATTTATCACATGACATCACAGCAAAGCTTGATGCTTTTAGTTCACCCTGTGAATGCCAGCTATGATATAAGCAGTGGTGGAAGAAGCTGTTCTTTGTAAGTGAAAAACCAAACAGCACTATAAAATACGGTGTTATAAAATATTATGCTCAAATTGAAAGTCCTACAAAGTGAAAGCTTTAGCTGTCAAAAAAAAGTGATCTCCTCTTTGCAACGTTATATAATAACATGTTGCATAAATTACACTATTGTTACAGGTTATACAAAAGAGACATGACTCGTCAAACTTTGATTGTTAATGATTTAATAATCATTCATTTTTACCATGGCATTGATTTGGGGGAGCCTTGTGAAAACCTGCTGGTTGATGGGGAGCAGACCGAGCACCAACATGATAGAGCCTGTGAGGGTGGATCAGAGATGTGGCTGCTCCGCCGATAACCGCTTCACCTCCGCGTCTCTGAAACCTCCCAGCTGTTCAAAACAAACCCGCTGCAGCTTTTCACAACGTGTTTGTTTTGAGTCCGACAGAAGGAGTAATGGAATTACCTGATGAGCTCCTCGGGTTCCTCCTGTAAGTAGCGTGAACATTATAGTAAAAGTGATTCATTGTAGTAAAAGCCGTGCTCCCGCTGCATCCAGAAAACTCCATGTTCTTTGGTTAATGCCCCCGAGCAATGCACCCGCGATCCAAACCCTCAACACTTTTGGAACGAGGCTGCACTTCATTACAATTATTTTCCTTTTTGGACTGTCAGAGATTTGCTGTCCGCTTTACTGTGTCATGCTCTCCCCCTCCTTATCTGCTTCTCTTTCCACCCATGGTAATTGAGGATGGCTGAAGGCCAATAAAAGTCCGGAGTGAGTGATTGGGGAGGGGGCCGGTGGAGTAGGAAGACAGAAACAGAGGAGAAAGAGAGAGGGAGGGAAAGAGAGGGAGAGTGGGAGAGGGAGAGAGAGCTGCTGGAAAAAGGTAGGCTTTCATTCAGCACAGAAACACGTGCATGTCTCCACAAATTTAGTTTCTGTAAACTCAGGGCTGAAAACAGTATTGATCACTGGCTCTCAATGAAAGGATTATCAGGAATTCACACAAGGTCTTGGACGCTGACTGGTAACTGTTTACTTGATTTCTTTGGTGTGGCAGCTTGCTGCGGTTATGACATTTAGAGATGCTGATTTGGGTTGGGCAGGTTTTGTGTTTGTAAAATGTTAATTTGTCTTATTTTTTGAACATCTATTTATTGGCTGTGTGTGTTCACCTGTCGGGCTGGACTTCCAGATTCACGTGTGTTATGTGGTAGCTCCTTCTACTCTGTCAACATTCACTCCAGCACCCTGTGCTCTGTATGGAATTGAGCAGATTCGGCTGCATATTGAAGACATTAAGTGCGAGTTATCAGTCCCTTGTTTGTGCTACTGTCATGCAAAGAATGAATGGAATCGTCCCGAGATTTTTTTCCCCTGCCCATTTCTCTTGACGCTAATGGATTTTTCATGCATATTGTTTGAATCTCTGCAGGAATATTGGATAATGCACCATTGTATTGCACTTTCCTCACATAGTTTTCAAAGATGTGAAAGTTGCATGCATGTAAAGAGCAATAGACTTAAAAAAAAAAAAAGTAAACTAGACATGTTGACATGTGCCAGTGTTTTACAAGACATTATTTAACAGCTTTCTTTAGTATACTGGTCGGGCTTTGTTTTCCCTTGGATGGAGAATTTGGCAGCGACATATCCCACTGATCCTGGCAACCGCAGTTCATGCTGAACAGCCGTTGTTGTTTCTGGACTGGATCAACTTCCTTTTGCCAAATTTACAACAGATAGCTATAACTTGAGCCTTTCAAATGGAGTTACAAGCTATTACATGAACTGCCAGCACAAAACAAACAGAATTTGTCTCCTCTCCAACCTCCATGAGAACGCGTTACGCACAAAGATCTGTGGCCTGGCGCTGAGCTTGAATTTTATGCGATGACTCAGTCACCCACCCTGCACAGGTGATATTTATCTAGTGAAATATGAGATATCATCTGTTCCGCGGCTTCCTGAAGAAAATATCCAGCTGGAGGTGCAACTACAAGTCTTAAATAAATAAATTTAGAGTCTTGCACCAAACAGCAAGACCTAAGTTCATGTTTTTCTCTCAATATGCTTTTGAGGCCAAATATTCTACATACCAGCGTTGCAGTTGTTTGATTCCATCATCGAAACCTGGAACTATAAAGTGTCTGAGCTTCTCCTATAAAACCAGAGATCACTGGGTTCTGCTACGAACCTGCAACGGACATGCACCTGTTGATTCTGCTGCACTCTGCATCCATTCCAGCTCTGAGCATCACGGCCCAACACTTGTAATGTTGCGTTTTTATTCCTGGAACAAAGGTGGCTTCCCCTCATCACGACTACATGTGTTTGGTCACTGTCCACGGACGGAATTTCTCCATCTGAAGGTGTAAATGAACGCCATGTGGCTCAGGCCGAGGTGTGGAGACGCTCGGCCTGGGGAAAGTCAGTGGAGGGGAAAAGTCACCGTGGTTGCAGACGTTGCCAGTGAGGGGGTTTTCCAGCAGCCTCCTCCAGCTCTTCCAAGGAAGGAAAAAATTCTGAAGAGGCAGCTTGACGCCTCCTTCATCTGCGTTACTCAGATCGATGCTGAGTTTACACCGTGGAAAACTTCAGTCACATGAGACTGTGACCCCTCGTGGGATGTGTAGGAGTCCAGAGGTTACATCCTGGCTACTGCTTTGTTGACCTTCAAATATCCCAATTAAAATAGCAGTGAATCCGGTGTATGGTCAGTTCCTTCCTATCAGATTCCTTCCACAAGTCCTGTTTTCTAACACTGGATGAAGCATATCTGGTCCTCATTTGCAACTCCTTCCTTTTAGGGTGTCAGCAGTTTCTTTCCTCACACGTGCTGGAAAAATACTATAAAAGATAAGCAGCAACAGAAACTGTGCACAATCAACATGCAGCTCTCAGGCTGCAAATGTAAATATGAGTGTTTTCTGGGTTTTAAAATTCATGTTCATTTCTCACTGCATATGCATTAATGCTGCGTGTTGTGAAAGTAGCATGCTGTTGTTTGGTGTCTGGCATTTTGATATGAACTGTTTTTAAAGATCAAACTAAAATGAAACATTTAATTGATGTCCCATCCACTAACATGGAGGATGCTTGTAAACTATATTGAATCCGGCCACAGGGGGCAATCAAGGTGATTTGGCTTCACTTTTCATGTACTGTCATGTCTTCCATCACAACACATTTGTTCCAATGGCTTGGTATGAGCCTTATGACCACGGCTGCTTTAAATTAATGCTAACATGCTCATTAGTTAGCCGGTAATCTGTTTGTGATGATCATCATTTTCAGTTTGAGTTGTGCCTTACTTTTTTCCATTCTCATCAAATCATGCATTCAGTGGGCGGATCCTATTTTTGACCTCATGTGCAATGGGAAAAGTTTGGGTGTCAGCAAAGTCGTTACAACTGGGATATCTGTACCAACTGTCACAGGAGCAGAATATACTGTAAAGGAGTTCTCTCAAGAGATCTCATCAGCTCGTAGATGATGATCACGGCCTCTGAATGAGGAGAGATGCTTCTAATCAAGCTGTTCCAGCTGCAGCCTTTTGTACAAACACTTCAGGTGAATTTCCCTGCTGATTAAGATGCCTGACCACAATATTTTTGATGAAGGGCAAGGAATGGCAATGGATCATGTTGTTATGATGGATGGAGAACTTTTTTTTCTTTAATCTTAATATATCACGGAGCACAGAGGTTATATTGGGATATCAGTGCCTTATCGCTGTTTGGAATCTCTGGAGTTTGGGCGAGGCTCTGCAGCAGTCGGCACTCATCCGTTCAGTGAGGATGTTGCTGTGCAGGTGTGGGGAGCCTGCGGGCTGAGTTTAGCAAAACCATTATGGGTTGAGTCACAGGCGAGGTTGTCAGGGCAGAGCTGACACTGTGGACCACTTCGTAAGAAAACTGCATCTTTCCAGAAGAGATTAATCATTTGAATTTACTGATTATCTGCCGAATGTTCGGACACGCCACAAGACATTTTGCCAGGTTGTAAAAATAAACTTACAGTAAAACATGACACACCAGGTGACATAACTCCTCTAAGTGCTCCAGCAGAGTGTGGCACTAACTGGTTAATATGACTTCACAAAGGAAGGTATTACACTTAGTTTTACTCCACAAGGGAGGAAAAGTGTAGGAGTGAAGCTTTTCTGGTTGGGTGTATTGGATTTAAGGCCAAGGGCGGGCAGCGAGAGGCAAATGGCAGCGCATGTGAGGAAACAGCTGATAATCCCACAGGAAACAGTGAACACTGGTTGTGGTCAGAGGTTCAGCGCCTTGTTTATTTAGCGGCGCTGGCAGTGCCATCTGAGCGTGTGGTAGATGAGGCTCGAAAGGAAAAAGCTTAGGTGTACTGAGGTGGTGTGCACTCTTGCATGTGGCCAGATGGGAAAGATAGACAGCGCCGCGCGAAGGATGGATGCGGAGCTCAGAGTATAAGTTAGCGGTTAGAAAGTGAATTATGGATTTATGCGTAGAGCTGACTGTGGCCGCAGTGGGAGGTGGGAAGCGAAAGTAACTCTGGAAAAACCAAACATGGCCTGATGGGATTTGCACTAGGGAGCCGCAGTGACATTCAATCATGCACGGGGTAGGTGGCTAATGAGCTGCGCTGCCTCTTTATCTGGCCTCAGCACAGCATGGTGGCCTGTAAGTTTGCCTTCTCAGTTTATACAGTCAGAAAGACAATATGCATCACCTTTACAACCCACTGCTGCTGACTTTAGACCCAATATCATTCCATTGAATGTCAAGTGGCTTGTGCCTATACCCCAGAGAAGTGTCAACAGGGAGGTCCCCACACATCAACAAATAGCATTAGCATGATGAAATGAGCCATGTTGTGTGGTAAACCAGAACATTCAAATGGATTAAAATGAAATGCATCACCCTGGATGTAAAATAAATGTGGCACATTAATCTTCACCTTGTTTGGAAACACGTGTGAATGTGCATGCTTCATACTCTGCTTCAGTCATATTCATTCAAAGATCACCTCCATCTAACAGACGGGTTGACATTTGGTGCATCGTCCAGAAACGTGATGCACAAATGCAGCTAAAATCGCATGTGTGTACACAATGCTTGAGTCATTTAATGTTTGATTTGATATATATATGATATAGAGCTGGAATACATAACCATCACCCTTTTCATACAACTCAAAGCTTCAAATTAATTAGTGAGGAGCGAAATGCTGAGGGGTAATTTTGTTTGTGAAGGTTTTGACCTGATGGAGCTTAGGAAAATGCCTTCCAAATCTCTCTGTAATGACAAACATCTCAGAGACCACATGTCACAGAATGCCTGCATTGTCCTCTTCTTTTTCCCTGCAATACAAAGCATGTGTTTCCTTGTCCCTGTAGGTGCACACTTGGAACTTGGCTCTGCTGCATAATGGGTTACAAAGCGACCTCCATGCATTGTGTCTTAAGATGCCTGTGCTTCATGCTTCTCCATTTGTTTAGTGCAGCTCAAGATGAAGACATAAGAAGTAAGAACACTTCTGTCTTCATTTTTTCATACTTTGTCATGCTTTTTGTCCATACATTAAAACTTGCCAAATGCATACAACTGGCAAGGGTGATTTAATGTACCATGATTGCATTTTATTTAAAATATTAATCCAAATGATCTGTTGAAACCATTGTTATTACTTGTTTTTAACTGTTTATTTCCTGTCTGCTTCAGGTTGTAGGACCGCACCGTGCGATTTGGTCTTTATTCTTGACGGATCCTGGAGTGTTGAAGATGTCAATTTTGAAATAGTGAAGCGATGGCTTGTCAATATCACGACAAGCTTCAACATCGGACAGAAATTCACCCAGGTTGGTGTAGTCCAATACAGCGATGACCCCGTTTTAGAAATACCTCTCGGGAAGTATCACTCCAACAAAGACCTCATCAAAGCCATGGAGGACATTGAGTACATGGGGGGGAACACAAGGACGGGCACGGCCATTCAGTTTGCCACAGATAAATTGTTCGGCTTGTCCGAGCGCAGCCCGCTCGGCATATCCAGAATCGCCGTCGTCCTCACAGATGGGAAGTCTCAGGACGAGGTTGTGAAAGCAGCGGAGGCAGCGAGGAAAAAAGGAGTAATTCTGTTTGCAATTGGTGTCGGGTCAGAGACAGAAGAGGCCGAGTTGAGGGACATTGCAAACAGACCATTCTCTACGTATGTCTTTTCTGTGGAGGACTACAAAGCTATCTCCAGGATCATACAGGTCATTCGACAGAAGCTGTGTGAGGGTAAGCAGCTGCTCATCAGAGCGCTGACATACAGTAAGAGTGTTTTTCCTGTTTACTTCACTGTCTTCTCCTCCACAGAAACCGTTTGCCAAGCAAGAATCCCTGTAGATTCACGCGATGAGAAAGGTTTCGACATTCTCCTACACTTAAATCTGGCCAAAAAAGCAAAGAAGACACAAGGAGCATTTGCCGGCACCAAGGCCTTTGAAGTGACGCCTCGTCTCGACTTGAGTGAAGCTACACGGTAATCACCTCGCCTTTATACCCTTTGCCTTTTGTGCACATAAAGTTGGTTGACTTTTTATTTGTCAACCAGGAACCTTTTCCCTGATGGCCTGCCTCCATCGTATGTTATCGTGGCCACACTGAGGTACAAAGGCTCCGTGACAGCTGAGGAGTGGGACGTGTGGAGGATACTGAAGCATGACGGGACGCCACAGATGGCGGTGACCCTAAATGGCTTGGACCGCACCGTCATGTTCACCTCAACCAGCAAGGCACAGAGCGGAACGCAGACGGTCCGATTCTCCCAGCAGACAGCACGGGTACAGTACCAGTTTTAAATAATCTCCAAGATGACTTTATCCATGTTGTGTGGCTCATGGCTTTCTACGAAGGTTTGACAGATGTGGGCGTTCACCAGACAAGAGGCGTCAAACCATTGACTATATATAAAGATGGAAGACATCCACTTCCTCCCAATGTGCAAGAGTTAAGCCAAAATATTTTGGATGTGGGTGCTGCCATCTTGCGCTTAAGACTTATTTAGGGGCCAAATCAAATATTAGTACCAGGTACACTTCGTATTACTCACATCTGTACGCAAGCTGCTCCAGGCTACTGCAAGGACCAGGTTTATATAAAGTGCGGGTCAAAGGACGATACATTAAAGTAAATATATGTTCCAAAATGTCTGGGTCTTAACTCTTCAGTTCCTGTTCTTGCCCTTTAAGAACTAGTACGGCCATAAAATGTTGGATTTTGCTCAGAAACATTCATGCACGTTTCCTTGAAATCTTTTCTGTTATAAGATATGAACAATTCCAGGAAGTATCCCTGTGTTAATCACAACTATTTGTTTTTGTTTTCATCGACCAACAAAAGGTGTTTGATGAGAAATGGCACCAGCTGCGACTGCTGGTCACTGAGGAGGACGTGACTCTTTATATTGATGACCTGGAAACAGAGACTCTGTCCTTGGAGGCCCCTGTTGGCATCTTCATCAATGGAAAAACCCAAGTTGGGAAGTATTACAGAAAGGAAACGACGGTGCCAGTGAGTTCTTCATTACCGACAACCTCATTGTCATAAAACAGTGTATTATGTTGTCTGGAGGTAAATTGTCTATAGAAGGAGGGAACATTTTGAGTAGTTAAGAAAACACACTGATACATGTTTAAACACACAGCTGGGTTTATTGGCGCCTCCTGAAAGACATGTTGAAGTCCTTTGACAGTAAATCTTTGGCTCAAATGAACCCTTTCCCCGAAAGTTTTATTTGTCTCCCGTGGAATCATTTCCACCGAACTTACTGTGTTTGTGAGAAAATCGCTATTGTGTTGTGTGGTAATTCGCTCCACAGAGGGACATGTGAAACTACTACAAATATAAATATCTGCATGATGCAGCTTTTTAAGGCAGTGATACATAAATTGCCAGTTTAAAATAGCTTGAGACACACATGTGAACACTTAGTTTGACATTGTTTGGGCCAACTGTGTTCATAATGATGGTTGAAATCAAATACACATAGAATAAATTAGATTCAAGTTAAGCTGCCATTTTTAAACTAAAACCCCTCATTCGTCAATCAGCGGCTTATGATATAAGCTAAAATAAATATGATTTAATCAGAAACAGCTCTGAGCTCCATGAGGAATATTTGGAGAAGGACTGTGCAGAACACCCCTTTGTTTAAGAATGAAGGAAGGGGGAATGTAATTCTCTCATAACGTTTACATCCCATGTGTCAGTCAGTTGCCACATCAATATGAACTCAGCCAGTGAATGTTACTGTGGGAGCCGGCCTGCTCTAATAAGAATCATGAAATCTGAAGAAATGTAAGTGGATGTTCTTACATCAGACAAGACTGTAACTGAAACCAGAGTTTTGTAACTGGACCCTGACGAATCACAACACAATAGAACCACAATGCAGTTTTTAAATAACATTACATTGGCATGACCCAGCAGACTAAACCAAACATTCTCATGTTTATAACTCAAAACAATCCACTGTTAATGAAATGTAAACCACACTGCACTTGTGTTCTCAAGGGGCCGGAATTAATATAAATCACATGTAATGATCGTCTTTCTGCTCACATGGTAACAGAAGTTAAAACAGCCGATGCACTGGAGCCATTTTACCATCAACATCAACAAAATTCCAGAAAATGGAAGAACAGTGTAACATTGCTGCAGAACATGTCCAAACACCAGGGGAGGTCTGGCAACGCGACGCTACTCAAAACCCAATGAGCGCCCTAATCTTAGGTTGAACAGTTACACAAGAGCAATTTCAATTCATTAGCAGCAAAGCACTGATAAAAACTGGGCTAAATGTTGTAAAATAGCCCTAGATTATGTTTTTATCCCAGCAGGTTGTGATTGTGTTTCTAACCGGGGGTTCTGCTTCTTTTATTTAGTTTGAAATCCAGAAACTTCGCATCTACTGTGACCCTGAGCAGAATAATCGCGAGACTGCATGTGAAATACCCGGAGTTGTGAGTACCAACGCTCTGATTTTGTCAGTCTGAAACCAACCAGCAGATTACTTCTCCTCACCTACTTCACGCCTCAATCCACCGCCATCTGTTTCTGCTCTGGAACCCACCATGCTGTTTTTCAGCCAGTGGTTTTATTATCACTTACCTCCACGCACACAGCGTACTGGCATGGCATGAGATGAAGCTTTCCTGCTCCATATTTCACCAGTACAGTGTCGCATTATTGTGAAAGTGTAAACTCAGCATCTATATTTTCACTCACATCTGTTTATGCATAAAATAATGTGTTGGAGGAGGACGTGTGGCTCGGCTTCAAACATACTGTCCTCACTGGAGTTTTTCAAAGTCTCCTGGCACCGAATGTGTTGTCTTGAATCAGTAGCCCATTGTGCTGGCTTGGAAATCGCTAGATCCACACAACGGGAGCCAAATGACTGTTTGTAATGTGAAGATGTTGGATGAAGATATTTAAAGAGACAAGATGAGAGGCTTTAACAAAATTCTGGGCAAGCGTTTGCAATGAAATCTCCAATCTCAGCTATCAGCTAATATTGAAGTGGAGGCTCAGATGCCTCGAGAGCAAAATCTCTCATCAACTGATTTCTGACATTTTTTTCAAAATTACATTACATTACATTACAAAATTTATTTTTTAATCCAGAAAATGGAAATAATAGAGTTCTGCCTGCTTGTTGATTGCAGTGCTCCAACAGTCCTGATTACACTGAACCTACAGAAGAACCATGTGTTTGTCCTCCCGGACCCCCTGGACCTCCAGGAATGAAGGTCAGCTGATCTTTCTGTCCTTTGTTTTGTGTCACGCTGTTGTTTCACGTTTCTCGTGAGAATGTTCCAAGCACGAACCTCAAACACTTTGTTCGGCACTCTCTGCCATTCAGACTAATGGTTAAATATTTACTTTAGCCAGCAGTGGTCTGTTTAGATAGAGTGACAGAAAAATAACTAAAACTTAAAACAACATCTGTTTGCGTAAACATGCAGCAGTAACAAAGAGGCTTCTGTTTGGAAGGCAGCAAGAAAACCTTGGTCGTGTGATGAGATTTCACTTTACGTCTGATTGGCCTCTAAACACCAACGGAGGAGGTCAGAACACTTTCGACTTTCAGATTCAGTTTCTTGTTGAAAACGTTCAGTTCTCCAGAAAACAGATTCCCAGCCTCTTTTCTCTACCCGAGGCAAATTGAGGCTTGTCGTTGAGAGTGAGTCACAGATTAGCCTTGTAAGATCCTGTTGTACTGTACTGTTTGCTGAAAACAAACCAGACCACTGCCTAAGATAAATACTGGTTAGAATGGAAAGTTACCAGATGAGGAATGAAACCCCATGTCTGTGTCTTTATTGATCACGTGGTATTAACCAAATAATGGCAGCCCTGTTCGCGGCGGCCTTCACACAAGGACGTCAAAGATTTTTATCTCAACTACCACACACTTTGGGAAGAACCCCTCATGGCTTCGAGCATGTTGAAGTTTGTTTATTACATATACAGGAAGATCAAATGTTGCAGGCATTGCTGGCTCACACATGTTGTTTGCAACCACACACAGTGCTCGCCAGCATAAGCCATTATGGATTAATTAAATGAACTACATGCATCAGGGTCTTATTGTTCCCAGGGAGATTTTAAACAAATCAAATAAATAGGTTGTGTCTGCTCTAGACCTGAAGTTTGGAATGTTCTATTCTATCCTGTGCCCATGCTCCAGAGATGCTACAGAACTATTGCTCCTATATAGTGTATGTGTACTGTTATACACTGTCAAGTTGTGCTTTTAGTTTGAAGAGGAAGTGAGTCTATGAATATTTTTTTCATGGTGGAGGACAGCACACCATGGTAAATTTTGTCCTCCAGTTACAGCCAGTTAGCCACCACAGTTGTAATTTTATCTGTTGATAAATAAGCAACGTCAGCACAGGCTGATCACACTGTCCTCTTATTGATTAAGTCGCCTTGTTGTGTCACTGTACAGGGAGAAAATGGAGTCAGTGGTAAACCTGGTCAGCCTGGAGCTGCTGGTGCTGATGGTAAGCCTGTGAGTACTACATAGTTCAATATCCACACATACAACTGCCAACAACACTGTCACTGCAGCATGTGAGGAAATGCCAAACCCATCTGAGTTAATGTACCCATTAGGTCATGACAATTTCTGCTTGTTAATTCTGTGTGGTCAGGACTGCATCACAATGTTTAAACACACTGCTAAATAAGTGGACTAAATATACTTATTTTTCCGCTGGGTAAATGTATGATTTTAGCAATAGTGACAACGCAGTGGTGATTTTGTGCATGAAAACCAAACAGAAGTGAACCACATGCTCTATAGCATGATGAAAAACTCCCCAAAATTGGCCCCATAGCCAAGAGCCACTCAGACAACATATACAGAGCCGAAGGGATCTAAATGTTTGAGCGTGTGTTTCTATTGTCTTCTTCTGGTCGAATTTTAGGGCCTCACTGGCAGCAGAGGGAGCCCAGGGCTGCCAGGTTCACCAGGAGTAGAGGTAAACAAAGACACCGATTCTACCTGATCATCAAATTCGGCATCAAGGATAAAGCTTAAGCGGCTTTCTTTTGTTTGCTCTGCCAGGGGCCACGAGGGCCACACGGGTACAAAGGGGAGCAAGGGAGGCCCGGTGCTTCGGTAAGAAGGTCACAAGGGGTTCCATTGTGATGCGTAGCACTAACGTGTGACCAAAAACTAAAACCAGTGTGTTCTTTCAGGGTGAGAGAGGCGTGCCGGGATTATCAGGATCATCCGGGAAACCAGGAGAGAAGGTTCAGATATGTGTTACTCAAACATGCCGCCTACGTTCGTACTTTATATTCCTGTAATCCGTCACAGTTGCTCAGCGCCAGACGCAATCTTTCTCAGGATGAGGCCAGCTGCTGTATTAACTGACCGAAACACACTAAATTGTCAAAGTTAATTCCCCTTTATGTGTTATCAAACGTGGGATTAACAGGAAATCCCTGCTAGACACATCAGCATGAAGTATTGAAACACTGCTGCATCAATCACTGTGCAACCCATATGTTATTAATATAAAGCCAGATCTCTTGGGAGCTGCTTTACTGCGGGACAGGAGCAGAGAGCTCATGAGGGCCTTCAGAGACTTTTTAAATGTGTTGATATTTCCTGGCTTGTGTTCTGCACGTTTTCTCTGAGAAATCGATGAAAACGGTTGAAAATCATCTTAACGCATGATGTTGGAGAAATGGTGGATCAGCCCACAGATTTTGGAACACATTTTATGGCCCCTTCACAGACCCACACTACTCTCTAATAACAAGCGCCACAGTATTCCGTCCAATACATTTTGAAATCCTGTTTACAGACCAACAAATGGGCATGGGTGGAAACCTCCTGGGTGCAAATAATCAAGTCAACATGAAAAATCCAGAAAGACTGAAGAAACAGATCACGCCTCCATGGAGAGGAGGATGTGTGTCCCTAACCAGAGGCCACCAGTTGTGAAACCTGTGAAATGAAATGAAACAAACATTCTTAGAGAGAAGACGCACAAAACACATTTACGGCTATGGAGGAAATCTGGCCCAACTCAGATTGAGCAACGAGACAGATCAAATCAAAGCAATGCAAAGGTATTGAGGTGATCAGGAATTAATCATAGTATCTTCGCCTGCGTTGGCTGCAGATGTGCTGCTCTCGATTCCCGCTGGAGGCCAAGATGCCTCTGATGCCAAACACTCGGCGGTGGTTTCAGGACATTGCATCGATACATCACTGAGAGCATATTCCATAAGTCCTGCACGTACACGCCCACGGTACACACAGATAGCGCTTGACATCTGCAGAGATAGGTAAGAAATCAGTTTTAGATGTCACCCTCACATTTAATCAGTATTTTATTCAAAATGACCCTTATATACATATAAATCTCCTCTCATCAAACAGTAGCTCCTGCGCTTATAAATTCACATTATAGCTTTTAGGTCTTTTATTTCCGTAATTACATGACAATTAAACAATTAGTGTGTTACTTCTGGATGAAATTCTAGTTAAAATAAACTCCCCTCAAAGACCCCACCCTCAGGACCCCTGGTCTATTCGACTGAATTCCCCTCCTGTCTTTTCTAAGAGGTGTTTGCATCCAGGAAAGAGCCTCAGCTGCAGGGAGCCTCTTTAAGTGACAGCTTAGAGGGACTTCTCGTCTTGTAGAGTGGAAGATTTTCTTTGGATACAAACCTACACACTTACAAACTACTACTCCAAATCGTTACCACATTGTAAGACCACCAAAGGGTGTAGTCTAATTTTCCTGGCATTGCATATAGAGGATGGAAACATGAGCTGTGCACTAAGACAGAAGAACATGATTCAAGAACACAAGAGGAAGAGCGACTGTGAGCCACTCATGTCCTCATGGCCACAGGTGTTCATTACCTCTGGAGGAACAAAACTTAAAACATGGCCAGTGTGCTGTTGATCTTTGTGGTTCGTTAACGCCGTCATACATTCCTGGGGAGTGACTAAGCCTGTTAGCTCGTTGTCATCAAATCCTGCTGCTGCAGTGTTTTCTGTTCACCTGAACTGTAAACACAGTGTTTACCTTGCTGCTGCCAGCTCCTATCCAAGTTTTATGGTCCGTGTTCATGCACCCCAGCATTTGCACCACGGGCCAACACAACAGGAAAACACACAAATAAACCACAAACACAACCAGTTGGTTTCCATGAGCCTCTCCACTTTTCATTTGTTCATTTGTTTTACGCTCTCTAACTGAACCGCTGAGACGGCCGCAGCTGGAGAGAGGTTTGATAGAGGCCGCGATACCAGTGGAGAATGTTTTACTGTTGATTGCATTCAGCTCAGACTTATTGACTACAATCTAAACAATCTTCCCTTTTATTCTGACAGTGTGGAAATAGATTCACATCATATGTAGAAGCTGCATTAAAACAGATTCTAATCTAGTTTCAGGTCAAGCAGTTGCATTTTTAAAGTGTTCATGCATTGTCACTGGTGGCATGAGTCCAATCTTCTGACTTTCCTCAGGGCACGATGGGATCTCCAGGTACTGCAGGGCTACCAGGAAAACTTGGTCCAGTGGTAAGAGAACAGAAAAAATAAACAGTTTGTCATTGAGTTTGTCACAAGAAATCTTTATCTGGGGTTGCCTGATATTTCCAGGGAGAAAAGGGAAGCATGGGACCTCCTGGGCCGCCTGGTTATCGAGGAGAGCCTGTAGGTATCAAGCACTTCGGAACCAGACCTCTTGTGTCATTGTGATTCTGAGAAAAGTAATTTCTCTGATTTCAGGGCCGACCTGGGAGAGATGGAAAGAACGGATTTCCAGGAGGTCCTGGTCAAAAGGTCTGCTTGTTTTGACACTTTAGGAGGCTGAGTCTGCACCAGTCTGCACCATCAAAAGACTTTGCTGTTACCAAAGAGTTGTGCTGTCGGTGTCATAACAGTGCTGGTGTCCCCCTTCTTCCCCCAATCCCCATGAGACAATTTTAGTAAAGATCAAAGATGTCTTTTATAATTAATCCAACATGAGATGAAAAATGCATGAGCAAAGGGTTTGTATGCATCAAATCAAAGGCTCAAAAATAGAAATCT
Organism: Pseudorhombus dupliciocellatus; assembly: GCA_016785235.1. Classification (NCBI taxonomy): domain Eukaryota; kingdom Metazoa; phylum Chordata; class Actinopteri; order Pleuronectiformes; family Paralichthyidae; genus Pseudorhombus; species Pseudorhombus dupliciocellatus. The sequence goes on from JAFBJW010000258.1 coordinate 1,301,620, forward strand.
GGATGAAAGACCCCACAAGCTATTAATCATGTTTTAATTTTTCCCTACGTGTTCATTAGGGAGACGCTGGGGCCGGTGGGATTCCTGGATCTGATGGAAGAATGGGCCATCCTGTGAGTTCCCAACACATACTGTACATTAGCCCATGTAAACGCTGAGTATTTTATAATTTGCTCCAGCTGTGAGTATAACCTTCCATCTTCTGATTCGATGTAGAATGTTCTGCAAATGGTGCATAAACGAAACATGGAATGGGCCGTCACGTTACGTTAGCGTCAACAATTTGCCGCAAAAACATTTTGCCAACACGAGAAGGGGAAACTTCATGTGTGTGATACTTTTACATTACGGTTCACTCACGACTGCAGAGAGGAAGGCTCCAGACAGATCGTAGCTGACATAAACAAATAGTGAATCAAAAAGAAATGGACGCATAACGTGTTCGAGCCACAGCAGGACTGCAGTGTGTTAATGTAGTGTCAGCAGTGCAGAGAACACCCCTGACAGCCAGTAAATTAAGGGTATTTCCCCTGTAGTTCATCCCAGGATAACCCTGTTATGTAAGAGGCGGACTCGGGCTATAATCTGAGGCAGCGACTCATCGGGGGAACGCTCTGTTGCTCTGGATCTGTTTTAGGAAGAAAAGGGTTTTTTCAACCTGGCAGCCGCCCCACTGATCATGATCGTAAGCATGGTCCAAAGGTTTGAGATGGGTCTACAAGAGGATGAGTCAGTCGCTCCACACGGCTGTAAGCCATATTTCCCCCACTAGAACAATAGAGTCAGCTACGTTTCCAAGGAGACAGGATGAGTGCCGCACTTCCTCCTAGTTAAAAAAAGATGCACTTTATGTGGGCCGATACACAGGGATGTTTTTTTTTATCCCCTATAGGTTAAGTGCAATTGTGTGGGGGGCTTTATCTGTATCTTTGTTTCCTTGCCTGTCTCAAATCCATTCACCATGCACACATGTATGAGGTAACAATCAAGCATCTGAAAACATTTATCTCACAAGGAAACAACTGTCACCAAAGAGGCTGCATGTGTTGAACTGAATAAACTTTAAACGCATTAAACTGTTTATTTTAAAATCTGTGTCTGCTATCTGCTCTTTCCCAGACTCAGCTTAAAGCTGCAACACTGCTACGTCTCTTTGCTTATATCGGCAAATACAACACTTGTGCTTGATGCTGTTCATCTCAACAACGAGTGTTACATTTTTTGCAACACCATGACAGTTTCACTGAGCAACTGGCCTCATTATGGTACTGACAGAATGAAGTGATCATATCAGGGCTATAAAAGGAAGCAAACTGGAACCTGTTGGCCTCCATGCTGTTTCTATTAATGGTTTTTCGAAACAATGAATAAAGTGTTGTGAGAAACAACTGCTCCCCACAGAAGATGCCAAATATTTGATTGCTAACTTAGTGGTTGGCTGCAGTGCAGGTTATAGGCCTGCCTCCTCCATGTTAGCGGATGTATTATTTCTTGTTAGGTTGTTCTTACGTCACTGATGCATGTCCATGATTTTAGTTTCTTTTTACTTTTACACATGCAAATGGCCTGACTCATGATTAGTTGGACACTTGATGGCAGCTCCATGGCTTCCATGGCCTCCAACACTTGGCTAATAATCTGTTTCCTTGGTTCCAGGGTTTACCTGGGTTACCAGGAACTGCAGGCCTGGATGGGCCAAAGGTAACACTGTCCCAACAGAAGTTCAAAAGAAACTGGTCTTTAATTGATTCATTCTTTTTGATAAAGTGTGTCTAATAAAATGTCACTCATATTATTCATTTAGGGGGACACTGGTTTGCCTGGACCAAAGGGCTTCAAAGGCTCATCTGGACCTCCTGTAAGTTGTTTTACTGTTTGTGCAAAACAAAATATTGATATTGCACCAAAAAAAAGATTTGTTCACTCTCCTGCAGGGTGAGATGGGTTTACCTGGTGCACCTGGTTTAAAAGGGCCCCCAGGATCCAAGGTAAATATGTATTGTGAGTGTGCTGGAATACACCTACGCAAAAGACATCAAGATTAAACATGGTTGTCAAAGAGGATAAACTCTGCACTAAATATAATGACAATTGATCCCTCTCTGCATCCCTGAGGCTGTGAGAGTGTGAGTCAACGCTGCTGCTCAATCTATACGAGCCATAATTAAAGCTGCATGACTCTGACTAAAGTGTAGAATATTTAACTAAGGAACTAACTTCCTAAGTATGGATTGTGCATGTCATGCAACCTATGCAAAACACACTGTACTGTGCAGTCTCATTGAAAAGGTTAAAGCCTTCTTGAAAAAAAAAAACCTTCGAAAGCTGCTTGGGTCAGCAGCGTGACATGACATGTTTCATTTGGTAACTGTTTCTCTAAAATTAACTGAGCGGGAATAACTCTTGGCGTCACTGGCATGTGCTAAATTCAGCAATGATCCGGTCGCTCTGCTTTCGTCAGTGGAACTTCAGTGGAAATGTAAGCAGTCTGGGCTCATCTGGTCTGGACGCTGTGACTCCTCATCAGGTTTCATTAGCCAATGTGCCTGTAACAAGCCAGTGTGTATTGGTGACTGGCACATGATTTAAACTGCCGTCTGTGGACACACTTCAGACCGAAGCTATTTTTGTTCAACTGAAAAATAAATCTAATAAGAAACAATTTAACGTCAGGATGCAATAATGCAATGTCATTGAAAAAAATTATTGTAAGATGAGGTTGTAATGAAAAATATAACTGCTCAACAGTCATATAAATTCTATGACACTGTGAACTTAGAAGATAGAATAGAATAAACATATTATTTCTTTATCAAGGGGAGTAAAGGTGGAAGTGGAAACCCTGGTTTACGAGGAACTCCAGGCCCTGTGGTATGTTTCTGGTTCAATAAATCAACATTAACAGGAAGCTGTATTTCTGTGTCACAATTTAAATAAATTTAATTTATTTAATCAATCACATTTTGATATAAATGATTTTATACAGCAATGGATAATTAACCGTGTTTTTGAAGATTCGTCTTTAATTCAATATTTTTTTAAGGGAAGTGCTGGAGTACCAGGAGCAGCAGGTCAGCCAGGGCACCCGGGCATGCCGGGCCTGAAGGGAAGCAAGGTGAGTTTTTTTTTTAACTGACTTCTTTCCCCTTCGATCCAATCAAGCATTATTTCAAATGAAAAAATCATGAAAATTCCCAATTAAAAGTCAGCGATCTCTTCAAAACAGAACATTATATGTCCATTGGAATCACTTGTAATTAGAGTTGTAATAATGGCTCATCTTCTATAGCAGCAACTTTTTAATGGCATAAACAAAATGTGCTTTGAATATACTGTACTTACTCAAACCTGGTATATCAGAAATGTCATATAAAGTAACTTATTCTTCTATAAATGAATTGTTTCTTGTGTTTCTCTCCTGCATCAATGAAAATATAAATCATGTTTTCATCGTTCACCAGGGACAAAGAGGAAATACAGGCGACAAAGGAGAGATGGTAAGACTCCAGACAGATTGCTCAACCATCTTATCCAACTCTCGAATGCGAATCTACAATCTGAAATAAAATGAGGCATTTCTGGAGAAGTCATTACTGGTCGGTCAAAATCACAATGGAACTTTAAATCTGATTACTTTTGAAAGCCTGTATTTAAGCTCTCTGCTGCTCGGGTAAACTCGTTAGTGAAGGAAATATAGAAATCAATATATCTACTAGAACTATACCTTCTCCTATCACATATATTACAAATGGTTTCATGATAAAGCAGAGTATTTTGTCATCTGGAAGTCTGACAGGATGTTTGCCTCCATCATGTCTTTATCTACTATTCATGTTATGTGAACAAAATCCATGGGGGGGGGGGGTAACTATTTCTGTAACTGAATCTAATGGGTGTTAATGCACCACAGTTACACCACAGTGAGTGTTTGGAATGGATGGCTGTGTATCTGCATCACTGCAGTGTAAACTGTTTAGACTACTGTGGTGTTGTCATGGTGATGATTTTGTCAACAGGGGTTGAAAGGAGAAAAAGGAGAACATGGTCGACCAGGGGATCATGTGAGTTTGTTTTGATCAGCTTTGTATACCTCAATTTCTTGAATGATTTTAAGTTTGTTGTGCTTTGATTCATAAATTAAAAATGAATTCAGGGCCAGGGAAGTCATCTTTGTTTTGAAGTTTTAAGGGTCCACAGTGCCACCTTGTGGCCATTTACAAACGGGTTTTCCTGAGTTATGAAGTTTAAATTTCAGTTTGGTTCAGTGTAGGTCTCATAATTGCAGAGGCCAATGTCGAGGACTGATCATTTTGGTAAAGATCTGGAAGCAGGTTAACATGTTGTTACAGTGTTTTCCTTTAATTTTCAACTGTTTTCACTGACTCCTCCTACCTTGACTTGATGGCTTTCATTGACAGGGCTCGACTGGTCCAATGGGACTGAAAGGAGAGGTAATAATCTGACTGCATTAATTACTTTCCCACCAGTCTGAGCTATTATTTGTATTGTTTCACCCTGGGCTTGTATTTATGCCAGAAAGGGATAGCTGGGGATCCAGGACTGAGAGGTCCAGAAGGTCAAGTGGGACGGCCTGGACAGTCGGGTCAATCAGGCTTATCTGGCCCTCGAGGGTTACCGGGCGAAGCTGGTCTACCTGGTCCACCTGGACCTGAAGGAAGATCTGTATGTGTGATACACATCATGTAGCCGATCATGATCAGCCTTGTCTGATGCTAACTTGATGAACTATAGATTATTGGAGAGTCATATGATCCATTGCTTTCTCACAGGCTAGTGAGTTGTCGGACAACCACATTCGGCAAATTTGCAGAGACATTCTCCAGAGTGAGTAGATTGATACAAACAAATGTTGTGTCCCTGTGTGTTGACCGCACACATCTGAAATCTTCTCGTTGTCAATCATAGCTGAGCTGCCTTTATTGTTGCTGAGCAACCAGCAGAGTAGCTGCACCCGATGTCAAAGCCGCCCTGGATCTGCAGGTCCTCCAGGTCCAGCTGGGCCCCAGGGACTCAGGGGTCTTCCTGGACAGAGCGGTATCAGGGGACAGACAGGCCACCCTGGACGGCCAGGACGCCCTGGTATTGATGGACTCAAAGGTAAAAGCAAGCCTTCAGCCAACGCTGAAATTATTTTTTAGGAAGCTCATACAAGGACACTTGTGTTTGCAGGAGAACCAGGTTTCAAGGGTGAGAAGGGAAGTAGTGGTCGAACCATAGTGGGAGACCAAGGGCCACCGGGGTCTCCAGGTAAATTTTGTGATTAATTATTCAGTTCCTCATTCATTACTTCCTAAGACCACATATGACGTTAACTTGATGAGGTGCCTGCTTCTCCACAGGTCCAGTGGGTCCCCAGGGATATTGTAAACCAGGTTCTCCAGGTAACCCTGGACCTCCTGGTCTGAACGGAGCAGATGGTAATACCGGTAACCCTGGCAGCCCTGGTCAGCCTGGGGTGTGTGATCCATCCATGTGCTACGGTAGCATGATGAGGCGGGATCATTACAGCAAAGGGCCAAACTATTGACGTCATAACTTCAGGCACCAGTTTCAAGTTGATGTGGAACTAACGGTCATTCTCAGGAAGATCTCATCTTTACAGCTTCTCTCTGTCATAGAAACAGAACAGACTGGTAATATCATGACTGGTAATGACTCATGTGATCTCAGTCAACACGAGATCCTGTCATATTTTCATCTCTTGGTGTTTTTATCATTGTTCCAACATCTTTGAGCATGCTTTATGATAGAGAATCATTAAAAGTTCTCTATGTCTGGGTGTTCCTCAGGGCAGTGTGGCTGGTACCTTTTACCATATTGCCCCCTGGTGTTGCTTCGTTGCATGACGCTGTCCACATTTTCACAATGGGTGCTGTACATTACAAAAAAAAACAAAAAAACAAAAAAAAGGCCGACTTCTATAATCTCTACATTTGGTGAGTTCATCAGAAAGTGTTTCAGCACAAAACTGTGAGTTTGATTTCCTTCGGCTGCTGATGAGCTGCTGTAAGCTTGTGTTCCTGAAGCAGCCATTTAACTGTTCAACACGTAACTCTCGATGAAGACAGAAGCTAACAGTGCGTATCATCTGAGACAATACTTTTCTTTATGATATGTTCCTCCATGTGTCATTTTATTCCTATTAAGAAGTGAGATGTCAAAAGTTTTACCATCTTAGAACATGCTGACAATTTCATACGTTTTGTGTCACATGTGTTCCTGAGGCATACCTTTCATTACTGTAGCAGGTATTTTATTGTTATTTATAAGAGAGTCATGACTGTGTATTTCAGCAGTGACATATCCTGAGTAGCTTTTGTAATTTTATTTTGTGTTAAGTTGACTTTTGTATGAATCTTTCTTTTTTTTTCCCTTTTTCTAACTAGAATTAAAAAAATATCTCAATGGTTTGTGAACTGGGATCGTCCTCAGCTGTGCACGCAGAGTTTCAGGTGTCAATTTCAATGCCATCTTAGATGGATGGATGGATGGTTGGATGGAGGGAAAGACCGATGGATGGATGGATCGACAGATAGATAGATAATAGATAGATATATAAAACTGACAGGACAGGGGGCTAGAGACAAAACAAAGGAGTGAGTTCAGAAGGATTTTTGGTTTGGCTGTCGATAATGAATTCTGGGAGCAGGACTTCAGAAATACCAGTTTGCTTACATCCAGTTTGTCCACTGGGTGTCGCTGTGTGGTCGTACACTCTACGTGCGTGGGAGCGTTCTTTTTCCTCCATGTTGGGCAGCCGCCAGCCATCACATGGAAACCTCTAACTATTAATGTGTCTGATTATTCCAGCATATAGTTCTACGACATCTACCACAAACTTAAAGCTCCTCTGGGGATGAAGGTTCTGGCTTGAATCAGCTTTTCTGTAGGCCACTCACGTTTTTATCCTTCAGGGAACGAAACTTTAATATAATGGAGGTGCCTTGGAACATGCTCTGAGTCTGTGGCTTCTGTAGTGAATGTGCAGTATCAATATATTTTTGGCATTCTCTGATTATAATATAATGTTGATGAATTTGGATTGGTTTGTGAACGTTATGACCTTTTGGCAGCATCATGCTCATCTAGTTTTTTTTAAAACAACAAACCTTTAGGATCCTTGTTGTGGCTGAATGCAGCTGCAGAGCCTCTCTCTCCCATAAACACGCTGACTTCAATAAGTTGAGGTGATTAACAGGCTCTGTCATTATTCTTTCACTCGTTAAGACGTGGCCTCTCGGATTTCAAGTGTCTCCTTTTTCACTCCCGAGCCGCCACATTCATCATGGGACCCAGGCTGAAGTTTTATTGCTGCCACTAGAGGTGGATGCAAAAACAACAAAAAAAGGAAAAGTTGAAATGTGTGGGATGGACTCAGAGGGCAACTCGCCTCAGTACGCACTCACTCTCTGGTGGGGGGAGAGGGAAAGAAGAAAAATGCGCACAGGGGCATGAGTGGAGAGCTCACTGTGTGACACAGTTCAACACATTTCATCCTCTTGGACGTGCAGGGTGATCCCTCGACTCTATATGGGCGTACCTCCGTGGGTTTTTTTTTTCATCACAGAGGAGCAAGGTGAGGGACGGGGTCATAACTCCATAAATACTTGCTGTGGCACAGACTGTGGATGGAGCCTGGAGTAGTAGGAGCTGGAGGAACCGTGCGCACTGGACTTCTCTGCAGGCTGATTCCCCAACTTTAACAGAGTTGACTGGTGAAAGAAAAGAAGCCCCACTGAAGCCGAATGCCTCGGGCTAACATGGAGCCTCTATGATTGCGAACAAGTTGCTTTATTTCCCTCTCCGAGTTGCGATGTAGTTCAACCTCACGCCCAAAGTGAGTCCAAAGATGACAGCGCTTACGCCTCTGAACCGCGCCGTGCTCGGACTCGCGTGGAGCTGCCTGAGCTTCCTCTCGTGCGCGCACTGCGGCTTGACTGACAACCATGTGCACTCCAGCTTCATTTACAGGCGGTTGCGCAATCACGAGCGCCGGGAGATCCAGCGAGAGATCCTCTCCATCCTGGGCCTGCCCCACCGCCCGAGGCCCTTCTCTCCGGGGAAGCAGGCGTCCTCCGCGCCGCTCTTCATGATCGACCTGTACAACGCCATGGCGGTGGAGGAGGAGGAGAGCGCGCACCAGCAGCAGCAGCAGCAGCAGCAGGGCGCAGGGAAGAGCGTCAGTGCCAAGGCTCAAGGGCACTCCAGGAGGGGGTACTACACCCCGCAGCATGCGGGCTACTCCCGCGTGGCTCAGCCCTACCGAGCGGCCCCTCTGCTGGGCCACAGCCCCGCGCTCACCACGGCGCACGACACCAACTTTCTCAATGACGCAGACATGGTCATGAGTTTTGTCAATTTAGGTAAGTGGAGGCCTGTTACACTCGCCTCACTGGTTACCTGCTTTTATTTCCTCCAGATCAAATCAGAATGTAAACGGATCAGTTCATTAAATTGGATGAATTTGGTCTCATTAACATGCAGAAATGAAGAATTTCGAATCTATATTGATGAGAAAATCAGTCCCTCTCCACTGCATTCTCTTATTTTTTGAAAAATCAAAAGTTTCTGCACACTCAGTGTAACTTTCTTCACTAGAGGAAATAAGAAGTTGTAGCTGCTGCAGCAAGAAAATCGACTTTCAAGAGTTAGGCCCATATTTAGATCAGTTGATGCTTTTCTTGGCCTGCTTCTGATATATTGTGGAAATATCAGCACATGGAGTTCATTAATTTTGTCAAAATAATTGAACACACTGGAGATTTAGTTTGAATAATCTCACAGCAACTCTGAAAACTGTGCAGAGCATCAAAGGTTTAGTTTTCAGCTTCTTGCCGCTCCGTAACATTTACAAGCTGTTGTTTTGTTCCGCGTACAAACGGAAAATGTCATTATTTGGCCTCACAAGCTGCTTTTGGCTTCTGTGAAATATTTTTTTTTCTTTTGCATTTCTGACAGAATTAACTGTTTGATCCTATTGTTTGGAGCACCTTTCTGCTCAGTACAATAATTGTGTTTGTTCAGTAGCTGCGACCCTTAACCCTGCAGTTCAGAGAAACTTATCAGATGACTGTCTGACCTTGGGGGGAAATTGGTCTAAATGATTTCCTGTTGTTAAAAGGGAGTGTTATTGACTGGTGCTGATGTGTTTCTCCTGGTTTGGACACTAAGAGAAAGAAGGAGTCCCTTTTCATTACGTTTGTGACCTTTGCAGAATGTATCATTCTTTATATACAAACCGAGGAAACATACTGTGGAGGCAGAACCTGCAACGTTACAGAAACCTGAAAGAATCATTAAATACCACTCCAAAAAACTTCACATATTGGCAGTATACTGTTGTGTTGAGGATTTTCTATTTTCTTAAATATATAAAACCTGTAAAAGTGAATTTGCGTTTGAGTTTCTTGGGAGTATTATCCCTCACCTTGGCCAGGGCCCATCTGTTTCCACTTACCAGTATACCAGGGCATGTACACTGTCAGCCTTGAAAGCTCTGTTCTCGTTCTGGGGACTGTCAGCGAAGTGCTCAATGGGCCTCTGTCTTTAGTACTGTACGCTCCAATATAGCTACTGACCTCAGCTGTTTTAGAAACGTCTATGCGAGACCTCATGCAGTTTCATATGCGTACTGTAACCAATGAATATGAAGTCAGTCATTTAAAATAAATTAAAACACTTAAATTAGATTGTACACAAAGGACGCGAAGACCTAACTCTGCCATGCATGAGTTATTTATTCATCTTAATGCCATAATGCTGACAGCATCCTTGTAGAACAACCACAGTCTGGTTAATATGCAACACATCAACAATGCTTGTGGGCTCACTGCGACCAGGGAGTGAGGTCATTATTATTTAATCTTTGGCCATTTGAAAGTTAAATGCGCTGCACTCTCTGTGGCACCTCTGCTTCAGATTACTGCCTGTGGATACTATAATGGAACACGCTCAATGGGTAAAAGTCAGACCCGACCTCTGACCTCCTTGTGCTAAGTAACCACAGACGCTCGCCATCGATAAAATATCAGGGAAATGCTCTGCTTGATATCAGGGGTGTGAGACGTTTTAGTCCCATCTTTCAGTGTTTTTATTGAGGGGGCATTCGTTTGAAAAAACAAGCCATGCATGCATTTTTTTTAAGAAAGCCCCCCCCCCCATATTTCACTGAACTCAGCATGTTGGAAATAGTTAGATTTAGAGGTTAAGGGTCGTTAAACTCTCTTACACGCTGAAACAATATGAAACCTATAGGAGGTCGGCGTGAGGTCAGGAATGAGGTCGGAGTCGACGCTCACATGACGTGGAGGAGTCCTGTCTGCTCTTTTCTCTCACTTGAGGATCAGACCAAAGTGTCTTTAATTGAAATCAGCCTGTTTTTCTTAACTGACAGCCCATTCATCATGGCCAGAGAATGCAGTTAGGCACACAGTAGAAGGCCTGTCTGGGAACTGCTACCTGTATTCAGTTGACTGATTTAATGAACTGGAAAGTGCTTTTGTTGGTAGTCAAAATGTTTGGATTGGACCTGGAATGTCGAAGAAGATGTAATAAATTACTCTCTCTCGCTGCGCTAACCCTGGCATATTTTGTCTTTTGAGCAACACATGCAGTGGTTCAAGGAGGTGAAGCCATAATTCTTGATCAGTGTGTGTGTGTGTGTGTGTGCGTGTGTGTGTGTGAAGCCTGTGCTGCCAGTAAAAATGAAATTTATCCTAAAATATTTTCTTTCCCAGTGGAGAAAGATAAAGATTTTTCTCATCAGCGAAGGCACTACAAGGAGTTCCGTTTCGATCTGACTCAGATCCCAGACGGAGAGGCCGTGACGGCCGCAGAGTTTCGGATCTACAAGGACCGCAGTCACGCCCGCTACGACAATATCACCCTGAAGGTTACCATCTATCAAGTCATCAAAGAGTATCAGAACAAGTAAGTGTAATGCTTGTTATTTTACTTCAGCATTTCTAATTTCTGCTGCATTGTATTTGGATGTTATTTTCATACAAGGACTTTACAGTAAATTCATGACCAACTCTAATACGTATTGTACTGTTATATAGTCACAAGTCATGATATATGAAATATACACAGTATGCCTTGTGAGACCACATTTAACTTAACACACACTCATAAATATCTGTCTCCCAAACATGCCTGATTTTATTTCATCGTGATCTTTAAATTATTCTCCAAGAAATCAATGACTATAATGAAAAGTGTTATTTTGAAGAAGATGAAAAAAAAAAATAAAATCCTGCTCCCTGATCCAGATCTACACCAGATCCAGATCTTCCTGATGATGTTTTCTCAACGGCCTCATGGTTCAGTAATGTAATAGGGAATTTTTAGTTTTCTCTAGAACGATTATTAAAAGTATTTTTTCAAATATAATTTGTTTATATACCTCATCATGAAAGTAATGCATACTTTTATTGAAGCTCTTAATGCATCCTGCAGCAGCGATTAAATGGAATCCTGTTACTGTGTTCTCTGCTGAGGACAAACAGACGCAGATCGATGACAACACAAATTAGCCTGGTCTCATCTAATCCCGGCAGAATCAATGCCTGCAGTTATCAGGCAGCGCGACATCTGTCTGTCTGCAAGTGCAAATTGATTGAAAGGAAGCAGAAATAGCTGTTACTGCAGCTGTGCTTTGATCCACTGAGTAATCTCATTTCACAGTTAAAAAGGAAAGCCAACCGGTCCGGCAGCTTTTGTCTTGCATGGCTGAAAGTTTCCACTCACACAGAACGGCCCTCTATCTCCAACTCTGCTCTCCTTCATTCGCACCATGTCTGCCTTACAAATATAGTTCGCGGATAAAGAGAGGTCCATTAGCGAGTTGGCCACTTATGAACCTTGGAAGGGTCCGTCAGTTATCACTCGTCTTGTGTTGCCTGCCAAACTGGCCGGGGCCCAGATGAAACCATGAGGGCCCAGATTAAGGGGGCCCTCCTCCGGGCGCTCCCCTGATCACTGTTATGCCCGCCACCTGCCTGTCCGAACAATATACCGGAAGTTTAAACCATGACATAGCTGAATACACAGGGGTGTATTTAAAAGTGGGCCCACATTCGCTTGCCAAAAATGTGTGTGGGTGATTGAAGGGGAGATATGGCCCTCCTGGGCTTTGAAAAGGTCCAAGTCAATGGACTCTGCCATCTTAAAGGGAAAGACGGCTGCAGTTTAAGTTTTCACGGGGAATAACATGTTTCTGTTAGTGCTCACAAAGAAAAGCACAGCTTCCCCCCGGTGTGAGAAATCTAAGACACGTTATCAGAGTGTGTGATTTAAAAACAGCCGGCTTCTTCAAGCTAAGCACGCAACTGCTATTTTATATTTTAGAACAGTTTGCTTATAAAACCACACACGTTTGTTAATGTTTTTCTTAAGCGTAGCTGACAAAAAGTTGTAAAAAAAATAAATAAACTCAAGACAAGTTAAATGGTCAAATGTCTAATGTACTTCCAAACGAACACCACGAGCCACACTTCCAGGCTCTGGTGTTAAACCACCAATATTACTTCTCAAACCTCAAAATGAAACTGTTCATTCTTCACTTTGCCTTGAAATGCATTTGTTTTACTCAGAAACGATGGTGTTCTAATGGTGAGCTAATGAGTCAGTCTAAAAAAGTGTGCAGTACTTTTCAAGCCTTTTATCTGTACAATTGAATTGAATTGAATTCATTCCTTGATCAGTGTGGTTAGTATTTGGGGGATTTAGTGGTTTTAGTGGTTAGTGTTTGGGGGCTGATGGGAGGAGGATGTATGGGTTGTGTTTTTTCACTGAAGCTTGCCGTTTCTAGTTTTTCCCAGGATTTCCAACCCAAGCTTTAAGTTGAAGTTCTTTTAGTGAATTAAAAGTGATTCATTAGGGCTTAAGGATCGAAAACTCCAGCCTGCTCTCATCTCTCACATCCTGTCAATAAAAACCACTTCAAGGCTGCATTCACTGCATTCAAATATGGAACGTTTTAAATTAAACTGCAGAGGCTGGTGATACAGGAAGAGTTCTGGTTTACATATGAATGATGTTTACAACCGCTGAAGAGCTACATGTTTATCGCTGTGGTCCAACAAACTTATAGAAGGAAATTCCTCCTTTTAAATCATGTGCAGAGCCAGTTTCTTGGAGGAATTTGAAACCGACTGTTCGGGCCACTTTACAAGTCACCATGCACCAAACCAGACCTTATTTCGCTTCACTGCTTCAGCGTCCTGTCCTAAACCTTACTACTGCTAATAGATAATAGTTCTATATGAACAGAATTTGTAGGAAACGGACTAAAGAGTCAATAAAAAGTCCAAAATTAGGCGTCATCTGTTTCCTCCATCCCTGGTATCCACTCTGTTAAACTCCTTCTCGGCGGACCAATACATCCAGTAATCACAGATTAAAGGGAAGGGTGGATAAAAAATGTTTCAGCTGTAGTTCTGGGAATCGTGGCTTACCTTCAGAAATGAAATTATCAGGGGATATAAGTCAATAACGCTGTACATTTCAAAAGAGGAAGTTCAGTTGCTCATAAGGATTAACCTCATATGGAATTCCACATGAGGTTGAGTTTTATTACACCTGTAATAAACACATGAAGCGTTCCTGATTCATCAAGGCCACATGGAAAAATCTTTGTTCCCTGGGAGCAGCACCATGTAACCGCAAAAACTGAATAGGCCTTATCCGATCTGCTGCCTGAAAGGAATCCAATGCAAATTGCGGAGCTGGGCTTTTTCAACTACAGGGCTGATTGATGCCTTATGTCAAGCTCATGTTAAAAATACACACAGGCTGATATACACCACTCCTGAGTCCTTTTTGTCCATTGAATGCCTGAGACCTTGGCACGGGGTTCTCGCCACACAACTGTGCAGTTTATTAAAAGCTGCAGCTTCTTCAACAGCGGCAGCGGGGATCTGTGTATTTTCTGTCATCTCCGTCTGCTGCACCAAGTGTAACTGCCAGGTTATTTCGCTTTTCTCACAGAGAATGATAAGTCTCGAAAGAATAAAGAGATGACGAGACTAATCGCAGCTGCACAGATTCTCGTTTCTGCTGCAGAGTTTTGGCAAAAGCTTCCATTTGTGATCCGTCAGCGATACCTTGTTTATCTCTTCGGGTATAACTGGTTAAGACTTCTTGGATTAACTTTAAATGGCCTCGAAGAAGCATGTGGTTCCTCTGCTGTCTCCCATTACTGCTCTGCTGCACCAAGGTGCTTTTATTTATAGAGCTTAAACTGAAACAGGCACCGAGGTTTTGTAATTTGTTTATAATACAGCTGTAAACTGACCGCATTCATTTCGCCATCTGTTTGACGGGCACCGGTGTGAAACACGGGAGGAACCACCTTGAAAACAACAGCGACAAAATATTAGCCTTAACTGTGATTGGACTAATGAGAGGACAGGCTCTATGAGCTTTTGTTCTGTGAAGCAGCTGCTTGCCCGAGCATCGCATCATCCGTTTATTCAACGCAGATGTTGCTTTGTTTCCGTCTCGTACCTTCAGAGATGCAGAGACGTTCCTGCTGGACTCCAGAAAGGTCCAGGGGTCAGACGGCGGCTGGCTGGTGTTCGACATCACAGCCACCAGCAACCACTGGGTGATGAACCCGCAGCAGAACCTGGGCCTGCAGCTCTGTGTGGAGACGGTTGATGGCAAGTTCATCTTTACTTTTTAAGGGATGGGTATTTGGTGTCCAGAAGTTAATCTTTTAAGATATTCCACAATTTCTGCATGTGATTAAAGACAAATACAACCTTTTATCAGTTATCACCAGTAAATCACTATAAATCCACAGTGTTTTCACACTGAAAACAGTCATAAAACTATAAAATATCCTGTTTTTCTTCCACCTTTTTGTTTGTGGGTTGTTTTTTTTTTTTTTTTTTGTAAAAGTTTTATTCACCTGCTGATTTTTCAAAGGACGGAGCATCAACATAAAATCTGCTGGAATCATTGGGAGAAATGGGCCGCAGTCCAAGCAGCCATTCCTGGTTGCTTTCTTTAAGGCCAGCGGGGTGCTGCTTCGCTCCGTCAGAGCTGCAGGCGGGAAGAAGAAGAGCCACAATCGCAATAAATCCACCAATCAGCAGGAATCGTCTCGGGCACCAAAAGCTGGTGGTAAGTGCACTTTTATGACGTTGATGTTTTCACCTTAAAGACATAAAATCACTAAATAAACCACATCCATTTGCCTTGCTCGTCTCTTTTGTCAGACCCAACCTGCAGCAATTTATCTCAGTAACCTGAATGCTGTTGAATTAATGGTCATGGCCTGTTCACAGATTGAACTTACAAAAGAAATTGCATTAACTTCCATAAATTTCCAATGTGAGCTCTCCTGCAAATTCGCCCTTTGTCTGAAACTTTCTATTTAAAAAAGCAAAACAACAAGATTAAAACAGTTTTAATTGGAAAGGCACAAAGTTCAGAGAATACATCAGCCAAGGCTGAGCAGTTTCATCTTTCCGTGAATCCGATATAATATTTATTTGGATCTGCACCAAATTACACACACATTGTAAGTTGAAGTCCTCCAAACATTTTTTCAGCAAGATCCACAAACCGAGAAATAAACCTGAAGCTTGAGATGTGATAGAAAGCATCCGAGCCGATGCAGACCTGGACCAAAGTGATTCAGGGTCTCACCTGTTTGCTAAAGGCAAACATGATTATTGGAGGTAAAAGTCTGTTATTCTGAGGTTTCTTCTGATCTACTTGTCAGGGCTATTAAGCCAAACTGATATTGCTGTGAATATATTAGTACAACAGTTAGCGGTGAAGTCCTTAATTCCCTGTGCTGCTCAGTTCATTAATCATTTGTCATTTCTCATTTGGAAGATTAATTTAAAAATCCAGCAGCGTGATTGGATGAATGACTGTTATCCGCGTGTTTGACTTGCTTGTGCGGCAGCTCTCCATTTTCCGCTTCTCCACATCTGACTCCACAAGCAATAAAACCTCGCAGTAACATTCGCTCTTTGTTGTTAGTTCAACATTTCCAAGCGTCACGTTAATGTATGGATCCACAGTGAGCATTTCCATGTTTGCACAGCGCTGCATATGGTTTTAATGCATTCGTTTATGTAACCGCCATGTTTATCTTCCATCAGTACGTGAACAGCATGGTTGTTTTTCGGTCCTATAATGAGTCATCTTAATTTTCAGAATATAACACCAGCGAGCAGAAGCAGGCCTGTAAGAAGCACGAGCTTTACGTCAGCTTTCGAGATTTGGGCTGGCAGGTGAGACGATGTGATTTCACACCTCTGCAGTGAATTACACCCTGTTCCATTCAGATAGCACGTGGGGAATAACGCGTCCAGTGTCGTAAATAAGGGAAGTAAATTGTGCCCTTCTTGTCAAGGATTGGATCATAGCACCTGAGGGCTACGCCGCATTTTACTGTGACGGCGAGTGCTCGTTTCCACTCAACGCGCACATGAACGCAACAAATCACGCCATCGTGCAAACCCTGGTGAGTGTTCTTTGCGGCGATAAAATCCAAACCGGCATGATGTTTTCAGCGCAGATATATGATAAATCATATTTAAACCGCTGCACCTTTTTCATTCTCTCACTTCCAGGTCCATTTAATGTTTCCTGACAATGTGCCAAAACCGTGTTGTGCCCCGACCAAGCTCAACGCAATATCAGTTCTTTATTTTGACGACAGCTCAAACGTCATCCTCAAGAAATATAGAAATATGGTCGTTAGGTCTTGTGGTTGCCATTAGCCGACCAGTGGACTCACTTTAATTTATCGAATCTGGTATGGGAATCGCTGGAAGAAAAACACCCCTGCTGCAGGTGTCATGTGATGTACAGTTTAATGTATATAACATTTTACTACCTAATTTATTTTCTTTTTGTTTAAATAGCACTGAATATTGTCATATTTAAATGATTAGGATGATTTTACTTCTACGCCAGTTATCTCATAGCTCTTGTGTCCGGTGGCATATACTCTCTCTTAGTGACGTCTGTATGATGCGTGTATGAGTAAATTATTCACTGGAGTCATTTTAATACATTAGGTCCATTACTCTCCTGCTTGTTTTCCCATTTAATTTGTGTTTCTGTTTGTTTCATTGACGGACCGACAATTAAAAAATGGCGGTTGCAAGCAGAACGTGTTTTAAAGTGCCGCGTTAGGCCCCGAGATCCGCTGTTGACCTGACCGCACCCTGCCGCTCCCCCACTGTCAGCTGGGCTCCAGCTCCCCCGCAAAGAATGAGCAGTATAGATGATGGATGGATGGAGGGAAATGCTGCTAGAAACCCATTCGATAAACAAGTCAGACCTCAGGATTTCTCCTATAGCTTCAACGTCACTGCTTGAACGGGCTGTTGGAAATATTTGAAATCAAATTGGATCAGTGGAGAAAGGAAAACAGTGTGTTTTCACTAACATAAACCAAACTGGCCAAAGCTATTCTCAAGCTGTCACCGTCTTTCAGCACTGATACTGTTTCACCATTTCCACGTCAGCTCTTTTCTCTCAGTTCGTTCTCAGAAGGGGATTTTGTCGGGCCTGGAATGAAAAATGCTCTGTGAATGCTTGACAATTTATTGTCATCTTTTACAACAGCCGTAATGTAAATCTCTTCCTTAAACACTGTTTCTCCTCTGCTGGAGCGACGCCGCGGAACGCTCCGCACCAATTCTAGTTTTTGTTTGAGGAAGCTATATCTCAATGTAGAGTGATGTTTATTTTAATAAATATACCACTTGAAAACACCCACAGCATCTTGTGTTTTGACTTCAGTCAACCTCGCAGCTTTTCTTGCATCCAAATATATAAATATAGAAACACATTTATCCTTGAATTCAGTTTGTCCTTTGTCTTCTTCTGCTCGGAGCTCTGCGGCGTGTTTCCAGACGACCGCCTCAGTTTCATAAATGTTTGACAAGTGTGATATAAACTTGGAGTCCACCCACAGAGCTTGTTGACATGCTCATGGGGAGTGGTAATGCTCGTGGTCCAGCACTAACAGTAAAGCAGTGCTGTGACCTCCAATCCCCCCCCCACCCCTCCCCCCCAAAAGGGCGATTATCACCCGGCTGCCAGTAGAGAAAGGTATATCATTTAGTAACCAATCCCTTCCAGATTATGGAGGGGAAGACACTATCCATCACATGATTTATGCGTCATGTATGACACACTTCGGCTTTGCTTGCATTCTTTACACTCGTATTTTGACTCTTGCCATCTGCTCGGCCCCCCCCCCCCCCCCCCCCACCCCCCCCACCCCTCCCCCCCAAAAGGGCGATTATCACCCGGCTGCCAGTAGAGAAAGGTATATCATTTAGTAACCAATCCCTTCCAGATTATGGAGGGGAAGACACTATCCATCACATGATTTATGCGTCATGTATGACACACTTCGGCTTTGCTTGCATTCTTTACACTCGTATTTTGACTCTTGCCATCTGCTCGGGGCTACAGGATTCACCCCTTGAAACAAAGTGGAGACCATCAACTAATCGGAGTGGCCTGTTGTTGCGTCTCCGTTGCGGTCGGAATGAGCAGAACTTCCAGAAAGTGCAACATCCAGAGACGTGCTCTGGTAACACTCTGATTTCCAATGGTCTTGGAAATGTAGGGATTAGGTTAAGGATTAATATTTATTTGCACAACTGTGCCGGCCTTCACCGAACACAGGATATGTACTGTTGCGTTCGCTCTGCTCCCACCTTCCCACTTTTATAAGGTTTTTTTTTTTTTTTTTTTTCTCTGACGCGGCAGAACATTGAGTGACTGTATTTCACTTAATTAAAAGCAGTGGCTGGCCTGCCCAGATGTTATGTGGGCAGTATCTTAAAGGAGTGTTGACATTCGGTGAATAGAGGAGGCCACCTGCTAACTTAACTCTTGGCTTGAGGGGTGATTTGCATTCCTGTGGCCTGTTGCCTGGCATGATTACGCCGAGCACTTCACAATCCCATCTACTGTTTAATATCATGGATTCTGTCCAGTTCAACTCCATTTCTTCCTTTTCTGTGTAACGCAGTGAAGAGCTGCGATGAATGAGCGCCTATTCGGCCTCGCGGTCCCCCCGGCAGTAGCCCCCTGACCACATGAAACCAGAGGGTAACAATTGCCATGCTTGGGGGCGGATTAATACGTTGGCCTCATGTCCTCTGAGACCCCCGTGGTCAAAGAACAGCCTGTTGAGAGTTGAGAGGTGCCCAGACATTCATCAGATCAGCACTTCCAGTGGCCACTTCTGAAACACGCTGGAAAAAGGGTCAGACCCAGTGGCAGTTTACTTTTCATGACGGGCTTCTCGTGCATTATTCATGCAATCATTCATTGAGGTTTACCGTACATGTCGCGGCTCACTGTTGGCTTTACATAAACACTCTTACATAATGTCAGGATGTGTTTCCAGGTGATGACATTTCGGGGTTTTTTACATTTCTACCACAAACATGTTTATTCCCTCTAAGTGATTGAGAAAACAGATGTGTCCATGCGAGCGGCTGTTGGGAACATGTTCTTATTTTTCAGAAAATGTGATATATTTAGTTTAGTTAGGACGCGATCATCTTGAAGCTCTCAGCAGAGCAGGGACTGGCCCTGGGTCAAAAATGACAAATGCTTAATGATTTAGGTGTTTTTTAAATCTAAATCATCACCAGCAGTCAGGCAGACACCGAACGATACTCACAAAACAAAAACTGCAGATCTTGACAGACCACCAGGAAAGCCACAGAGACATCGTCTAAATATAAGTGCATTTGTCTTTTCCAACAATAGCTAAAACCCTGTTCTAGATCAGATATATCTTTGCATCCAAGGAAAATCTAAGCTTAAAAATAACAAGCTTTGTAAGTATGCAAAAGAAATATTGAAAGGGAAGTCGGTTGTTTTCCTGACTAATGAAGTGTTCGTTTGAACCTTGTCTGTTTGGAATGTTATGTTATCTTGTCCTCTGCCAATGCTCCCGAGCTACTTCAGAATTCTCACTTGTCATTAGTGAGTCCTCCTCTCACACTTGTTATGGTTGGTGTGCTGGATGTTATCCATGTTGCAGAGTCAAGTCAGATAACTTTGTGTTCATCTTACCTGGTTTATCTGCGATGGTTATTTAATAGGCAGTGATTTTTCATCAAATGAACGAGATATTTTTGTAGATTATAACTAGAGGAGTCTGCTCACTATTTTGTTCCATGCATGACTTCTTAAACATTTATTTAGTTAAATTCCCATCATGGATTTATTTACTCCAGTTTGTGATGTTCATCATTTTGTTTCGATCAAGTACTGAATGAAGTATGCATTAAATGTGGCATTAAAATTGAAACAAACTACAAATCCTAAAATGTCGAGACACAATTGTAGTTAAATTATTGTTTTGGTTAAAGTGCTCAGTTTCTGCTGAGCTCCAGCGTTGTCAGGTGACGCTTGTTTTGATCACTCTCTGCTCATTTCATCACGACTGCGAAACATAGCAGTTACTGTTCGCTTTGTTTAGTGACTCCATGTTTCATCGATTGGCCCTCTGTTAACCAGAGATCTTTTTCTTTCTGCTGCCCCGCGTTTATTTTCTCAGTCTCACGTTGCAGTCCATCCACAAGGCAAGTGAAATTGTATCTAATAAAAATGTTGTGCAGTTTACCTAATTCATCTCCCCACATATGGTTCTCCTTATTTGTGTTCTGTGGGTGGGCTGCGATTTCCATACGGCTCAATCAGTCCCTCTTGAGCGAGGGGGACCATATGGGTCACATTTTTACATGTTGTTTGGTATGACAAGCTGCGGCGAGACCGGCGAGGAATGTGTCCTCACGGAGGGCGAACGCAGACGCACTCCGCTCTGTTTGCTTGTTATTCACATAAATGCACATTAGCTCTCTGAGCCAGAGAGAAGAGGACGCTGGGTTCTGGGAGTTACAACAGTCCTACTGTGAACTCAACTGTCACTTCCCATTACCATTAGAGGTGGCACCTGTGCAGTTAAATCTGTATTTTGAAATCTCGTTCTTTCAGTCAAACATGTGCATTAAAACGTCTCAGCGAGGTAATTTCATGATTCAGTACCACAGCTTTTATGAGACAGTTATTAAATCTGAATAAATCCATACATCTAGGCAGGTTTTTCTGTTTTCTTTTTAATTATTTTTTTTTTTTCTCGTGCAGGCAGCGTTTTATGAACGTATTTTTTCCATGAGAACACAGGAAAACATATGAGTCTCAGTAGAAATAAAAGCTTCTGTCATGATACGCTAACAATGTCTGTGCTCTTCGCTTTGCTCGGATTAGTTATGTCCTCCTGTCACCCATCTATTGTACAATTTATGTCAAGGAACGCATAAAAGAGAAAAAAAAGAACTTCTGAAGGAGGAAAAAGAAACAAACCAAAGCAGATGCAGAGACGTTGAATCTGCTGCAGAAGCCAAGGCTATTTCTAGCCTGTATTAATCACGCCATTTTACTCTATCACTGACTATTAAAAATGATGTTTCATATGTTGCCAAAACAGGGCACATCAGAGGGTTATGGCTGTTTCTGGGGACAATTACGGAACAAAGAACAAAAGTAAGACAGAACAGAAACACAATCCATCTTATCAAGGTTAAACGTTTCTATTAAAACCTGCTGTCCTGTCTTAGTTCTACAATTTAAAATAAGCCAATTTCTTCCTCGTGTTTCAATTCAATGCGCTGACTCTGAGTTAATCACGACCACTGCAGTAGCTGAGGATATCTCTGGTATCTTCCAGTGTTTTAAAACTGTCGAATGCATTTTTCTGTATTTACCCTCAGCTGCTGATTAGAGGAAGGGCTCAGGGTGATTTCTTTTCCACCTGACTCCACAATCCCCAGTATTCAGTGTTAGAGGAAGGTGTGAATCTGTGAGAGCAACACATCCCACCCGCCCCCCCCCCAGCCGGCTGAGTTTGGTTCTGTCCTTCATAAACATCTCACCCCGACAGCGCTGAATAAAAGAGCTTCTGGTTGGATGTGATATTTACTGTATACGTCCATGTCGTCACACCGCCGTCATGTAGGGAACAAAACACTCCTCTACTTCAGCACCAATTTAGAAAGCGAATGGAGATGTTAACAGCCTCCACTTAACCCGCTTCACATGAGTTCTGGCTGCTGTAAATTCAGCTGTGAAATTCAATTTCTCCAACCAAGGGATATGGATACTCTGAAGGAAATCTTTGTGCTTTATGATCCAGCCAGAGCTGTAATCCAGCCGTGTCGTCCTCCACGGTGCAGTATAAAAATCTGTACAATATATATCTGGCCGTGAAGAAATAACCTGTTAGAATGTGGTGTTGACCTGTGCCCCTGTGCAGAATGTGCCGATGACTTTACTGTGTGTCCTTTGATCTCCCTTCCTTTGATACTGTCATTTGTCTTCACAGCCCCATTATGCCTCTCCTAATAAGCCGGACAACTTGTTTTCAGTGAATCGGCACCAAGCAGACGTGTATATGATCATGTGTGGACGTGAACCCGGCACACAGGTCAGTGGCTTTTGCGACTAAAAGCCACGGGACAGTGTAGTGTGATCACTGTGAGGATAATCTTTAACGCACATGCTGTCTCGGAGGGGAGCTCTGGAAAGTTGGCTCTGAGTGAACCGGCCTTCCTGAAGAAACTGTGAGGTAGGCTGCTATTTTTATCAGGGCTTTTGAAGAAAAAAAAATACGTATGTGGTTGTTTTTTTTTTTTTTCCTCTTGGCACATGGGTGACTACGATGGGAATGAGGTGTTTTGACGCTTCTTTGAGCAAGACTGTTGATTTGTGATGGATCGCTGTGAACCTGCAGAACATCTTAGCCATGAATCGCTTTCAATGATTCACCATCAAGTGGGACTTTGCTGTCCGTCCTCCCTGGGTATGAAAGCCTCTGTCACGAATGCTTCTTTCAGGGGCGATGACAAAGGTGCTACAGGACTCTTATGTTGTTACAGTTCAGTTAAAATCCGTGATGTAGAAATTGAAGACGGATGGAGGATGAAAAGTGATTTGATCTGGTTCCTGTG
The DNA here is from genome assembly GCA_016785235.1 of Pseudorhombus dupliciocellatus. NCBI lineage: Eukaryota > Metazoa > Chordata > Actinopteri > Pleuronectiformes > Paralichthyidae > Pseudorhombus > Pseudorhombus dupliciocellatus. Next base: position 1,324,656 of record JAFBJW010000258.1, read on the forward strand.
TTCTTTCTCCCACTTTGTTTTCAGTATATATCTGAGAGCTTAAAACCCCTCTTTCATGCAATGCCGAAACCTGTGCTCCATAAAGTGCTGATTTCACATCTGTTTCTTTCTTAGCGCACAAGAAAGGAGAATGGTCCCTTTCTTTTATGCGCAATGCTTTCCAGTGCAGAAACATGTTTGCCCTGTTTGATTTTTATTTAATATTTTGAAGCATCCATCATCTGCTTGCTTTCCAAAACCCTCGTGTGTAAAATATATTGTTCTCGGGAGACAAACTAGCGCAGAGACATCCTTTTTCCTGTCAGGGCGAATCTGTTTGCGTAATCTACACAAACCTAAAGAGTATTGTGCGTTTGCACGGTTTAATCTTGTGGAAGTTGTTTGTGTAGTTGTTACTTTTTGTCCGATTAGATCAATTTCTGAGGTTTGGAATAAAAAAAATCAGTTTGTACTGTTTCAAAACATAGATTCATCATTTGATGTGAGTTAAACACCAAAATTTGTGTCTTGAAAATCCTTGTGCAGATGCTCTAAAAAACAGGAATCCACAACCACAATTCTTCTTATGTCGGTAACTTAGTAAGATCGTATCACATCGTATCTAATCTGATCAATTATACCATATAAAAGCTTCACCTTTTCATGTCTGCTTGAATCCACACCCGACATTTAATATCTCTCAGGTCCATAAATCTCTATTTTCCTTTTTTCCCACAAACGTGAGCTGAACCGTTTCAAACATTTATTTCACAATAGTCAAATCTTCCTCTACGTGAAACCTCACCTCAAACTTGAAAGATTCGGCTCATCTGTGTTGCATTGATTCCAAAAAGCAGGAAAGCCCCCGAAGGCCAACTCTTTGACGTGACCCTCCGCAGCTGGTATTTGTCAAGATAAACTGTAGCTGCCGAGTTAAATCTTGAAAAGGCTGGTTAGGGTTAAGTGATTGATGCAATTATCATTGATTTTAAAAGAAACATTGAAAAGGCATGTGTTTCCTTGAAAAGTCAAGAGACATCAAATATAAACGATGAATAATGATAAAGGGATTTTTCAACCTTGTGTTGTAAAAGGGGAATTAGATTTAATTGGCTGCAAAACATATTTGTTTTAAAGGTTGTGAACAGTATGGAAACGCAACCTTGTGCAGCAGACTGATTAAGGAAATAATTTGCTCTAATGTTGTGCTCCTGTGAAATGTTTTATTTCTTATTAAACCTGAGCTCTTGTGTGTTTAGAACACACATTTACAGCCATCTGAAAATAATTTCAACTGAAACCGTGTCATTATTCCAAACTTTCAGGAATCCACAGCAGAAAAGAAAACCACTTTATCAGATGTTGGTAATAACCATTATGAGAAAAGTGAAAATGAGGTTTAAAAGTTCCGTTCTTAAAAAATCAATCTGCCTCAATGCAGTTTTTTTCTGCACCTCAGAGAAGCACGCATGCAAATGCAGTAAAAGTTCCGATAAACATCAACCTTGAAGTGAAGTTTTTTTCAGGGCCAATCGTATGAGTCCCCCCCCCCCAAGGTAGGGGTCTCTCATCACAGAGCAGTTTAGCGCGGTGAGATGGTTGAGTGCTAGGACTTCATTAAGCCCCTCTATTGTTAACATCTGGGCTCAGAAGAATGGCTCTTTCTCTGGTAAATGTTGCCCGGCCTTAACAAGGGATTTTATTACACCATGCAGTTGACATTGGCAGCGGTGGCACGTCTGGCAATCGAAACCTCCTCCAGTGTTCAGGTCACAGGAGATCAATCAAAGCAACGCGTTTCCCTGAAGCGTTCAGTTCTCACCAGAGCAGGGAGGTGAATGTGCGTCTAATCACGTTGGGGAATCAAGATGGCTTAGATTGTTTGGAAATGCGTCCCCAGAGAAAAAAACACTCAGTCTTCATGCATCAGCTTTTTTCTCACATACAGTTCATCTATTCCAGTGATGTTTCATGCACACACGTTATTTATTTGCTCCTGTCCCGGTCCACTGTGCAGCATGTATCTCTCATATCCCTCTAGGTGCCGTTTTGCTTCCCATCATTCCCTCTCTCCCTCTCTCCCTCACCCATCCCTCTCTGTTTTGATCCCCCTCCCTGCTCGGGAGGTGGCTGCCATGGCAACTGCTGAATCATCCTCCATCACCAACAGTAGCCGCTCCCTCTAATTCCACCTCCCTCGTGCAGCGAAGCCCTCCATCTTCCGGGCCTGCATTAGCAAATTGTCCAGACGCTTGGGTTTTCCCTCTAACAGCTGCAGTGGTCTGTGCAGGTCAGTCGCAGAGGAGTCCCCCGGGGGGTGCAGCAGCAGCAGCAGCAGCAGCAGTCTGCTGAACAGCAGCCATTCGGATGGGTAACGTACCCACTAGCGTGAAGCACTGCTTGAGCTACGAGCAACTGGTCCAGGACTACCCATGGCTGAGGCGCTGGCTGCAGGAGGAGAAGGTGGGCGTGTGTTTTTTCTTGTTTCTAATCTGCTGCACATGCTCTGCCGCATGACTCTCTTATGACAGAGAGGCTGCACAGAGGCTGGCTGATGACGCGGCTAATGCCGCGTGCTGCTTATGTAACAGTCAAGTGAAATTCTGCTCTGTGATATTTGCATTCAATCAAAGCAGCTAAGAAAGTCCTACCTCATGTCGCCTCTCGGCCTCTTGCAGCTCCTCGTTTCGGTTGTGTGGGCTGCACGTTTTATGAATGGCTGAGTCTGAGCATCTGCTCAACAAACCCCCCCCCCATGGGGGATTTCAACTGTTACCTGTGGTTGTAAAGACCAAACACACCAATATTTAAATTCCAGTATCATTGACAGAATGCACTTAAAGCAGCATCTCTTGCAGCATTTCATTGTTGAGCTGTATTTCGTCTGTAGTGTCTGAACGTCTCTCATCTTATCTCTCTTTTATGGTGTAGTAAATTTAATATTGTATATTGCTGTCACCGTCACTTCGATTTTTTTAAACCAATACCTCGGAAGTTTTGCTTTCATCTGTGTTAGTTTGTTGGATTATACAAAAAAAAAAAAAAAAAAACACACAAAACCAATTTTCAGAGTGGAGGGTTGGGGCCGGGGCTGTGAGGAGCCCATTAAACTTTGGTGGGGATGAAAATGCACAGGGCCAGGATTGTGTTTCTTTACAACACCAACAGCATGTACGACTTTTAAGTTTATCTTTCATTTCCTGTGTGTTTCTACGACAAGAACAATCCCGGGTATGATTGCACAGCCCTGGCAGAGGCATGCGATTTCCTGAGAGCCGTTCCAGTTCGCTGATGTTTACACAATAAAAAGGGATATTTAATCTCACTTTGGGTTTTAAAGTACAACATGAACCTGATAGAGGGTATAAAAAGATGGACGACATGACAGTCTGCGCTCTGAAGTTAGAAGGTTCACATCAGAGAAATACCCCGATCCTGAGAATATCCCTTGTGGTTGGTGTGGACTTACCCTCACCTTCTTTCCCAGACTTCTCTCTGTGACGCATCCCCTGTGTTTGCGTCCTTCTGGCCTGACAAGCTCAGTTCTGTTTTGGTTCTCAGGTTTCATTTGGCTTTGAGGTGCTCGTGTTCAGGATGACATGTCCTGGAGCATCAGCTAAAGAATGACTGAGTGCCCTTCCCCTCCTGACTCTCTTTTCTGTCTCCAGACCATCACAGCGCAGCGGTATCCAGAGTTTGTTAAAATTGTTGAGGTTGGGCCCAGAGATGGACTTCAGAATGAAAAGGTACGCACTCTCATCTCAGACAGGAATCTCATTTATATTTATATGCGCCCTTGATTTGCCACCCCTGGAAACCCCCATTTTTCCTGTATCTGTCATACATAAAACAATCCATAGCATATGGGTTGTGTGCCATAATTGCCAGGAGCATGTGTTTCACATTTTCTTTGAAAGTGAATAGGAAAGATGACACGACTTCTGGTTTAGTTTACTCTGCTTAGCACGCCACAGTTTGATCATTTCCTTATTGTGTCGCCACCAGTTTAACAGATTGCACTGGATGCAGGAAGAATTGGATTTGCCACACAGTGTCGTTATGTGGATATTGGTTATTTTCCATAGACCCTAAAATCATAGAGCCAGCATGCCAAAGAAGATGTTGATGAAATTTGAAAGAAATAAAGAAATGTCTTCCATTTGTACCTCCCATCTTGAGCGGAATCAAATCCAGTCTTTTCACTTTCAATGTTCCCTAGGAAATAGTCCCAACAGGGATAAAAATCCAGCTGATAGACTTGCTGTCACGGACAGGCCTGCCTGTGATCGAGGCCACCAGCTTTGTGTCTTCTAAGTGGGTGCCTCAGGTAATACCTCTTCTTTATGCATAAGCCAATAGTCCTGGTTGAGCTATCAGACCTTCTCTCTCCTGCATATCTATGAAGAATATTTACTTGTCATGCTCAGTCTCCGTCTCTTTCCCAGAGTTAAATTGTTCCATTATTTTTTCCTGACCGTGTTTTGTTAAAGCTGCAAAATGCAACAGAAAAAAAAAAAAAAAAACATGTTCCTGTCATTGGAGGATTGTCTGCTGTGCACCAGTGTGTGAAAAACATCGGTGCAGGATGATGTATGCTCAGGAACACGTTGAGATGGTGTGAAAGGTTTATTTTCCTACATCATGTGTTTTCTCGCCCTTCACTCAGATGGCCGATCACACGCATGTGCTCAGAGGAATCCAGAGAGCGCCTCATGTTCAGTACCCTGTGTTGACACCTAACATGCAGGGTTTCCAGGATGCTGTAAGCATTAATTAAAAATCCAGCACAATGATCTCCACTATAGACCACAACTGTTTACCCATGCTTGTCAATTTGAGTTACCTCTTGTTTGGCCTGTGCTTGTGTAAGTGTCACTCCGGCGCAGCTCATGCTTTCTCTCCCGTGTCAAGGTGGCAGCGGGCGCTACTGAAGTGGCCGTGTTTGGGTCGGCGTCCGAAACCTTCAGTAAAAAAAACATTAACTGCTCCATTGACGAAAGCATGCTGAGGTTTGAGGAGGTCATCAACGCTGCCAAAGAGCGACACATGCCGGTCCGCGGGTGAGTGGGCGCCTCTCCGTATATCTCTCCATTGTCACGAATGTTTTGTCCACTCTGCGATTCTGCTCTGGCGATCACATCGCTGTTCTCGCTCCAAACAAAACACTTAAAAATAGCACATCTATATGTAGGAGGAAACACGCGGCGCAGTAATGATACGTCTTAAAGCAAAGTTCCAGATGTTCACCAGGTTGTATCTGTGCATTAAAAGAACCACACATCCAGACAGACATGGAAGCCAAGCAAACAGGATGACTCACTGCTAAATAGAAGTCTACCTTTTGTGATACAGGCAAAAAGAACACGAAGATAGCAGGAAGTTCATTTGATTAAGTGGCACCACATTCCACACACAGCTCTCTACGTTTGTCTTTTCTTTCCATGAAGATTCACAGATTGTCAATGTAAAATGTAATGATCTGGATTTACATCAGAGTTAATGGGTTCTTTATTGACACACACACACACACACACACACACACACAAGCCCTCCACCAGGTTTTGTGCTAATCCCTCCAGCTGTTTGCAGACTGAAAGACAAACTGACGAACAAGGAAAACATACACAACCAGAGGCCTCTGTATCAGCCAGCCTGCTCCACGTTAATGTCTGGGACATTGACCTGTCAGTAACAAGTTGTTTTTAATTTGTTGTATGATGCATGATTGGACCTCAGTCGTTAGTCATGATTGACAGCTGAGACAGATTGGTATTGGGTAGACCTCAGTAATGCAGCTCAACGATGATGTCATCATCTCTAAATGTCTGCGTTTGTATTGGGGATATTTTGGCAACGTTTGTGGCATTGGCGGGAAGTGGAGAAGTTTTAAATGCAATCATCTGTGAGAGCACTGGATTTAATTGTGCTGAAAACTGTCTCTTCCTAAGAACCAAAGTATTGTTCAGTATTGAAAAAAAACATAGGAGTGAGTTTTGAGCTGAGAATCCAACACCAGCCTGATGTGAAGCTGATCTTGTTTTGGATTATCCTGAGAATTCTGGTTGAGAAACAGATGAAAGGCAGATCCGACCGAGGCCAAACAAAAATCTTATCTTTATTTAAATTGAGTGAGTTCATCTATCAACAAGAGTGAGAGAGAGTTAAAACTATTTGGCTGCTTTATACGGTGATTTTTACTTGTGTGACTGTGACCTACATTTAAATCAGTTTGCAGGAATACACACAAGGATCAGAGCAGTAAAACAATCAGCAGCTGGGAGTTCTTTACATTAAAGTGAATTGTTACTCCATCCAGTGCCGTGGTTGAGTTTTTACGGCTGGTGAAAACCACCACAAGCTATTAAATGTTATGTACATGTATTGAATGTCTCACAAAGTTGCGTTCTTTCAGATATGTGTCTTGTGCGCTGGGATGTCCTCACGAGGGACACATCGAACCTTCCAAAGTTGCTGAGGTGAGATACGCTTCGCACATTCTGGCTCTACAGTCGCGTTCAAAGAGAGAACGATTTAAGACTGACTCGCGTCTTTTCACATCGTTAAACCACACGAGAACATTCGATTATCTCAACAATACATTGTTGTATAAATTAAATAACTTTTTTAAAAATAATACTCTTGTAATATGATGATGATAAAATGAGTGATTAACATGTTCACGTAAAGATTTGTCTCTGTTTTCAACAAGAACCCAAACTGATTTATAATCCTGCATCCTGGATAAACATTTACAGCTCTTTTACCCTCTAGCACATTTTTTCTTTCACTCTTTAGGTGGCAAAGCGGTTATATGACATGGGCTGCTATGAGATTTCCTTGGGGGACACCATCGGAGTTGGAACCCCAGGCTCCATGCTGAAGATGCTGCAGAGTGTTGTGAAGCAGGTCCCCACCAGCGCACTGGCGGTTCACTGCCATGACACGTATGGACAAGCACTGCCCAACATCCTGACTGCACTCCAGGTAAGAGTTCATACGACTTCAAGCATCCATACTGACCATTATGATCAATTGTAAAACAGACTAAAAGGAGAAAAATGTTCTTTCTGAGTTGAGACTTTCTATAAACTGTCAAATTTGTCTTAACAAGAACACGCGACACTGTCCAGAACATTTTTACTCATTTGCCAAACTGCAACACCTTTGACCCTCTGTACTTTCATAGTTTTAACAGCTCTATGATGTAAAGGCTGATTGTTAAAATGAGAGGAACCCACCCAAAAACATCCAATATAAATTTATTTCAAACTCCAAGGATACACCCAATGAGATCAACAACTGAGTCGAGAAGAGACACAAAAGACATGAATATCATAACAGTGGGAGCACAGGGAGAAAAGGGCAAATGCGAAAACACACAAGTTCTGTCTGGAACCCGAACACACAGACATTGTTAATGTAAGATCTATGTTTTTTTTTCCCAAAAAAGAAAGAGCAGTGAGGAAAGTGGGTAAGAAACGTTCACAGCACCTTACGTTACTGGAAGTCCTTGCACGAGGGGGGAACAGCTCCAAGATGGCTCCAGAAGTTGGGTGGAGGAACTAGTGAATTCTGGGAAAAGTAAAACGCTTGCAATCTGTCAAACCCGGTCGGGAATCAAACCGACATCTTTTCAAAACAGCGTGAAGCAGAAACCTGACATCAGAGCAGATTTAATGAAAGGCTGCAAATAAACGAGGACGAATGGTTGCAAAGGTAACGCTGAAAAATAACGTGACTAAAGATAGCAATTCCGTGGGAGTTGGAAGCTCACCTCAGATTTCTCTTTGACAAGAAACGTATGAAAGGGGCCGCTTGATCTCTTTGTGGAGAGCCCTCGACTGCTGCTGGGAGGAGAGGAGTTGTTTCATTCACCTTAAAAGTGTTGACGTTCTGTTGTGCAAGCAAAAGACATCAATGCATTATCTTCCCCATCACATCCGCTTAAGATAAACTGTCTGACAGCTTTTCCTCCTGCTTCCCCCGCCGCTTGGCAAAGACTCTCTGGGCACCCTCACATGCACATCCCTCTCCTCGTGATGAATATAAATATTCTTGCGGAGAGCCGCAGGCCGACTGTGGAGAAATGCCCAGCCTTTGCATACATCAACGTTGTTACCCACGATGACATAAAGAGCAGCAACCAGATGTGGAAGCCGCGTCCAAAGCTGAGGTGGTGGTTCTTGTTCCAGGATATCTTTCAACTTCCTCACGTAACTGCCAACACTGCAGAGATCACACATGTTTTCTGAGGCTTTAAATCATACTTTGTACTCGTATGTTGAGCTGTTAGAAATCCGTCTTTTTAATTTTCAACACACAAGTTGCAGCACATTTGAAGGCGGCATCTTAGAAAGCAGACATTGTTTGGTTTTGGCTGGTTTCTGGGAAAGGCGGGACATTTTCATGAACTAGTGCAGGGCCTGTTCTGAACCCACTTGTCCTGTGTGATGATCTGGAGTCTGCTTTAGAATTATTAGTTAGTAAGTCCTAAGACCAGTTAAATTCTCATAAATTGCGATGTTCTGTTTTTCAATGTGGCCAAAATACTCGGTCAAAAGAATATCAGTAAAATAATGTAAATTAAAAAACAGTGCTGACAATCTCCCAAAGCATATATTTGTAAGTTTCAGAACGGCGCTAAAAGAAATATATGAAACTCACCCTTAACCTGAATCTTCCCTTTAGCTTTAACAACAGTTTGTAAGTTTATGATGTTATGAATGCGTCCTCTGTTCGCCGGGCATTGAGACGGCCCGAAAACAAAAGTGTAGGTCACAATGAGACACACAGAAAACCAGGAACCGTCAGTCAACAAGGAAGAGGGGCATTAAGAAACATGATCTAAGCCTCCCCATCAAAAGATGATTCACAAACTGCCCACTGGAAAAAAAAAAAAAAAAAATCCCAGAATCTTAATGAACATAAGATATTTCCAGAGGGCCGTCCCATCACGGCACGCATGTATCGTGGAGAAGAAAACAACTCGCCGGATGATCACATTAACATAAGCAGCTCACACGCAGCCATCAGGCTTTTTAGTCCCTGTAGAAGAAAAGCTCCCTTCTGGGTGTTTTCCACGTCTGTAGTGTAAAAGTGACATAAATCCAAACATAAGACAGAGGTAATGCAGATATGGCTGTATCAGTTCTCCGGAGCACATTGTCATTGCAGGGGGAGGAGGCTCATTGGGGGCTGGGTGGGTCAACAGATGTGAGGGGGGGGGTCATGCACAAAGGCTCACCTATTCACTGTCTGTCGGACAAAGCCACCGAGAGCGAGGTGGATCGGATCATGCACAAAGGCTCACCTATTCACTGTCTGTCGGACAAAGCCACCGAGAGCGAGGTGGATCGGAGGGCCCTGGGGGACTCCTAACTCATCTGTCGCTTGGCTGTTGAACCCTGACAATGCTGTGCTTAAAGGCCAGAGGAAACCGATCCTCTCGTTCGCCCGCTGCTGAGCATGTGATGAACGGCGCTGCGGCCGCAGACCCAACACTTTATTGTGTGGAGGATAAATACGCTTTTGTGATTTTTTCTTCTTTTTTTTTTCAAGTTTGCATACATCATAAATCCACAGGTCCCGTCCACAGTTTCACCCGAGAATAAAACACTCAGACGTGAAAACAGTTCACTGACACAGAACTAGAATATGAGTGGAGTGCATACCTCCTTCCTAACCCTCCCGTCAAGTCACTCGAGCTGCACCAAAGTGCACACACTCATAGACATTAGTCTCCTTAATATGGCTGGTTTTTTTGTACATTCTAATCTGTGAATTATTCCCTGAGAATTTAAACGTTTCTCCCTGACCCATAGAACATCCTTCCATCGAGTCTTGCTATAATTTCTCCTTCCAACTCTTATGCTCATCAGGAGTTGTTTTTGTTCTATTGTCCTTGTGCCTTGGCTCACTTTGTTTGATTTGTATTTATTCGTTTATTGGGACTCCCTTGTTGCAGCTCAAGGGGTTTATCCCATTTGGATAAATGCAAAGAATAAATATTTTAATGTAATCTTGGAATATGAGGTGTACGTTATATTAAATGTATATCCCTGACAGTTACGTATATCGTTTAATTCCTCATCTTGTTGTCTATGTACAAAACCAATATGAAACTCATTAATCTCAATTATTTTACTGATGGGAATGAAGAGGAGCAAATACATCTGTTCGAATGACTCAGGGAGAAGATACTTTTATCTTCTGAGGGAAATAACTTCACGGCTGCCACATTGTGCTGAACCGGAGCTCCATGTTCAAAGTAGCAGATCTTTTTTCGGTTAGTTTTAATTTGGGGCGGCTCAGTGAAGAAGCGCAGAGGGATGGGGAAATTCCTTTGTGAATCACACTTAACGATGATTCATCGCAGCTGCCCCATGGACACAGGGAGTAACAGCAGCCGTGGATATTTAGCCCACCATTTGCTCAACCATAAACAAGATGGGAATGAAAGATGTTATCATCGTTTTTCATTATTGTGTGCCAGAAGTCCACGCCACCAACTGGGAGAGAAATGAATTCCCCCAGCGCTGTCAGCCCTGAGTCACCTCTTTTGTTCCTGATAAAGACATTCCTCAGTCTTTGTACCTTTTCCTTTTTTCAGAAGGTCTGGGGGGGCTTTGTTACAAACCTACTCCTGGCAGGTCACACAATGACAATGTATGTACTTAAATTTCACAGGCTTGGCAAGGAAAATTATTTATTCCCGCCTGCAATTTGGGAGTATTGTGCACTGCTGCAGCTGGGAAATACAGTACAACCGGTTTGTGCTCACGCATGGAGCGTGTGTGCCTAACTTCTGTACAACTTTTGCTCTAATTAGGTTACGATTCACATTTATTTATTTATTAAATGTAGATACTTAATTACAATTATAACATGGAGATCATCATCACACTGTATGTTGTGAGGTGGTATTTATCATTTTCATTCTTAAAGAAATGCAAAAGTAACATCAAAGATAATAACTAATATTAATACAAAATAATACACAAATATTAAAACCTATATGGTGTACAAAGCAACTAGTAAATTAATTTATATTAATGTTACAGAATAGTTAATACTCTTACCCTCACAAGGTAAGAAACAAGAGGAGACAGAATGATTTAAATTTGAAATAATAATAATAATAAAAACATCAAGGCCAAAATCACAAGGATAAACAAAAGTGATCCTGCAGGTGCTGAGGACAGACACACAAAGGTCTGGTTTATTTACCGCAGCAAATTACAACAGGATTGCTTTCTTAATCTGGAAATGTATCTGACCTCATTTCCTCCTCAGTTAAATGTGGTTTGGTTTGCAGCTCACTGGCTTCACAGCTTCCACCTGCGCATATAAAAACTGATTTCAGTTTTAAACCTCTAGAGTTGGAACTGTAACATTTTCTTTGCTAAATTGAGGCTGATTGTCATTCTAATTGCTTGTTCTGCATTCATGAAACCCAGTAATCCATGAAGAGGCACATTTGGAAGGTGGCTGACTTGATTATACAGCTCGGAATGTGTTGAGATAAATCATTGGGTATAAGGGTATAGAACAAGTTATTAATTTGGTTTTCGATGTTTGTTTTGTCCATCACGAGTTGCCCTTACATTATCTGGGTTCCGCTTTCCCATGGCGTGTTTGCTCACGTCTTCCTGGAGGGAGGCTGTATATGTGTCAGCAGTGGCTCTGTGACAGTTTTCTTTCAGCTTCCCAGTTTATGCAGCCGTGGGTAAAGCATCACTGCTTCATATCCTTCAGTGAACACACTCACTCCCCCTCTCTCGCTGACGCAGTTGCAAAACGAAAATGGGAGCTTGTCCATCTTCAGCCTCGTCCACTCACTGTGTAAAATGTCAACAGGTTTACTGCCCCCCCCCCCACCAGAAGAAAAATCGAAAGTTTGAAAGAGCACTGTGTCGTTACCCTGGAATGTATTGTTTTTACACAGCCACAGCTCGGTGGACACAGCCTTGTTCACACTGAGTGCACATCTGGCTTTCGGGCAGTGTAAGGCGAAGGCTGGCGAGCTCGAGCTGCTGACCACCAATCCCCTGCGTGGTTACTGTCCAGAGGAACACGGGGGGGGGGGGGGCGCGTGCCGCTGAAGGCTCCGTTTTGTTCTCCTCGGAAACAGTACAGCTGAAGACCCCCGGCCTTACCCGGCTGGCAGCTGAAAGTGAGAGAGTTGGCATGGCAGATTACAACTCTGTGCTTATACTACAAAAATGATGCCTAGTACAATATCCTGCTCTGGCTCTCACCAAGGTCTGGAAATCTCGTGCACACCGGAGTAGATCTCCTCCTCTTTCTACCCCACCTCCTCCTCCTCCTCTTCTCTTGCCAACACAAACAGCAATTATGGGCTGGCTCAGACAGACCCCTGAAAGAAGTAGGTTCTTGTCTGGGGGGGAAAGCAACCAATTAGCAGCATTGTTCGAAAAAGAAAAAAAGAAAGGAAAAAAGGGGGAAGAGAGATTCCTTTAATTTAACTTGTCTGGTCCTGCTCCATGGGGTGAAGAGTCCTCTGTGACCCGGTGCCACTGAGAGGATCAGCGTGTTAATTTTCTCTCACTGTGGGATCCGCTGACATCTGGCCCTGCCACGGAAGCTGGAAAACATCTTTAATATTCTCATGACGATCCCGCGGATCTGTGGAAAACATCCTGAGACCCTAAGTCCATAATGAATCTGAAAAACTGAAGGTCTGGATTCATGGTTTCTTTTCTTTTTTTTTTTTTCAAAGTGTTGAAACAAAGGCTCGGTACATTTAATATGGAGAGTCACGACTGTTTTATCTCTTTGTGCAGCGTCTGCTTCAGAGGCGGTTGAAAGTTAACGTGAATGATTGAACTCGGCCTGTCGGCATTAGATTTCATTCAGCAGGGGCAGCATTCAAAAAGAATTGAATAAAATGAAATAAATAATGCATCATAGATTTTCATGTGGAGACCAGATTCTCAAAAAGAAAGAAACGGAACATTTTCCCTGGCGATATCGAACCTGAGCATCCGTGGAAGCACAGTCGCGATCGTACGTGTGAGAGACAAGATAATTGCCGTCGATGATCGATTGCATTAACAGCGACGTTTCAGCGCTAACGTTACAATTCCTGAATTGTTGGCGTGATGTAAGCGGACACCTTCCAGCCAAGGAACAAATGCCTTCTCAATGTGGCAAGAGAAATGAATCCCCACGGTTCAGGGGCAGAGCGCCGTGCTGTAAAAACATGAGTAACCAGGGGAATCAGAACCATATGAAATGTTCTGTTCAGCGTGTATAATGTTCCTCTTATATGAGCCGAGGCCGTAATTATGTGGTGCTGGTGTTCTGAGCTGACAAAGAGGATGACTAAGCCGTACTGTGGGACATACCGTGCCCACTCATCTTCAAAACACAAGCTCACAGTTCTCCCGAACAGCTGTACGACACGACCGCAGCTATTGGGGAGGCTGCGGCTTGAACAATTCAGTAGGAACAAGGATCTTTGTTCCAGGTTTTTTTTTCTACCTGAGGGGCAGTTTACGTGGAGTTTCTGAATGTCTCTGCTGTGTCCTCGTCCACCCCCCCCCTCTCCGCCTTCCAGATGGGGGTCTGCGTGGTGGACTCGGCAGTAGCCGGCCTGGGAGGCTGCCCGTACGCTCAGGGTTCATCTGGCAACGTTTCCACAGAGGATGTTCTCTACATGCTAAGTGGCATGGGCATTGAAACAGTGAGTATGTCTGTGCAGTGCACGTTCGCAGAGCCGCTGGTGTTTTATGTCATTAGAATCCCAACACATCAGCCGAATTCCCACAATCACCCCGAGCTTATTTACACTAAAAGATCCCTGTGCTCTGAGCAGGTTTATTTTATAATATCTGTGGTTTCACACAACTTGAACAATGTCCTCAGTGTCACATGCACCTCCCCAGGAACAATTTATTTAACAAGTCCTACCCCTGCTGGTGGAAAACCTTCACTGCACTAGTTTTCCCGTCCCGTGTTACACACAATCCATCCTGCTGTTCATCTCGCCCACATGAGTCCTCCTCACAGGCGTTTTGTGTGAAGTGATGCTATGATAAATATTCTTTGCAGGGTGTGAACCTCGCCAAAGTGATGGAGGCCGGGGATTTCATCTGCGGCGCTTTAAGTCGCCAGACAAACTCCAAGGTCGCTCAGGCCAGGGGCCGAACACTGTGACGCTGCTGTGATGAAAGGTTCCCCATTTTAAAGTGCTTCCCCTGTTGTTGCTGCCTTTCAGTTTCTGGACCGTGCTGCTGCTGTGTTTAAACAATCCTGGTCTGAAACTCCTACTTGCATGATTCGTGCTTTAAAACCAGCTCCTTTCCAGTTTCCTATCGTTCTGTTGGTTTTTGGAGTTAGTTCTTATTCAACGTTGTGTTACAGGATACATAGGATAGGATATAGGATAAGACTGATGACTTGATGGGTCAAAGGAAACATTCTGCAATTTTACAGACAGATTTTTTTTTTATATTCGACTTTATTGACAAATAAACCCCTTGAACGTCAATGCAAAGCTCAGTGGCCTTCACAACTAAAGAGCAACAGGATGAGAATTTTATTTTGCTTTGGCTATTTACTGGTTTCAGTTTATGAATCTGAATAATCAGAGGAGATGGAGTGCAGCCTTTCTCAGTTATGATAATCTATCTTAATTGATGGATATGCAGAAAGCCTCTCGGAAGAATTTCAGCTTGAGCTCCCTGTTGAGATTCTGCAGGAATAGCAATTAAACAGAATAAATTATCCCCACTGAAAAGTGATTACCCTCAGGTGTCCCAAAGAGGATTTAAGAAGTGCCCCTTGATGGGTTTTTTGCCATGAAAACGGAATTGCCATTGCATAAGCTATTTAATGTGTGAAAGTCAAATGTGGTGGTATTTTACTGGTGTTTCTGATGTGCTCTCTGTAAAAACGTGATCCTGACGTGATTCATGTTGCATCATATAGGGAAAAAAAAAGTTTGAATTGCTCATCTGGTAATTATATTTTCATATCATCCTATTAAATTATAAAGATTAAAGCTTTGTCGTCAATGTCTCTGTCCTCTGGGCTCAGGACACTTCTGGTTTCCTATCCAAATAATAGAATAGAGTCATCAGCTGTAGTAAATCAGTATAGACCTTATTACAATACCACAATGAAAGATGAGTGGACTCAGGGACTGAAACATAAATTCAATTCATCGTCATCACACATCCATTAAGACACTGATGCAATCAGGAAAAATTAATATTGATGCAATCAGATTTTCTATGCACGCAGATTGAGGTAAATCAGAAGATAGAAGTCCCATAATCAGGAACTGTGTGAGGGCACTGGAAGTAAGGAAATGCTTATTATTGGAGTGTGAATTTAGTTGTTGGTTTATTTGTAAGCAAGATTACCGAAATAACCGATCACATGACCCTTGGTGGACGGTGGTGTCAGGTTTAACGTCACAAGCGTTACGGGACAAGATTTTTTTCTGATGAAGAATCCAAAATAATTCCTGAATCCTGATGAGGAATCTCCTCCATGTTTAGGGGCCTGATGTTTATGAGTGGTGCAGATTATAATAACGGGACTAGTTCCCTGTGCGTGTGTTTTAAGCTGCAGCAGTGATGTAAAAGTGAATGCATATGGAATCACTGTGTCCTGTAGAGACACTGATGCATCACAGCACATCACGGTGGGAGGCAGAAAATCAAAGAAAAGAAAAGAAATTCATCTAAAAGCCCCAGAGGATGCCCACTCGTCTTTTTGAGAGATGCCCTAAGACACTTTGAGGATGAGACAAACATCCACCTCCTCCTCTCCTGTATTTTCTTCCTGCTCTCTTCACACCTCTGAATGAACTAAGACACCTGACAGGTTAAGTCAGGTCTCCGGCGGTTCCATACACACAAACATCAGATGCACAGCGAGCACAGGATCCTTCTCTTTTTTTCTTACCTCACTGCAAGTTGGTGGATCAGACTGAACAAGACGTGACATTCTCTAGATCTCTGTTCACATGATGTCTTCCTCCTGCTGTGCATTCTCTCACTTTAAAAATCATTAAACATACAGTACTTTTTAGTAGATGGTGTAAACCCTGTACGAATTGACGAGTGAAACACTTTCCCTTCAACTTGGTGGAAGGACGGAGTGTTGAAGTGGATCCGAAGATTTTATTTTATCTCTTCCTTGAATGTTTTTGGATATTTTCAATAATTTAAAAAAGATCAAAAATGAACTTTTAGAAAAAGGCATAATAGGGGGACTGGTATCAAAGGCCACTTTCAGAATTGCAGTGAAATGGGAGATGTTCACAGTGGAATGCGGCAGTGCATGCTGCCAACGGCAACGAATGCGAACCTTGGAGGTTTATGCTCTGCTGCTCTTCTCATTGAATTTCTATTTGCCCTTCTTCTTTCTTCTCTCATCTTTCTATGCCCTGCAGCTGTGTCCTTGTGCTCTTTCTGTAAGAGTTGCATGTTTTCCATTGATCCAAATGCGACAGGCCACTCTCCAAAACATAACTGATCAGACCATGAGGCTGAAAGATGTTTAAGCTTATTACATACAGTGGCAGCACAGACCATTGATGAATCATCACAGACACGGAGCAATCTCACATCTGTCAGATATGTGATTTTCTCACAGTGAAGAATGATTCATTCAACACATGAAAAGATTAATAACTGAAGTTTTGCGATCGATTCTGAAGAGCTGTTGTTTGCCTCAGAGACAGAGGGGGGCTTTTTCTTTATATAAAAATCCTGTTATCTCACACATCATCATCTTTCACAGCAGTATTATTTATGTTGAGAACCCTTTAACTTTTATAATCAATGTTTGAACATACTTTCTTTGATAAAGCACACACAGTACAAAAAAAGATCAAGTCACAATAATATAGCTTGTATTACATTTAACATGAACCATAATTTAACATACCTATCCTCATAGGTAGTCTAAGAGAGTTATTTGCACAACAACATCAAAACTATTTTTGAATATTTGAAAGTTAAATAATCTTTATGCTTTGTAGTTTGTGGGACTCAAATAAACAAATCAGAGAACAACAACAAAGCGTCTTTTCTGTGCATGGTGACACCTGGTGTCATCTCTTTTCTTCAGCATCCTAAAAGAAACAAAACGAAGCAAAAGTTCAAAATACGAATACCAGCGAGATGTAACTCTTGATGTTGCGGTCCTAGGACTTACCAAATTTTACGGCCAACAGCCAGAGGCATTAAAACAACAACCCCGACGAGCAGCACAGTGGCAAAAGCGTACAGCAGATATTCTGAAAGAACAAAACAATTACTCATTCTATATAAATCCCAAACCTCGCTGATTTACAGGCAAACATTTAAATAACATCACAATCAATGTAGAGTCCTGATCTTCGAACGGAACGATACCATGTGACCACGTGTGACGTCGCTCGGACTCGTTGCCTTCAGGGGGTTTGGATGGAACACTGCCGCTTTTCAAAGACGTCACTAAAATCAACATGGAATAGAAATCTATTAAGTGTGTAAGAAGTGTTTGCCCTGTCAATGGATCCTGTACTCACTGAACGCTGATCTGTTGTGGAGCACGTCATGAATCCTGCTGCACGTCCGCAGATCATCATTGTGCACGCCTCCGCATGAACAGGGGCGGTGCAGCACGGTTCCCAGTGTCTCTACGAAGGCCTTTCTGCATTCAGGGTCTGCTCCAAACATGAGAGCCGGCTCCATGCTGGCAAGACATTCGTCAAGTCGGAGGTCGCCATCGAAACCCCGGTCGTTGTCCGAGCTCCAGCATTTAGCTCGGAATGCTTCCAGCAGGTCACTGAGTCAGAGGAAACACACATTTTTAGGTGCAGTCGCCGGGTCACTTTACGTTCTGGGTGTTTAAGATAAATATGCACAGCGCATTTCATCGCCCTTCACACCCTGTCAGCAGGCTGATGATTCCACATGAAATCTGCTGTGGAATTTAAATTTGTATTTGGTGGACAGATGGTGCTGATAAAAAATGCAATAGCCATGTGTTGCAAAAAGAAATTTGAATATTTGCTTGTGGATATTTGAGATTAATTGGATGCAAATAGTTTTTTTTTTTTTTTTTTTTTTTTTTGCCAAAAACATGTTTTCCATGACTGAGTTTGTGCCATGAGTAACAACTATTGCATCAGCTCACTGATGATTGAGGTGATGCTTGGAAATCTGATCCCAAATATCACAACAATGGTGAGTATGTGTATAACCAACACCTTGAAATGTGTTCAAAATTAGATTTTTTTGATTGTGATACTGTGAATTTACCTGCAGATTTCATCATCAAGACACTGCTGAACTCTTTCCTGACAGACGCGGGCCTCGTCTGCGCACGGCCAGCTGTGCAGGGAAGTTTTCATCTGCAGGCAGCTCTCGTCGGAAGCGTCGCACTCGCACATGATCAGCATCTCTGCCACGTTCTGCGGCAGGCTTCCGTAGAAGTGCCTCGCCGCTCGCTGGCAGGCATCAAAGTCGCACGGCTCCGCCGCACACACCTCGAGAACGGAAATCAGCTGCTTGTTGCAAACGGAGTCGCCGAGACAAACTTTCATCTGCTCAAAGCATGACCCGGCTCCATCGTGTGCTGGGAGAGGAAGAAAAAGAAATCCAGAGAATGAGACAAACGCATCACCTTTGTATTGACTCAATATTCCCCCAGATGAGGTCAAATAATTACCATAGCCAATTAATTTGCTTGACTTCCAGTCAACAGCCGTGCTTCTCTTCTGGTGACTCGCTGTGCAAATAATTAAAAGGCTGATTAGCTGTTCTGCCACAAAAGCCTGTTAGAACCAAGCTGCTGCCCGTGAGACTCATCCAGTGTGTTCTTTCATTACCAAACCTCGTCGGTAAACACACACAGTAATTCCAGCTCTCAATGCTTACCACAGAGAGACACTGAGAATACTGCACCTGGCTTTCTGTGGCATTGTTCTGCAAGCACTTGTATGGAGCCGCACAGGTCCCCCTCCTCCTCCTCCTCCTCCTCTTCCTCCTCTGTCCCCCAGGTACACACACACCCTTGCAGTGAGGGGAATAGGTCCAGTGCGGTCTGGATGGTCATGTTACAGACCTCTGAGCCCTTTATTTGGCACCCTTCATCTTGAATGACACAAACAAGAGCGAGGGAGAAAAACAGGATTTTTTCCGTAAGCGTGCAAGCTCTTGTTTGTGCAACAGGTGTTTCCCAGCATGCCTCTTTTTTTTCTTTTTTTTATGTCCACAAAATCAGATCTGCTGAGTGCTAATATCAAAGCAAAGCTTTATTCCAAAGGCAGGTGGGGGCTTCTTTATATCTATTATCTATTTATTCAGTTATACACACTTTGCTCCCAGCTATTGCCTCAGCTATTACATTTGAGCTATACTCCAAGAAGTGCAATCCAATTAAACAGCCTCATGTCCGGAGCTTGCTGACAAAACGTCACTAGAACAAGTATGGATAACAGCATCTTCCTGTCACCCCCCGTGAGCAGGGCTAGTGAACTGAAAATATGTTTTTACCGTTACAGATGCCGCCGTGAAACGCCTGTTCGCTCTCGCATAAATCTGACATGCAGGTATTCACAGCAGCCCAACACGCAGACGAAGCTCTGATCCTGGATATCTGAGGAATAACAATCCCTGAAACACAAGGGCAAGGTGATGAATTCTAATCTCCTAAAAGCTGGTCATATCTGGATTTATAGATTTTGTCTCATACAGTTACAAAATGCACCTTACACATTACTGATGATATGCACATCTTTTGGGTCATACATGCATTAGGAACTATACTAAGTCTAGTTCTAGTCCCCCAGTGACGCACGCTGTCATTAAATTGGATTGAAGTCTGGATTTCAAATTTCAAATTCAGACATTCCACTGTGACTCACCGAGGATGACCGCAGCTTCCACGTGTGTCAGCTGCATGGCGACCGCTGTGAAGCTGTGGCTGGACACCGGCGCCCTGCTGCAGCGGATCTGTGCCTCCCGTCTGTGTTGGCAGATGAAAGCTGGGACACACCACCCAGAGTGAAGAGGACGTAACACGTTTACCGGAGGCCCTGCCCTACTCATTGTAATGACATGACACACACACACACACAGCCACCCCACCGTCCCCACAGACCCGACCTACACTAATATTTCATTCCTGTATAACCGCAGTGTTTTAAGATTCTTGTCTGATTCTAATGTCTAATGATGTCACTCACTGTGTTTCTTTACAGGTCAGATCAAAGGTCCAAGGTAGAATTCCCCAGTATGCTGATGGAGAGGTGGGTGAAGCCCCTGACATTCAAATTCAACTCAAAGAGAAATCATTTCTATCTTGTTTTAATCCTAAAAGTTGGAAATAGCAATGCTACTGGCGATGATGATGTGCAACCCACGCGTACCCTTGGGCAAGAGCTTGTCTGAATGCAGCACCAGAGCACGATAACAGAGATTTAGGCTCAAGACATGGTATAAATGACTGTTTCAGGTCGATTACACAGCTGACTGGCTACATGTACATTCAGGTCAACCAAAGGAGAAACAGGATTCCAAATGAATGATAACGTTAATGTGTGCGGCATTGTGCTGCCTAAAGATGAGAGACAACAATACAGGCTGCTGTCGTTTTATTGTTTTGAAGGAACACAGACTTAATCAGGAATAAACACGCAACTAAACATTCCAATTTGAAAGCTCACAATAGAACAGAAACACAGAAAAAGGTTGAGCCACAGGAAGGGGAAACTGACAGGGATTCACATTGAAAAGGTTTTATAAATAAATAAATGACATATTTGAAAATGACAGAGAAGGAGATGATTTTCTGCTTTTTTAGTTTGAGGTTCACCTTATTTATAAAGTGAATACAATTCTACAACTGTGGACTGTTTGTGCCTGTCACAAAAATACAAAATTGCATGTTGGTTGTGCTGAGAATGTGTTTCCTTTCTGTGAAGCTTCTGATATAAAACTAGGACTGACTCCATTTGTTAAATTAGCATGTTCACAGTGTTTAATAACAACTCTGAAATACACATTTCTTGTAACACACCATATTAACTTCTTTTGAAACTGACAAACAAGAACAAGAACAAATAGATAGAAATACACCGAGCCTTCACAAAATGTTTGCAAAGCTTTGACGGACAAGTTAAATCACCCTCATAAAGATAATTAAACACAAAGTCTCTAAAGCTCGGTTGCCCCTATGCACGTCGGCTGGAACAAATACATCACGACACAATGAGCAGACATGTCACCACAGCTCATCACTGCTGTTTCAACGCCTTTGCAAGGAGCAGTTTGTTTGTTCGCAGATTTAAATGGGACCTTTTTTGCTTATCATGGAACTGTCACGTTACACATAATTCCATACTGAATGTGGCCAAGACACCACATAAAGAGAGACGGCAAAAAAAGGCCAAACTAATCCACATGAAGCTGCATTGCTTTGAACTCTGGGTTCAAACGTGTGTTTTGTTTTTGTTTTTTGGGGGCAAATTCTTTTCATTCCTATCTGTTATTAGCAAATCTTGTTTTCCCAAGTCTAATTAAATATAAACATACTATTATGTAGGAAACATGACCTTTTAACATTTAATTAAAATTAAAGCTACATTGAATTGTGTAAGATCAAAAGTGAGCCGAAGGCTAATTCATATGTTTGTCACTTTACTGTCGTGGGCTCAAGTCGTTTGTTGAGCACATTCGAAACATGCAGCAAACGTTGTTCATGGTGCATGGTGAAGTCAAATGACTCCAATAAACAGAAGAAAAACAAACGTCAATCTCATGTTAAATTTAAAAACATATATTAACTCAACATAATAGTCAAACAATGACACACATCTTGCAATATACTGATATCGACTTCAGCTCAAACAGAAAAAAGTATTTCTAAAAAAACTCCAAATTATATTAAAGGCCAACACATTGCATTGTTCATGAAGGACACAGCTGGTCGAAAAGCTTTTTTTTTTTAAATAAGATTTTTTGATTGGTAAATATCCTACATCCAAGACTAAATGTCAGACTAAACTTTACAATTGACCAAAGGTCATATTTTGTATAGATCATAGATCATTTCTTCTCACACGCTCAGGGGCCTTTTTCAATTATGTTCCAACCCTGAAGCTATAAGTCTTAATTTCTGAGTCTGCTCAGTATTGCATATGCAGGTTCACTACCTGCAAATACATTCAAAATGATGAACGAGTGTAATATATTATTCTGTAATAAAATATACTAAAATGTATGTGCTTTTATCTCTGCCTGAAGCAGAAGTGTTCCTTGATAAAAAACAAAGTAGAAGTAATCTATTACTAATCTACTCTAATATTCCGAACATCGGTATTGACCTCGACAGATAAATAAAGCTCTGATTTTACTATGAGACAATAAGTGGTTTGCAGCTAAAATATTTCATAAGCCTCATGCAAACAAATGTAATGTTGACCTGGAATTGACGGAATTCCATAATTAGTTCAATATTCCCTTTGATATACAAATACATAGAATGAGAAACATAGGCCAATCTAGGGGTTATGTCAGCAGGCAAAGATGTATAGGTAGTAGTAAGTTTAAATGTATTTTTCAGGAATATGTTTTTCATTCCATGTTTCATGTCTTTTTTTTTTTATTCACATGACACCCACTGATTATCTGTCAGTGGTGCTGCTGGGCTGTGCAGCTGTCAGCAGAGGTGACCGATGCATGTCAAGTTGGATCTTATCGGCCGGATGTGGCTTCTCCCCCGCCGATGAATTTTTTATTTTTTTATTTTCTCATTTATGATGTTAAACCAAAATTATGGCCCGTTTTACACCATTAATGCAGCTTTGCAAGACATTTACACTGGAAACTAGAGATGGACGTGTGCTCATTAAGGAGGACAATCACAAATCTGAACCATTTTACAACCTATTCTCCAAAACACCTGCGCTTTAATTCGCTGTAAACAAGCACGATCTGCAACACCAACTCTGGTGACGTGAACTAACTTAGTACAAAATACAACATTTACAAAAATATGTCAGTTAACAGTGGAAAATAATAACCATTTAAATTAATAATCGATATTATTGATCATTCAAAGAGAGTTTACGTGAATTACAATGGCCTTTGTTCCTGATGTTAAAGAAAAGAGAGATTTCAGTTTCCATGTTCACCCTCAGCCTTTGACCCTTGTTAAGGACCGACCCCCTACCGACACTATTTGATCTGAAAAATGGACACGTTGTCCATGTTGACTTGAGTGGACAGAGATTTCCGACTATCTGTGCTCGTTCTGGTCCGTACCCTCGGTGTTTGATTTTGGTCTTGGCCGTGACAATGGCAGGAAAACGCTGCTTTGAACTCCCCGCGGAACTTCCCTGAAGAGAAAAAAGACGATACCCATCAGTCAGTTTTGTCATATTACAGTACATACAGCACTTTTCATTTTCATTTGCAGTCTTTAGGAATTAACATTTAGATTTAATAACTATGTAATTTCCCATTGCTGCTTTATTCCAGGACATTATAACAAACAGTGGACGGCTGCGGCTCAGGAGGTTGGGTGGGATGTCTTGTCCACTGCAGGGTTGGGATGGTGGTTTGATTCTCAGCTCTTCCGCAGTGTCCCTGTGCAAGACAGCACCTCCCAAATTGCCCTCAAGAGCTGTACTGTGTGAGTAATCGAAACGTGCTACGTGCAGAGAGAGCTGAACGAATGTGTTAATGTGACCTGTACTGTAAAACACTTTGTCATCATGACAAGAATTTCAATGCGAATGCATACGTCATTATACACTTCACAGATCTGTATCTTTATTACATGTGACATCCTTTTGTAAAACAAGATGAGGGATTTAAAGTAGTGACTGTGCACTGGAAGCTCACAGAACTGAGTAATGAGGAATATTATTGACCTACCGCTGAGGAAATTGTAGATGATGGGATTTGCTGCACTGTTGGCATAAATGAGCCAGTGTGAGAAAGTGAACCACGCGTACACTGTCTCCCGGTCATTTGTGTTCTTGAACGTGCCAAGGACTCTGCAGGTAATGCAAAAATCAAGAGTTCAGTAAACATGACAGGAATACATCTGGCGCTCCCCCTCCTCTCCTCTCCTCTCCTCCTGCTTCTGATCCCTGGAGCAACAGCGCCGGGGAGATCATTACCTTTTCATGACGTTGAGCACGCTGATGGGCAGGTAGCACAGGGCGAAAACAAACAGCACCACCATCAGCATCCGAGCCGTCTTGCGTCGAGCTCTGACCTGTTTGATCTCTGCACAGACCGTGCTCGTCCTGACCCTGATGGCCTCTCCAGGGCCTGGCACCGGAGCCGAGCACTGGATGGACTTCCACTTCCTCTGCAATACTGATGTGCTCCCAGGAATCTGTGGTGAAAACATGCACAAACATCAGGCAGTTGTAAACACACCAGAGGAGCTTCAGCTCAGTGCGAGCTTTACGATAAAATCAATATCTCAAATGGGTTGCACAGAGCGCTGGAAATACACACCTGCTGACACCACAGCTTGTGACATATCTGGATATACGCCAGGACCATGAGACATAATGGTGCAAAGTAGGTGACAATGAAGAAACAGGTGTGATAGACCTTCGGGTAAATATCAGCTGTTGGGAAATAAGCAAATCATTGTCGTTAATAGATAGTAGATAGTTGCGAAAACACTGACATTAAGTGGCAGGGTGATTCATTTTCAATATTTAAAGGAATAACAGCAACAATGAGTCTGCTGAGTGCAGTATTATCTGGTTCTGGTCAGTTCTACGACCTCCAAGCCTGTATGGACCTCAAACATGAACCTAGACTGATGACATGTTTGCGCATAACACTCACAGATCATTAGAATTGATGTATTGTCAATCACGCGTCTGTGAGAAGACGCTTCTTGACTGTTTGACACTGGGTCATGAATAAATGATGTGACTATGATTACGGACTTTGAACTCTGACCTTTTTCAATCTCATCTTTCATTTGAGTTTATCAGGAAAACAATTGTTGTGGGTTAATGTCAAGGTGCAGTTGGTGGAGCACACCTTCAAGTTTACTTTCATTGTTATTTTTTAAATAATGAACTGAGATTAAGACTTTGAATGGTTAAGATTCAACAGGTTTTAAAGGTTGTAGGTTCTACATTGATGGATTCATTGTTATCACTAAATACAAGCTGTGATAATATTGCCAGTCACCTGCGAAGCTGTCTTAATCTGTTGCTCCTATTTAAATATTTGGCCAACTCATGACATTTTAAATGAAATCTAGTCTAACAGATTTGCCTGCCAATCACCTGAGCACGACCCCAGGCCAGTAGGTGGCGCTGATGCACCTGTACTCTGGTTTACCAACTGCCGCTAAACTTTTAAGAAGAAGTGAACCAGCCTGAGCTCTTCTGGGAGTGTCTCCACTCACATGTGGATGTATTTTACAGGAACAAACTGGAAACAACCACCAGCCATACCTCAGGTGGTCACTTCTCAGGTATGTCGCTGCTAAAGTTCTCATGTTTGTTTAGGATGTTGGAGGTGTTTGTGCATTGAGTTGTTTGGGTTTGGCAGTGGTAGTCGATAGCACAGGTGTGTCGGCCATCTTGTGTCTTTTTCACATTTATAAACATGTTTTAGTTTGACCGTTTTACTGGATATTGAGTGATCGCAGTGAGATCATATTGTGACCCACTGCTTCCATGTACTTTCTAGCAAATTTGTGTTTGGTGAAATCGTATCTCTTGTTGAAAATGTTCCATCACTGCCACGATCTCCTCTCTCTTCTCTCTGTTGAAACTCAGATATATTTTAAACTGGTCAGTTGCAATGTTGAATATTTTGTCCACCAGCCTTTTCTGGCATATCTCTCTAAGCAAATCTAGTTTTAAATGGAGAACACACCTGAAATACCAAAACCAAAAGAAAGCAAGAAAAAAAGCTTTTCCTTCTTCCAAGGTTTTCCTTCCTCCTCTGAGGTCTGTTATCATACTGGCGCTGTCTCGCTCATCTGAATGTCATTTATTCTCCTCTATTAGACTTTATCAACACAATGAATGTCGTCCCGCTGACATAATTTTAATATCAAACGCCAGATAAATGTCAGCAGATGTCTAGGCTTTCAGCTCATAGAATAATTAATGCTCTTCTGAGGGTTTGTACAGGGGCAGGGAAGTTACTGGTTACAGGATTTGTGAATGCGGAACGGTGTTTCTAAGTATTCAGGTAGGATTTGTGAATACTAACCTCCCCAGTGTTCATCACACACCGTGAACAGGCTCGTCTTGTTTGTGAGTTCAGGCAGCAAGCTGCTGCACTCCATCACAATAGCCTGCGGGATCATGATGATGCATGAAACAATCCAAATAACAAGGATACTCTTGCGAGCCCTCTTTGCAGTGCTCTTGAACATCAGTGGGTGGCAGATAGCATACCAACGGTCCAGGGCTATGCAACTCAGCGTTAGGACCGACACAGAAACGGAGATGGTCTGAAAAAGAGGAAATAAAAGCTAGTTTTCAGACCAATCTATTTTAGTTTTATTTTTTTTTCACTTGCAAAACCAAACAGAATGAATCGTATTACACTTCTTTTGTTCATCGAGTGCTAGAGAATACTAATGACCAAATACAATCACATCAAAATACACCAGCCAGCGTAAGTCCAAGATAAGCACGAGTGTGAGTGCATCAGGGATGAGCTGGAATGGCAGTGAGCTCAACCACCATCTTGTCCACTTCTTCACCATCACCTTGATGGACAGCCAGGCTCCTGTCACCACTGTAATTGACTTGCTCCTCTGTTGCCTTCGGGGAAGACGTCATACCAGACAAAGTCAGATTTCAACCTCTGATCTGTGAATGAGGAGACTTCATTTCTGAGACTGTTCCTGGGTTGACTCTTACCCAACTCCAGCACATTGCAAATGCTGTGTGTGTGTGTGTGTGTGTGTGTGTGTGTATGGGGGGTGGTGGTGGTGTTGTAGGGTTACATCCTTTGGGAAATAACATCTCAGCTCTATCACTTTGAAATGCTTAGCTTAAGGACACCTACAGGTCTAAGTCATGTTAACGGAGTCTTCTCTTTCATTTAAAGAGAAGGGGGGGAAGGGGATGGGGGTTATTGCCCTGTAGGTGGGGAAAGAACCTCACATGAATGTTCTCTGCCTGACAGGAAATCAATAGAACATTGGCAGATAGTTTGAGTGTGATCGGGTGGAGGTAGATTCAAGTAGTACACACCACAGAGTCACTCCACTGCAGTCAGTCTGAAGTCAGACTTGAATCATTTTATTATGTTGACAGGAATACAAGAATAGGTCTAGTGATTTGAATTCTTTTTTTTCTGTATGTATGAAGTCAAGCATGAAAAGACTAATACTAACAATGAAGTGCTCCCGTAAAGAGGGTCAGGCATGAGATATGCAGTGTGTTGCAATATGAAGCTTCCCCACAGCATCTGTTGTGTGAACTTAGATGTATGTCCACTGAATAGATTGCTTTAGGGAGATAGCTCATCTTGTTTACTCAATATTGTGGACCCTGGACTAAAGCTGTGCTTTCCAAACAAATGTTTATTAATTTGTGGCACAGTCTCCTGTGATGTGATATAACATATCTCTGGCTTCATAAATGCATCGAGTAGCCATTACAGAGCGATACAGTGTGGTATGGTGAGTCAGCAGATAGCATAAGATTTCAGATATTGATTTCCTGGAATAAATTCTGCTCATGTAATCCAGTTGGTTTTACAGCTGCATCCATCCAGAATTCCATTTACCTCAGAGCTGCAGTCTGTGGCATAGCTGGAATGACATTCGCTTTGACATGTGGATATAGAATATACGAAGACTGGTGGGTATATAGGGTTTGTGTGGAGTAGTGATTTCCATTCACACTCACTGAGAATGTACAAAGCAGTGTGTTTGAAACTGTCACCTGATGTGGAAGATTTTCTCTAAGGTGAAGGGAAGATGCCATAAAGGTTTTCTTCTCTGCACAGTTCATGGGATATTTATCAACTGTTTCTTGACCCTCTAAAAAGTGTAAATTATAGAGAGGGTCTTGTTGTTTACATGTTGTGGGAAAAAAGTTTTATTATCTCACACATGTCACGGTTGATATCTCACCTGCAGATAAGGCACAACTTTGCAGAGCGTGTTTCCAAAGAACCACGTCTCTGTGATGTCCACCACCAGACTGGCAGGCAGGCAGATGATGGTGACCAAGACGTCGGCAAAGGAGAGATTCACAATGAAGTAGTTGGTGACAGTGCGCATGTGCCGGTTCTTCCACACTGCAAAACACACTGAAAATGGTGCACAATCAAAGAGAGCAAGATAATAAATAAAGGGGAATGTTTAGCATGTTGGGAGAATGAATTCAAGCTCTGTGACAACGACAGATATACAAATGTCAGTTGCTTTCCTCCTTATGTGAACAATAGATGCGCCTGAAGCCTGATGTATTCTTTGAAGGACTCGGTGGAGGAAATGAATCACTTGGAGGTGGCTGCAGGACTGATAAGGCCATGTCAGAGAGGAAATCACCTCTACAGGAAGGTTTGTCACGAGGCAGAGCACAGAAACTGGGGTGGATTGTAGGTGTTTAAGAGATGGAGAGAAGAAGCCCATTTTAGTTAGTACAGTATACAACCTTTCCCATTTGGATTCAGCTACTTCATCAGTGTGTTTATTATTCTGAATTGTCTTGGTGCATGTAGTGTTTTTCCTTAGCCCGCTCACATCCACTTTGTAGCGCACATATTCAGACCAGCACACTTCACTCTCCACTTCCTCTTTCTCTCCACAAATGCTAGTATTGTGCGTATTTGGAGCTACACTCCGCATCTTCCTGGAAAAATTAATGCTTGAACAAACATCAACGTGTTTGAGGTACCAACAATGACAAAGACCATCTTTGAGAAATGTAAACATGTAATTGATTTTTTAGTGAGGTCCACTAATGTGGCTGGTGGTGACCTATTATTTAACAATATTTACAGGTTATTTTTGACCTGATCTATTTGTCAATATATATCAAAGGCCTGGTTACTTACACTGTTCCTACTGTTGCAAAAATCTGGAGAGGCTTGTTATTTTTTACATGTCAATTATAAATATCCAGTATCTACCAAAGGCCATGAGGAAAGCAAAGGAATCTAGCTCTGGAATTATGTTGGTATTACATCATCAAATACAAATAGCAGTACAAAAAACAAAGATGCCTTCAAGCCTGAAATGTCAATCAGAAAACATGCTGCACAGTCCTGAGAAGATGTTGCAAAGCATCGAAAGTAAAACTCTTTTTTTTTTTTTTCAGCACTGAAGTCAAAGGGGTGGTAACTAGACAGAGCCTGTAGACCTGCAGTGGGTTATATAAGCATGACAAAGTAAACTGTGACTCTGACAGGTACATGTAATTTTAGATAGAAAGCTAAAGAATATTTAAAGCTATGCACTTACCATCCACCACCAGCATAAAAGAGCTGCCACCCCCTCCAATGATGTGCATCACCCACTGGTCAATCTGGATTTTGTCCGCAGTAAGGTTGGATTCATTCAGATTTACTCCCTGGTCAATTGCCTCTGCAGTAGACTGAGGGTTTTTTTGTCAGCTCTGATCGTTAGTGGTGAAAGCATGATAGTCTTACGAACGAGCACATTTTTCAAGAAGGGTTGGGAAAGCTCCCGCTGCTGGCTGCATTTGTGACGTAGAACGTCGCGTTGATCCTGACCCTCTGGGCAGAAAATACATCAGTGTAAATGAAGCAGTGTGTGTATTGTAGGAAGGTATCATTATAAACACTACATTACTGATAGAAGACCAGAACAACAGGTCATCAATACACACCACTTTCAAAGTCTCATAATCAATGTGTTCACTTTTGATTAGCTAGTGTTCAAGTGAATGTAAATCACATGTCTTGGAGACAACCGAAGGGGTGACTCATCTGTCAGGATCAGCTTTACAAGGTCTTTACAAAGATGTGAAACACTGGGAGTTAACCTTTAATATGTTTTATCTTACTAAAGTCATATAATTCAATGCAGAGTGTGTATGGCTCGGCTTGAAGAGCCACATACAGTGGAGTCGCAGATAATGCATTTTCCTCTCAGACTTAAGAATGAAGTTGTGTGCACCATCTCCAGCTGGTCAACTAAAGTACTGACTCAGGAATACGTATTTAAAGTTAACTTCTCATATCTGTATATGTTGCAACGTCTTACTTCATCCTACAGGCTGTTTTTCTTCTTGAATGAAAGATCACAGTTCCCTGTCACGCTTTTGTTTTCAGCATAAATGGCTATTGCATCAACACAATTGTGCCTTTACAGCTTTGTCTACAGCTAAACAATGCTCACAAATTTTGCTGTAATGTGTAATACGATTTAGACACAGAAGAATCTTGACACAGAAGAATTTTTCAAAAAAGTCATGTCTTTCATAACCACGTGATTTGAACATTTTTTAAAAAGAAAATGACGTGAGAACTGCTCCATGAATAAGACTCCCCTTTTATTAAGTTTTTGTGGAAATACTGTGAGAAAGTCAGAAATTTTGAGGCAGAAGCTGTCAGAGTTGTTGTCGCTACCAGCTGAACAGGCACAACGCCCGGCAGCATAAAGCCTGATCTGACATGATAGAGCCTTGATAGGATGTTCTGGTTGTCTGAGGACATGTTGGCAATAGTTAGAGCTTGATTAAACGATGTTCCACAGCCTAGGAGCGAAAAACCCTTACTCGGTGCCCCAGCTCTTGAGTTTATCCAATATTCAGTCAGGGCATGACTTCTCATGGGTAGTTTGCAGGTAGTATTGTGAGACAGGATATTTTCATGGAAAGTCATATATTTAATGTTGGAGCTGCCACTGCTGCAAAGCGTCTAGGTGTGCTTACCCACGAGGTGTGACACGTGGCTGAAAGAGCTGCTCCCGCAATGCATAATGTATAATGGCTCTTTGGGATGAATTTTCCATTAAAACAGCCTCAAATTCCCCACTTTGAATTCACAAACAGCGATGACTGGCCAGGCAGCAGGGGAGTGAATGGGTGGTGAAGACAAGTGGAGATGAGCTGAGTATGAAGAGGTGCCCTGTGTGACAAGCAAGGCAGAGAGTCGAGCAGATGCCCTGACCAATGCTAGAAGATCATGATGAAAAATGTCACTGACATTTGTCATCTCCCACAAAATCTGGTTTAAGCTCATCTGAAATAATGCAGCCCGCACCCCGACTAGAAAGAACAACAGACCATCTGCAACATTGACCACTCGGCTCCCAGACCTAAAACAAGGTGAACAGATAGTTGTGCCTTTGAAGTAGCCACTCCCAACTTGCAGGTAAATGAAAGATATTCAGTGAAAGTCTTCTTCCGGCTAATTGTTGAGTCTGGCCTCAGTCCCTGTTATTTCAATTCATTTCCATCCACTGCAGAAAATTATGTTATTTCACATCAGATCCAGGACAAGCAGAGTGGAGACTCTTTTTTTCCCTTTTTTTAACAGCTGCTGCTACATCAACAACTCTACAACATTTTAGTCAGACATTGACTTGACTGGCTTATTTATTTAACAAAACTCAGTGAAGGCTTCTGTCAGAGATTGTTCCGGTCTGTCAGACTCTTGAGCAGTAATATGTTGATTTTACTAGATCTACAAAATGCTACAAAAGCCGCTCTGAAAGTCTGGGGATAATGGTCTGTAGATATGAGAGACATAAAATCATGTTTTTCATGAAATGAAGCAACAGCAACCCGTCTCACCAGCAAATGACATGAATCATGCTGTCACACAGCTGATATATATAGAAAGATAGATTGTTTGGGGTATATAAATAAATGTGGTATGTGTGTGTGTGTGTTTGAAGGTACTACTACAATCTCTCATTCAGAACAACTGACTTCTCGTTGGAATCTAACAAAAAGTGAACAAATCTGAGACCCCAAGGCAGCCACAAAAAGCACCTTGTCACTTTCTCCTGGATCATTAAGTTGTTGTGTCTTTGAGCCAATGGTGGGAGAGCTGCGCTCACATGATTAGTGGGTTGAGCTTCAAAACGATCCCTATGGTTGTGTCAGTAATGCTGCTGTCAGATGTATAAAAGCGGCCCAGGCAACTCTGCAGGATCAAAATGACCACCTCTCATACAACACGCTCTAATGGACAGCCGTAACGTGCATGTGACGGGTACTCGAGATGCCAGTGTTGTCTCGTTGACACTAATAGTAGGGCCAAGCCGTGCTATGAAACAGGGCGTTTAGAAACTTGAGACAAGTAAAAGGGTTGCAGATGAATTGTGCTCTATATGCACCCTGACAAGTCCATTGTGGTCTTCTGCATTCATCATGGATCATTTCCATTTTTCATCAGATACCAATAGAGACAGTGCTTACCACTGCGCTGTCACCAAAAAACAGGGGGGTAGGTTCACTTAGAGTATTTCTGAAGTATTTCGTTAGTTAGCAGCTGTTCTCAAAATTGAACTCAACTAAACCAGTCAACCAAGAAACATTCTGCCATTTTGACCAATTTTCACTTTTCCACAACATACAACATTACACCAATTTCAATTTAAATGGTTTGTATGTGTCACTATTTTCTTGCCTTAATGAACACTCAAAGGTCTTTTTACACTACAGTTTGCCATTCATACAGTGCATCTATTAGCAGCACTTTTTTGTTCCATTTAAAACGTGTGGCTCTTCTTAAATTAATTGGAATGATTTGTTGAATCGCATAGTATGAAGTTGTTGTGTTATTCAGGAACATAATCACATTCCCACAATGAATACTGGGAGATGTCGGGACACGGCCAATATTTAACCATTAACAGAGTTGAGCTCCAAAAACAGGTTTTGCTGTATGTTATGCAAATATCACACTCATGTGTTCAGTTCCATTG
Source organism: Pseudorhombus dupliciocellatus (assembly GCA_016785235.1). Classification (NCBI taxonomy): domain Eukaryota; kingdom Metazoa; phylum Chordata; class Actinopteri; order Pleuronectiformes; family Paralichthyidae; genus Pseudorhombus; species Pseudorhombus dupliciocellatus. The sequence goes on from JAFBJW010000258.1 coordinate 1,357,524, forward strand.
TTGCCAGCCTTTCACAGTGTTGGGTCATTCCAACCTGGGCGAATTCTCACTGACATTTAATCACATACATAACATTTTTATGATTGCATATAATGACATGCTGTGAGCAGATGAGTGGACTAAGCCTAAGGGGGAAAAAGTGTTCAGAGTTACATGTGCAACCATAATTTCCACCTGGAATAGAGGAGAGAAAATGATTGTGTTCTGATTGTGGCTGTGCTCAAATTGTAAACTGGATTTCTGTTTGTGCGTGTATTCTCACAGGGTTTTCCAATTGCCACACTTTAATTTGCTTGTTTGCAACTGATTCTGAGTTTTGAATCCAACTGTCTGTGTAGTCTCAGAATGAGTTGAGATTAAAATCGTCATTATGCCAGCACAAGGCATTCTTCTGAGATCAGTCAAATGGAAGATGCTACCATGTAAAATGTCTTTTATAAAAACCATTTTTCACCATAGTCCCTCATGGACGCTTTGATTAAAATACATTTTAAAATTATTATTATTATTTTTTAATATTATTAAAATTAAAATCCTCACTGTAAATGTGGAAAGCTAATGAGTTCACGTTCACTATCAATCCAGAGGGAGATTTTTTTGTATACTCATCCACCAGAGAGAAAATGATGAACACACTGAGTTAAAAATCAGTTTGCATAATTAAGTGTCATATCATTATCTGTAAGGAAAAATTGATGTTACATATGAAATGCTTCATTACATGCTTCAGTAATTTCTGTAGTCAGTCAACTAGGTGTCCTGTTCTAGTGTGAATCGCCCTGAGGAAAATCATTGACGGCATCAGTGCCTCATGTTGTGTGCTTGAATAAAATGATTCAGCATCAGAAGTCATCAATATCATGTAGCAGCTCGTGTTCTCAGTCTCCATCAATGGTCTCATCTCTCTGTTTCCGTAAAGTGGCTGGATACAGCTTGAGTGCAAATATAGAGGAGGTGAGAGCATTTTAAAGCCCCGCAGATCTCTGTTTGCACCCTTTCATGCAAGGTGACAACTTCAAATAGAATCTGTCAGTGTCTCAGGGCCAAGTGTTTGACACAAAATGAGAAGAGACTTTGATTTACAGAATGAAAGCAGAATGTTGATGCAGTTTAATTCAGTTTGAAAAGTCAGTAGAAGAGTTGTTTTACCTTTGCATGTTGACATCAAATTAAAGTGTCAAATATTTTTTAAATTTGCGTAAATGCCCAAATATCCATTCCCTGCATCGGTCAATGCATCCTAGACTTCAGTCATTTATGCATCGTCTCTCCGAAGGACAGCCTACAGAAAAGTGTCTTTTGTGGCTTCCACATCCAACACAATGATTCCAGTTTCTGCTGGTGTGAATGAGAGAGAGAAAGAGAGAGAGTGTGGTCATGAGACACCAAAGGAATATGGCAGTATGCTATCTGCAGAGAGCAGATAAGGGCCTGTCAGTTTGAATTTCACAAACATACGTGAGGTGGTGAGAGCAAGGTTAGCAGGTGTGCACGAGTCTGGAACAAATGGGCAAATGCAGATAAATTGATGGTTACACCAAACGCTCCCCCAGCTGTTAGTCACGGCTGGATTTGATGGACCATAGGGACTTAATTCACTCTCAAAGTGCAAAATCTATTCTTCTCATGCCTCTAACACTCCACTCAGCTGAGGCTTAATGGTCCACTTGATGGAATCAAATGCCAGCACTCGCTGTCGATCTCCTGGCGCTGTCAGTAAAACACATATCTCACTGGCAACAAATGTCACTTCCATCACCCAGAAATCTACCTGCATTATCCAGGTGAATGTAGTACAGCAATGATGTGTGTAAAATGCACTGTTATTTTGGTTTTAAGATATGGTCTGTCAATGAACCTCTTTAAGTGTTACTCCATTTCTCTGATGCTGCTCGCAGACATGCACTGTGCTCCACAGATCTTCAGTGTTTTCTCCAGAGGAGGTGCATGTGTGTACACACTCTGCCGTTTTCCACGGACTTTATCTGCCTGACCTCCTTGTGTAACATCCGTGGAAATCCAGGAGAAGTGGAACACAGCAGGGGATCCAACGCTAGATTCAACTCAAGAAAGAGGAGGGGACTGATGACGCTAAGATCTGACAAGTGTGGGAAAAAAACAAACGAAAAAACAAACGAAAGCAAATACACTATATCTCTTGGGGGCTAAATCTCACTGGTAGAGTGTGGTGGTCCCCATATAGACAGCTGAGGAGCAGGAGAGGATAGGGGACGTCTCTGAATGATGGACATGTGGTGGTTTTAGTTTTAGCATGGATCTGAATGAGCACAGCGTTCCAGTAGTGGCTGTTGGGGGGAGTGGGTGATGCAATGCAAGCCTGTGGAGTAACACTTTAACGTTACTCAATGGCTCTATGAGCTGAGGCATATCGAACCTTGAGAGCTGAGGTCCAGATGCAGCAAATTGCAAATGGGAAACGAGCAGGGTGGAGAGGTGGGGCTGCCTCTTAATGTGAGATTTTCTCCGGCTTTCAGCATTTTCCTCAGTGACTTTCAACAATATTGCTGATTTAACAACCAACACGTTAAAGGTGAAACTGAGGGGAAAGCTCAGTCCAGTCCTTTGCGCCCATCAAAAAGTTATTCAAAGTGCGCTTCTGCGCTGCCGTTTTACGCATGCCTGCGCATGGATGACATGCACCCGAGATAGAACTTACCAAGCGAGTTTCCAATGAGTGAAACGAAGAACACGATAATGTAAGCCACAATGAGGACCCACTCGTACTGCTTGGGGTGCAGGTACTCTCTCCAGATGTATCTGAGAAGTTCCTCGTCCTCATCCACGGTGGATGAGTGCACGTGCAGCTCTGCGCTGTTGTTGGCCACTGGTGCCGGAGATAAACAATCCTCGCAATCCACGTTCCCGGCGAAGCCAGACATCTTCCCGAAAGGGTTGGCGTCCCCAACCCGCACCCCACCCCGCTGGCACTCCGTGCGTCTGCGGAGCCCGCGGGTCGCTGCGCGCAAGCAGTCAATAAAGAGGACGCGCCACCGGAGCGCCGCGATAAGACTCCTCAGACTCCTCTGAGCTCGTCGTCGTGACGCTCATTCTCCTCCTGCGTCTCCACCGCAGGGTCAAACTGCACTGATTGTGGCGAGCAAGAAGGACGTGCGGGCTACTTCAAGAACCCTCTCCCCCTCCCTCCCTAGAAGGGGGGGGGATAAATTGTGGGTAACAATAGGATGAGGGAGGGAGCCAGGTTGATGCAGGGAGTGTAGGGGACAGTCTCCGCGTCTTGGTTTTGTGTGCTGAGTTGCACATTAAAGGGATAGTTCGTCCAAAAATGAAAATTCACTCACTGTCTGCACCACTTCGATGCTGATGGGTGTGGTAATTGTTCAAATAAAATAAAGGAAAAATTCCTCCATCTGTGGCGCTATCCTGCCTTGTGGTCTACCTGAGGAATGAAGCTCGAACAGGGTGTAAACAAGGCTGTTTTCAGTCGAATTAAGTGGTCACGCTTCACTGCAATTGTTTTGAAGTTTTGGCTCTCTTACTGTTCACATCTGAAAGTGTGGTCAGTGTGGTTAGTAGATAATGACTGAATTTTTATTTTGGGGGGAAATATCCATTTAAAGCAGTGGTTCTTAACTCAGGTTCGATGAGTCAGTCTAATTCAGCACATGAATGCACATGAATCTTGTAAGGTTCAGTACCTCCAACAAGGTTAAGAACCACCGCTTTAAATTAGCTTCACATAATAATATCACATCTCAACTAAACCTCTGCAGAAGCTCTCTCTGGAATTTCTTTTTTATGGATTAGGTTAAATCTTTCAGAGGTTTAAATACTTACGATATGGTCACATACATTTTAATGCAGTCCATATATTTTCGAATTGACTTAGAGCGGCGGCATCTTCATCTGTTTCGAATTCCAGTCAGTGAAGTCCACGAGGAGCCTCAACACGAGCAACGTTTGCAGAAATAAGACGCCAAGGACAACCAGATGTCCGTTTCATGCACTTAATCAGCCAGTATGATCAAATTGAACGAGTTTGCACGGCAGTGGAATTAATTAAAATGAATTGCCTAATGTGTCTCTAATGTTATAGTTTGAGAACGGTGTGTGTGACAAATGATAACAGGAGTAGTTTTTCTTTTAATCAAAGGTTCAAACAGTAGCTTATTAGATTATTAATCACATTCCCCTCTTCCCTGGTGCATTCGCCATCAACATCCGCTCCTGCTGCAATAGCCCATAGTTTTGAGTGGAATGTGATGTTCATGTGTGAGAAAAGGGGCCTCTGGTGAATTAAGTTGTGGAAACTCGCAGAAACTTGAAAAAAAAATTGAGGTCAAAATGGATAATTGGAGTTTCTGTTCATCCATGCATGGTTTCACATTCCGCAGTGATGGTTTCTCTGTGTCTGCCTTACCCCCACAGCCAGATGTAACTCCCAATTACAGATCATGTTTAAAAGTCTATTTAAAATATGTTTTATACATGTGAATCATCATACATGTGAAAAACAGTCATCACTTACCATCCCAAGGTTTTAAGGCAGGTTGTTCAGAGTCATCCTTAAGTAGTAAGGCCGAAGTCTTCCTGGGGACGTGATTCAAAACATAAATGTGTCCTTATTATTATTCTCATTGGTAGTTAAATGCTTCACACTGTATTTAATTCCCTCTGTATATCTGATGGTCATGGCATTTGTTGGAGACAGCAGGTGCTCCCTCTTTGCAGATGTCATTTACTCCGTTGTAAAGTGGGATGTGTCTCATCAGGCGATTCCTTTTATTTATGCAATGTGAGTTTCCTGTCTCAGCCAAGGTTATTAAAATGGCATGCGTGCTTATTCAGATTCTGACTTTGTCATTGTCAAGTGTTTTTCTCTTTTAATGAATACGGTTCATCCACAAAAGCTGGACCCGTCAAATCATTTTCCATTTGTTTTATCTAGCTTTTCATTCCACAACTGTCTCTATTTGGAACACAGTTTGACTTCATTGGCTTCATGTGTGCATGTGTGTGTGCATGTGTAGACCTTTTCCCGAGGAAGTGCTAGGACGTGTGAAAAATGAATGCATAAAACCTTCATTATTGAAAGTGGATATAGGTAATGTGCTCTGAAGCAGTAGGGGCGGGGCCGTGCCTTTGTCTTGCAGCCGAATGTATCTATCCCGTCAGATCACTCTGATAATCTTATTATCAGATTATCCATCACGATAACAACATTCATAGAATCACCTTCCCTTCAGCAGGACCACAGTGCCTTATGTTGAGGTGAATTACATGGCTTTTATTTTGAATTATCTCCTTTTTGTAACATAAAAAGAATGTTATTTGTGTTTTGTTTTGTTTTTTGATTGGTCCATGTCCTAAAATGTAGGAGGTAGCGTTTATTTCCTACACTGCAGTCAGCCACCAGGGGGTGGTGTTGACACTTTGGTTTCTCATTATATTGTATCATCTAGGACTTTTTGGATTTGAGGAGATATTTCAACACTTTGGGAAAAAGTTATAAATCTGGGAGCTCTAGAAGACATATATCATCAAATATCTGTCTTTTTGTGTGAGTCCCTGTCGGAGGAGCAGGCTCCTATAACTGTGATCCTGCAGGTCTGTGGTCCAACAGTGAAGAGTCTACTCACAATGAAAATATGTCCAAGCATCTTCTTTCAAAATCATCTTTCTGCTTCATTATTATTGTGACATGAAAGGCAAAGGGGCCAATCTCAGAAAGGACATGTCAGTCTAAAGCTTTTTCATCTTATTAAAAGTAGTCTACACAGTTGCCATGACACTGCGCTCAAGTTTCTGTAAGACCCAATCCAATCTTTTCTTTCTGTTTGGATTGATTTTCTTTGTCCGCTTCATTTGGACAAACGATATTGACAGGATTATGCTGTTTTTCTTAAAGTACTCTTTTTTCCTTCTGTCCAGGACTTCAGACACAATATTTAGTTGTTATGATTGTTGTTCATGGAAAACAAGGCAGCTTTAAAAATGTTTAACTAAATTTACAGAAGATCATGCATCACGGTGTAGTATTGCTTTGGTTCCACACAAAATGTACAGCTGTCAGAAATTTATGACACTTTATGATACGCTGCTTTTCAACTGACTGACTTCCAGTGAATCGAATCGTGATAATCCCTGTCTGATACTTATCGTCTGTCAGGACGCCGATCGGCTAATTAATTTTGCTTTTGAAGTTGCACTTGAAATAATGAGAGCCCGTCTGCTGTTTGAGAGACAGCTGTGAATATTCAGCCTGCGGGAATCTTCTTTGTTAATCACATGAGGCCAAGGCTGAAAGGATCATCAGAAATAAGTAGTAATTCATGTTCCATCTTCATTGACGATTAATATCTTCAGCCCAGAATCCTAATGCAGATCACGTGAAGTGAGGACACGAAACTCAATAATAATAATCTGTCAAATCTTAAAATATTATCATTATTTTGTGTGTTTTTTTTTTTCTATTGACTACAGCAATTGTGTCAGTTATTTACAAAAACTGCTCTTGTGGCTTCCTATTGGAAGCTGTATCCATGAAAGCGACAACAAGTCATCAACTTCTTAAAAACTTAAATTTGCTTTCATGAAAATTATAAATTTGTTTAGTTCAGACTTAATCTGCCGAGACGAAGGATTATAAAATATTTGAACTCCATCTTCACGGCTGGAAGAATTTATTAAATCTGAGACAGAGACAAAGTGGAAATAACAAAAAAATCTCTGGATCAAAACAAGTTTAGAAAAATATGAAATTAGATCAGCATCATACTTGAACAGTAGTTTGCTTTTTTAATTGGATTCATTCTCATCAGTCTCCTTGGTTGGCACATATTCAGCACATCTTTTTAATCTGGCCTCTGTCAGGGAGGAGACAAAGCCTCCCACACAGGAAATATCAAGAGATTATTAAATGTAAAGTTTGGTTATAATTACCCTGCAGAGGCTGACACCAAACTGCATTTAACCTGCTGACTCTGACAAGATGACCATTGTTATAATATATAATCATGCACAAATTCTCATTCCCCATGTAGCCATTAGTCATGAGTCATAATCCACACTGGAACGATTGTGGATATTGTTTATCTTCTACACAATCTATTGTAATCCAACACACATCTTCTGTATGTGTGACGATAGATAATAATAATAATAATAATAATAATAATAATAATAAATGATTAATAGAGAGGAGATTTAAGAGATTCAGATTCAGAGCTTCTGGCAGAGAGTTTCAGAGCTGAGGAGCCGTGACTGTAAACGATCTGAGTCGTCCGAGACTCCTTCTGTCTCAAGGAGAGGCAGTAATTTAGCAATGTAGTTACTAACATGTTTACCTGTGCATTTTTAACCTTCGGTTATATTTTTAAACATTTTCTGAACAGCCAGGATTCATTTCTAGAACATAACAGATTCCTTAGCTCTTTTTAAATCTGTAACTGCACCATCTTTTTCAAACACATATGCTGTCTGCAAGATGTCAAATATTAAATCAAGTGTGGGAGAAAAGAGAAAATGTCAGGAAGACCATGAGAAAGGTGCAAACCTCTATTTGATGCTAAGAATCTGAGCAGAGGAATTCATTCTATAAGAAGGCATGGTCTATAAGTCAACATAAACGGTTTTTAATATTATGAATAAATATGATTATTTTGCTGAAATAGTCTTTGAGATTCAATCTGTTTTCTCAAATATGGTTTCGTTGTGAGTTTCTAATCCGCATAAGGTGAAATCATTAAACTTTGTCAACTCGTGGCTGTCTGCTTCACCAAAACATACGAGGAACTATGGGAATGGAGGTTTTATTCTTTATTTCCTTGCCTTCCGTTAAAGTGGGGAGAGCAGCACTGCGTTCAGGCAACAGCCATTCCCCAGAGTGGAATTCAATTGTTGGAAGTGCACTGCATTTCAATGAGGCTCCCTGCAAATGCTCGCAGCAATGTCAAAATGGGCATCAACCGACCATATGAAAGATGTGCTTCAGGTGCATCGAAGAACTTCGCTGTCAAAATTTTTCCCGGAGTTCCAGATCCTCATCAAAGCGAGAGGATCTGTGGCTGTCAGAGAGGAGGAGGAGGAGGAGGGGGATGTGGCTGCATTGCATCACAGTGTATCGACACTGCTCCCTTTATTGCTCTGTGATTACAGGGATTGTACAGCTGCGGAGTCCCCTGCACCTGGAACCGAAGTTCCACAGCAGTCGCTAGAAAATAATAATTTGCAAGGAAACAAATGCAATGGAATGACTGTAAGCTTCGAAAAAGTGAGTGATTCCCAACTGTGACTTGACTCCTCCACACAGACGGCAGCTCTAAAACCATAGAACTTTAGAAGCTACAAAAAAGTTTTAAAACTTAAAGACTATATGTTAGTGAGTTTCGGTTTGACAGCTTATTATAAGCTCTTTGCTGGAGCGTGCTTTGCCTGTGATCATGATTAGATTTGTTTTTCCGGCTTCCTCCACTCCATGGTGTTTTTGGAATGGTTGAAAATCTTCGTTGAGTGCAAACATTAAAGCTCAAGGGAGCTGTGACTCCTGATAACAGGTCATTTTCTAATTCTTAACTTGGGAGTAATCACCACAGAAAGACGAACACAGAGAGAGCAGCAAATTGCTCACTTTTTTAAATTTGTGACCAACTCTTTTAACTGAGTAATTTACATGAATCCCAGACATCCTGCCGTCATATAGCAGACGGACAGAAACTCAGCCCGTATACCATCATTTTCAGCAGCATTTCATCAGCATCACATATCAGCTGTGTTGGAACTGAATCTACCGCTGCCACATGAGAACTCAAGCTTCTGTGCATGAGGCTCAATCACACAAGCTGCTGTGTGCTGTCCATTCAATACATTTTTACAAGTGTTCAGTCTGAGTGGGGCGCAGCAAGCTCCACTCCACCTCACTGCAGGTCTCTCTCATCTCACACTAACAAGACTCTGGTGTCTCCCTCGTCTGTGATGTCACTTTTCTGTATGAAGTCTTTAAGAACTGGTAGACCACGTGTGTGTGTGTGTGCGTGCGTGCGTGCGTGCTGAACTTGCCTCTGTAGACTCACTTCAGCAGGAAGAATGAATAGTGTATGTTTTCAAATCCAGTTTTTGAAAGACTCCATCAAGGATGTGAAAAATTGAACAGTTTTTTAAAATTTATTAGACATTGTAAAAATATTGCAACCCCCATAGCATTCATAAAACCTTTTGTCAAACACATAAATATCAGGGATGTGATGACATACAGAGGTGCTTTCCATCATCTGGAGCCCTGATTAGATTTGCATAGAAGGCATGCAAAAAAACAAAAAAACAAAACAAAAAAAAAAAACAGGTCAGCATCCTTTAATAAAACGCAACTGCACATCGGTATGCGCACACGCCGACACTTGCATTGACAAATTGTACAGATGTCTGACATGTTCACACAGCGATGAGTTAATGCACCTAAAGCATCCTCTGAGTGTTTGAATTCATTACCTTGATTGACGCAAGTAGAGTTTTGAGATGATGCGCTATTAAAAGTCCTCAGCATGTATTCACATGAAATATACTCCCTTCACCTCGAAATGGAATTCATCAGTGCAGAAGTAAAGGAAGCAGCGGTTGGCGTGTAAACAGTGCTTTGCTCAATAACCACAGAAATAGAGTTCATTCAATACAAACCACGGACTATGAATGGACAATTCATCTTCATTTCCTCCTGTTGTGCAAAAATTTAATTTTTAGATCATGAGCTTTTGATGTAATTTGGCACCAGAGTCTGTGCTGTAGTTATCGTTGCATGGAGCCCAAGGTCCTGCTGATACATGAGCTTGACCAATCACAAGTCAGTCTCGACTGCCAATCATAACTGTTTGACATGATTTTATCAAATATGAATTAAACTTCATCAGACAAATGAGAACTTGGACTAAAATGTAATGAGAAGCATTTTAAATGAGAGGAAACATCTTTTGAAAATAAAAATTTGAACGTGTCAATGCGAACATAGACTTTTTAAGTTGTGTTCATCTCTCATAACATTGCGAAGGCGGGTTTATGACCTAAAATGCTGCCAGCCACCAAAGATTTGAGTGCTTTGTTCAGGAGCTGCCATGTTGTCCCTCTTTATTTCCATTTGATGAGAGAAATAAAAACTATTACCCGTTCATCCTCACTGATCACCATGTGTTCTGCAAATGCATCCATCAGTACTTGTTCTTGTGGATGAGATTCCCCACCCTCTGAAAAAACCTCCCCAGCTTATTTTCATGGTGTCCACGTGCAGTCTGGTTGAGGCTGTGATCGGCAGCTGCGTCGCCTCTAGGAACGCTTTTGATTTTCTCTTGGAAATGTGTGTTTCCAATGCCGTGTGGAGATTGTTTCTTTTCCAATGAGCAGAGTGGCTCAAACGTGCTATACAGGCGGCCGCCATTTTTTGACCAGCTGCCTCTGTGCAGGCTGGGCCTTACACTGTGGTCCAAATCGGCGGATTTTTGCCGTGATTGTTTGTCGTCTTCTGTTGTCAGCTGTGGTTTCAAAGAGCTGGGATTTCTGTTCTTTGGCCACTTTTTTTGATGCTCTGAGGAGGACCTGACTGGACTAGCTGTTTTACCGGGTTTTTGAGATTCCTCAGGCTTTTTCAAGTCATCCTCAGCTGTTAAAGTGTCTGTGCTCGCACCTGAGTGGAGACTCAATGATTCAAAGTTCCTGACCTCTTGTTTCTCTGGTCTGTTTAGCGAGGATTTCACGTTCTTGGAGCTCTTGCTGTTGGCTGTAGCCGTCATGTCCCTGGCTTTCACATCCAGTGTTGCTGCAGACACAGTCCTGCATGGGGGTTCCAGCCAGTTGGGGGTACAAGGGCCCTTTGTTACAGCCATGTTCTTGACATCATAATGAGAGATAGACCTCTGATCTTCATTCAGATTTGACACATATGAACCATTCTGAGCATTGATCCCTGCTGTGCTTCTATTAATAGGCCTCCTTGCAAAATCTCCATACATGTGACCTGAGAATTCATGTGCATACTCTGTGCTTGATCTCGGATCTGCCAAGCTATGCCTTTTATGCCAACTTTCTGAAATAATGTCAGGGTTTGTGACCTTATGTCCACTTTTAGCTCGGCCTAAACTGGCATAAGCAGACTGGTAAGAGTTCCTTCCCGCACCATAGTTTGCATTATTGCGGTTGTCATCCAAAATCTGCAGACTTTGTCTCTTTATGAATTCTTCATTATTTAGTCTGTTCTCACAGGTTGCAGTTGGATTCCACTGCATAGATGCGTAGTGCAGAGGAGTGTGTAGCGCTGCTGTGTTTGGCTCCATGTGCTCTGGTATAGTTGGCCTTAGAGTGAAGGAAGACCTGGTTCGTCCCTGCATGTAAGAACCAGCGTTGAGCATTTGTCCGTCAAACTGGTCTAAATAGTCACAAGAGTCCCCGAATGGGACGTCGGGTTTGCTGAGGTAAGACTCGAGCCGCATGGTGCGCATGAAAGACTTTGATGTGTTCTCCATGGTTGGCATGTTCTGCTGCTTGTCTCTGTCATTATAAATGTTTTGACCTCTGTATATCTGTGGCATTTGTAAATATTTGTCATTGGGATAGTTTAGTCCATTCCCTGTTTCCCTGGAGATATTCCAGTGGCTTGCCCTGGGCCTGATGTTCTGTGGCATGTGTACATCTTGTCTCTCCCCTGCATAGCTGTGCCGTTTCATGAGGTTCATCGCCTCTGCAGACTGCAAATGGGACATCTGGTTCTGAGCACCCAGCCCATTCTCCATCAGTGGCCCAAGGTTTGTTGGCTCCTCTCCTAAGAGCCTCTCCTCAAGGTCTCTCAGGCCCAGTTTCCTCTCACAGGTCTTCCGATAGACTGTGTCCAGCGTGTGTCTTAGCATGTCCCTCCTCTCAATTTTTTGGGCAGAGAGAGATGCTGGCAAAATCTGATGTCCTTGTGGCCCGCTCTGTTGGAACAAGCCGTCCGGGGGGGCCAGCTCGACTGGCACAGTTGACCGGGCGTAGAGGGTCCGAAACTCCTCATCGTACATCTTCACCAGATGGCCTGTGATGATCTGCACCATGCTCAGATGAATCTTCTCATATGACCATGTGAAGCTGTAAACAAACATGAATGCATTTAATTTTTGAAAAACATAGTTGTAAAATTCAATCTAATTGATTTTGTTATCCGTTTGGGACTAAAATAGAAAATATATTTAGAAGGTAACACTGGCTCTTAGAGAGATTTTTTTAACAAAGTCTATATGTACATTTACATTGAAAGTACAACAAAAGAGGCTGTCACATTTTAGAGGCTTCTGTGACATGAAGTCTTGTTTATTTACCTGTATGAGCCATAAATCACTGTGTGGCAGTCGACTAAGAGAAACTTCTGCTCCATTGCACCATGAAATTTTGCTCCTGATCGACAGAGGTAATCCTGACCCTTCACAGTGCGAACCCTCATGTTCTGTCACCAGAGCAGCGAGGAAGGAAAATGACAGAATTGTACTCACAAAACCTCAGAACAAAGCAACAACCTTGAAAAATGAATTATTGTGTTAACATATTATGTTATGTACGTCAGAATGCTCGCATGGCTGTTTTAAATTGTATACAGGACTCACCCTGAGTTGCGGAATTTTCACATCATGGTTTTCTGCCATTGTGAGGAAACATTTCAGATGTAAATCATCCAGAAGCACGTAAACGGCAACTCCTCGCACGGTGGCGTCAACAATTTCTTTGAATATGTCAACATCGGTGAACACATCCATCACAATGGCAATGACCTGCAGGACACAGGGAATAAATCATGATCAGTTAAGACCAGAGAGGTTGTAATATATTTAACAGCTTCACACATGGGGAACCCGTGATTTGATCCATAATAGAAAAAGTTCACGGTCAAGTCTGACGGACAGAAAAATGCTATAATTGTGGTTAATGGAAGACAGTCTAAGAATATGTAGTCAATGTACAGTAGTTTTTGTATGGAGGATTAAGTTTTGGTTTGTGTAGTAAGCACATTATTTATTGATCCCAAATTATTTTGCATAATTCCAGGAATCATTTCCATAATTTCAAAGATGAGGTAAAGATTTCTACAATATAAAATATTTCTTTCGTCCAGTTCCATCAGGGACATGATTTAAGTTTTTCCCTGCATTCTGTAATTTCCCTTCAGGCTTAATGAGACTTCAGTAAACATTGATCATGATAATGTGCACTGTGAAAATATTGAATGTTATGAAGCAGATACATAATACTGTGTTCCAGTACTGAGCTCTTTAATGAACTGATGTCCAACTAATTCCTTTCCCTTCTTTTCATTTCCTGTGTGGTATGTTGTTCTAAGAAGATTTCTATCCTTCAGATGAACCCTAAGAAGGGTCCCTCTCAACCATCTGTGCAATGTCCCACCAATGCATACATTTTAATGAAGTTGCTGTTTGTTAGATCCAACAGATTTCCCCTGTGTCTCTGTGCACTGGTGGTAAAAACAAAAGAAACAGAAACGGAGTCTTTCCCTGTCCAGACCTGTTGCACAGCAGGTTGGTCAGAACAACACTAAAGCTAATTGTGATTTGTAAAACTAGCTTGTGAATCATAATGACTCAGTCTGAGAAGTAACCGTCCGAAGGAAATTAATCCAAAAGGTTCTCACACTTCACTCTTTAAAATGATAAGTTGCAAAACCAGAATCTGACCTCATCAACCCCAGCAGGCACTCCTGTGCTCTGCAAGCTGAGAACAACAGAATTCTGAGGAACTGCCTCGGGGGTTTAAAGTGCATGTAACATACCATAGACAAGCCTCCTTCTCCAATTATACTCGGGAGAAAAACATGAAGCATGTCGGAGCCAGGGTGTCTGCTTAGCAAAGTGTATACTTGTAATTTCGTCTTTTGAGGACCATTTTGGCTTGTCTTAACTCTTTCAGAAGCCTGTTTGTTGTGAAGTTTACGTGAGGATTATTTAGGCGAGGTTTAAAGTAATTACTCTCATGGAGACCAAACTCCAGTCCTAATACAATTTGTGGCTTGGCTGTCTACAATGTCACTGCAATGTTCTGGCAATGGTAACTGTGCAAACTCATGTGCACACTTGTACTTGCTTTTCCTGTTATTTTCAATACTTGATTTGGGATCAGAATCAGGGTTGGGACAAGTGACCTAGTTTTGATATCGTTATAGTGAAATGCATCATGTCTGCACATGTCCTTCTTATGGGGACAATAAGCAAGTTTGCACAATATAAGTTCATTTAAAGGTGAAGACATGTTTCAAGTGGGTGACGGTGGTGGGATGGTTAGAAGAGGAGCCTCAGAGCAATGATGTTCCCCCCTCTTGAGGTCCCAGGGTCAGACGGGGTGTGGAGTTTGTAAGCCCCCTCATTAAAGATCACAGAGGTACATGCTTTAAGATCAGGGTAGGAAATTAGGGAATTAACGTCAAACAATAATGTCCTCCAAAGTCATGGCCACGCATATGTGTGTCAGCATGTGTTTGTGTGCATCTGCAGAACATTGTTGATTACCTGTCTTGCGTCCTGAAGCTGCTTACGGATCATGTCTTTGATGCTGGGGTTGTTTTGTCTTGGTGGGTGAAACAGCAGATCAATATTTGTCTGCAGTTGCTCATGAATGACATCCGGCCACCCTAAATCCAGATCCGGCGTGTCCACGTCCGAGTGGATTGGCCAGTAAGTCCCTGACGAGGACTGGCTGTCCGATGGCTCACTGACTTCCTCCGTGTCTTTCTGAGGTGGCAGCTGTTCTGCATTTGACGTGATAAAACTGATCTCGTCCTCCGACAGGAAGCTCCCCATACGCTCCCCCTTGAGAAACTCCTGGTAGCTGTCCCTGCCATCACACACCAGTCGATCAATCGCCAGGCGATATGACTCTTTGTAGTGGGGCTGGATATAATCCTCTGAATTAAACTCTCCCCTCAAAGATGACAGCATGGAATATTCTGTAGGCTCCATTGCTCAGCAGACCTGTCATGATTTAAAGACATCAAACAGTACATCAGGGTGGCAATGGCCCAAAGACTTTTTAACATGCATGAATACATCATCATACTGCATATGATCATAGTGCAGCACATGTCATGTCATATAGTATAATTCCACGGTTAACTCTTCATCCTAAAGCTTTAATATAGTACATAGAAAAGACAAAGTATCATAGAATGGTAACATAACTTTCAAGACTTCTGGTTTTCCATGGTACCATGGAATAAAGATCAGTAAAACTTTGTGTGCACTGACTACAGAAAAGTCAACTGTTTCTTGAATGCCCCCAAATGAGTCACAGAATATCAATCTAGTCTAGTGACAGCTCAAAACTAACTTGATGTGATCTATAATTTAACTTATTTCCCATAAAATACCCTCCCCAAGTATAATGAAGAGTCATGACAACTCTATAAACTTGCTGAATATAGCTGAGCGACTGTGGCAGTCTGACAGAAACAGGTGTTTAAACAAGGGTTCTTTGATGATGAGAGAGCGTGTGAATCATTTTGTTCGGGGGAGTTTTTCCCCATGCTGTTCTACAGAAAATGTGTCTTTCACTGCGAAGCGCCTCAAACACTTCACATACAATCATCCCTGAAGTGCCAAATATACTTAGAGTTCAGGGTGTCCTTGTAAAATAAACAGAAGAAGAAGAAGAAACACGGTGTGAAGTAAGCTGCTTTTTAATGTTTCCTCTCATCTTAGTAATCATCGCCTGTGTCATCACCACCTTCCTCAAACAGCATATTTATTGACACATCTCCTCGCAGACGTCCTGCTGTTCAGAGAACTCATGTCAAGCAGCTTCTTTCTTTACAAAGCGTCTGCTTCTCTCTGATTCATATACACAGTGAGCAACGAACGGCACCACTAAGTTCCACTGAAGAACAGCAACTTACATGTAGAGTCCGACCTTTGTGAAAGTCCTCTTGTTTTCTCCCCCGAGTATCCGTCTTAAACTTTATGCATGTTCACAGAGTCGGCAGTGTTCAGAGAAGCCATTGTGTGCCAGCTGGTAGAGACAAAGACAAGGAGGTGTCTCAGCGTGATAAGCAGTCTGCAGGTGGAGGGTGTGGATTCCAGTTTTGACATGCAAATGAAACTTGCTCACAGGCGGCCATAAACCTGTTTGAGACTTTGAGCCACTCCCCTCCCCTGTTCCGGGCTGAAGTTCACACCGACGCAAAACCAAGATAATGCCTGACGCAAAGAGGCTTGGATGAGCAGTCCGGGGTCAACGGCACCGGGCCTCATCACTTTTCTGTTCAGTGCTGCGTCTACACCATCCTCGACAATAAATGCACAATTTAACACAAGCTTTCTTTTAAAGAGCTGAAGGTGGTCATTTTAATCAGAGCACTTGTGTTGAACACAAGTCCACTGATCCAAATCCATCTTTCACAAGCAAAGGAACCATATTCTCCGTTTTATCTCACATGTGCCAGAAGCATCAAGGTGGAAAATGCAAATCCCGGTGACAGGGATGCAGCTGTATTAGTGTCACATGTCTGCATGAAACCTGTGCAGTCATGTGCTTGTGTTGGCAACATCTGGCATTCTTCTGGTCAGTGCTAATTAACTGCTTAGTTAGAGTTGAGTAACTGGTTCATTATAAAACATCTGTTTCTCAGGTTGGGCTGTCTTCACTGAAGTCGATTTACCGCAACTAAACCATTCAGAAACACAAACGGGATCGTTTGCTTCAGCAGCGACATCGGTCTGACTTTCAGCAGCTTTTTAAATAATTTCAGATTGTTTTATCCAGTTGTTTGAGAGACATGTCGACCAATATGTTTGTATGGACTCAGACTCAAGACTCTCTTATCCTATGATCCTATGATCCTTACAGGCAGCTT
This sequence comes from Pseudorhombus dupliciocellatus, assembly GCA_016785235.1. Classification (NCBI taxonomy): domain Eukaryota; kingdom Metazoa; phylum Chordata; class Actinopteri; order Pleuronectiformes; family Paralichthyidae; genus Pseudorhombus; species Pseudorhombus dupliciocellatus. The sequence goes on from JAFBJW010000258.1 coordinate 1,374,367, forward strand.
CCTGTGAAGCCACAGAACCAATTGAACCTGTTTCACAGGCATCACAGTGTTTGGTCCACACAGTATAATCTGGTAGAGGGTGAGAACTTATATTTGATACTCTTTAGAGGGATTCTGTTCAGACGCATATATTCTCATGGCAAACGTTTGCACTCCTGACACTCAGCCTGAACAAATTCATCAAGCTGCTGCGTGCACTGTTAGGATTGTTTGCTCTCTTTTTCCTAAAGGCTGCTATTCTGACTGCCGTGGCACAGTCGAAATCCCATCAATGGACCCTGGCTTTTCAGTGCTTTCGATTTCTGAATATGAAAAAGAATACGTACTTGTTGTAATTGATAGAGATATAGAAGATCTCTATATATAGCTGAATCTGTGCATAGTCAAATGTCCCTGCCTCACAAGTGTAAATGTGATACCAGCAATCCTCATGAGACAGCAGGCAGAATGTTTTAACCCCACATTGGTGGAGAAACCTCCAAGGTTTGTATGTCATCCATCTTCAGTAAATCTCCACCATCAGCCCCAAAGCATTTCTCAGGTCTGTGCAGAAATGCATGTCAAGTATCCAGAGGCGCTAAACACCATTCAGCAGAGTGAAATGAACCTGTCCTTCCACTGGCTGTAGAACAATACCACACTGTACACCTGCAAATGTTTGACCAGGTTTCCATTCCGAAGCTGTAACTTTTTTTGACCCTAAAGTAGCAGCTGAAATGAGTTTTTTAGTACGTCAGGAGAATGGTTCTTTATAGGCCATTGTGCCTTATATTGTTGCAGGTTAAATTGTTAGAATCAGGCCCAGCAAGTGTAAAAATAACACTGAACTGTAGATCACATAAAGGGGCTCAGTAAAATATATTTTAAAAAGCAGTGAGTGGAAACTTACCATATGACAAATTCTAAGCAGAATTACTTTTTTCAGTTCAGGAAAATGAGACTGTGCAGTCAGATTTGTTTTTGATTAAGTCAAAAGGGGGTTTTTATCTGACGTTATTGCAGTAGCTAACATAGAAACCCATCTTCCAATAAATAAATCAGGAAACTGTTACTGCAGTCATGATACTATTTTATCTTGTGCGTAATGGGAATGTACAGGCTCTGCTTATTCACCCGTGCCATAACACTCCTGGTAGCTCCTCGGTGTACGAGATACCTTCGCCTTTGTTTAGCGGCGTCTTGAATCTGGGTGTGTTAAGATTAAGTAGCGTGTGCACTAAGTGACAGGGGTTTTCTCTGCGTGGAGCAGCCTCTCTTTGAGTCACCTTTTGTGACATCCAATCCCTGCTCGGTGCTGTCGTCACCATCTGCTCCTCCGGCGGTTCTTAGACCTGCCGACAAGTCTGAGCAAGTGCCGTGGTGTTGTGGCTTCGACGGGAAGCGTCTCAAATCAGATAAAAGCAGCCGTGACATTTGTACGAAACCGGTCATTGAGACAACTGAAAACACACAGGGGATCAATCAGTCTTCAAGGGAATAAATCAAGTTTACAGTGTTTAAAAACAAATCTTAGCATTTTTCATCTAATGAGCAACAGACTAGACATAATTTATGTTTTGACTTTTGAGCATTACTCATAGTTTCATGACGCATCCTTGAATCAACTTTGAATGATGATGATATCAGTGTGTGTTTCAGTGGCATGAGAGTGTGTTTACATAATGTGTGTAATCAAAGGGAGTCAGTTTAACTGTGACGGCAGGATCCACACCGAGGCATTTCAACACTGTTTAAATGGTTTATTATAGATGGTTAATGGCCCCTGACATGTTGACAGTATTGTGTTTTGTCCATAAAACAAAGAACTAATGCAAACAAGCTACAATAGCCTCTGCCCTTAAAGGTGCCGTGTTAAGAATTAAGTGACCTCTACTGGTGAAAATGCATATTGCAGCTGAGTACCCCTCACCTGTCCCATTCATTCACTTTCCTTGTCCACTTATGTTGGGCTTTACAACACATAAAATATAGAAAGAAAAATAATTAAAGAGCAGGGCCATTGACACAGGGAACTCTCAGGAATTAACATCAGAGTAGGCCACTAATTCATTTCGTCCAATTACAGAGGAGATGTAAAGGCTGCATGTCTCTCAACATGCTGTATGTTGGTCTCCACCATCTTTGAAGGTTTCACAATAGTCTCATTAGTCAATGTTCTCCTTTTAAAAATGCATTGACTTGGTATGTGTAGGTGATGATGCCAATTAGGCTGAATAACTTACATGTGAATGTAATAGCTACTGCAACATCTAACGAACCAAAGTGCAGCCTGCAGCTCCCCTTTTATATGTTAAGTTTATGAAACTGAGCCAAGGTGTCAGTGGAGATAATTGAAGGGCTTGCAGTCTCAAAGACGGAGGCCACGCGTAACATTCATTATATCAGTGAGACTTAAACCCTAATTCGCTTTCATGTCTCTGTTGATTCTCTGACATATTTATCTGACATGTCATTAACTATCGGTGAAGAAAAATTTACATTGTATGTGCATAATATTAGTGGCTGGTGGCTTTTACATGCAATAAACTGTACTTTTACATCAGCTTTGCTTATTTCATTATGTGGTAACATCCAGTATTCATACACGCATACTGTATTGCATTCTGCTGCATGGTGTCCTCATGAAGGCCTCTGCCACTCTAAATGATAATCATATTAATATATAATTCCTTATCTCACGCCATGTGTAATTATGAAGGACATTTCAATTCATCACCCATTGTGGTTTTTCATTTCCTTGCTTTGAGATAGATAAAAAGAAATAGTAGCGATAGACATGAGCACAGAGAGGAGATAATTAACTGCCTATATATATTTGCAAAATAATTGTACCTGTAGTGTTTTCTTTTATTAAGAGGTCCCTTTCTGCTTTTTATTCAATTTCAATTTTCACTTTCATTTTGAAAAGAATGGACTCTGGAATTTGTTCCAGCACAAGGACCAAAGTATGTTACACAATCAGCATTGGACTATTGTATTATTTTATTATGTGAAAGGCAAACTGCAGGAACTGGAGAGTCTCTGGTCAGATGTCTTTACGACAACAGGAACAAGGTAGGCATCCCCACAATACAAAGCGCACTTGACTATTTTACTTTTCAGACACACCTTCGTTTCTAACAGAAGCCGACAAGAAATTGATACCATCGGCTTTCTCAGCCTGCTTCGTTTCTAATTTCCCATCGACACAGGAGGCAGAGCGTTCTCAAAAGGGGTGATGAGGGGGTGGAGACGGGATGTAATTGCAGAGTACAGTATACAAGATATGTCAGTAGTGTTGGAGACATTTACTGCCCTTCATCACCTGCATTGCAGTTCAATACAATTACACAAGTATAGAGGTTTTTGGCCCCCTTATATTCAAACCTGAAAGCAGCACGCTCTTCCCACTGTACTTTTCGATCTTTATATAACGCTGACTGAGTCATTTGTGCCACAAAGATCCTCTAAGAAAGATCCTCCTCTATGATTCTCTTAAAAAAAAAAAAAATTTAATCATTAATCTATAAAAGTGCCATTTAAGAACAGAAACAGATGTGACTGCTCTGATGATAACTTAGTCTTTTCCTGCGTTGTGTGAAATGTTCCTGTTGTATTGAGTGTGAAATCGAATCCAGGGGCCAGATATGTGTGAGGCAAGGGTGCTAATGGAGGAGAGAGAAGGTTTGTTAGAGGAGGTGCTCAAGTGAGAGGGGTAGGTGTAACTTGAATGATGAGGTCAGGGGGCAACACGGGATCAGTTCTCATCACTGGAATCTTCTGACAAGCTGCTTCCAGACCATGAGCTGAACTCAGGAGAACCTCTGGAAGGCAGATGCCAGGGCGAGAGCCTATAACTGAAAGTAACTGTAACATGCAACGTGTTTCTCTCAAATCTCTGTCTCCCCAAATTGACTTCTTTGTCTGTGTCTCCTGTGAATGGGACACTCAATGAATCCTCCATAGAATCTCCTGCTGACTCACTCACACATCACGGTGTTTGCGTTGGGGACTGGCAGTATGTTTGCCGCTGATTCGAACAGCAATTTTATTCACAATTCATCAAATATGATTCATCATTATTTCAGAGTTGATATGCATGACTGCTGGGACTTATGTAGACCACCTTTGGTTATATGGCTCTTTTTGTCTGAATAAACAGATATTCATGGTCAGGGTCTTTTCATCAAATCCCAATGAACACAACACTGCTTAGGCCACTTTAAATGATATAAATTGACATAAGATGAATGCATTCATTACCCAGCACAAGATCGTATGAGGGGTGGTGCAGTTGCTCCTCATGAACTGGAGCATCTTGAAGAGTTGATTAATTCAGTGCGGGTGTATAGTCATGTTGGCAGAGGACGACGCAGACAGCGCCACTCTCACAATCAGGACAATCAGACACACTCAAGCCCTCGAATAGTTCAAACTAGAACTTAGTAGAAAGGTCCTTCATGCAAATAGAACATTTCACGTGCCGAGGTCAGATATTGCATCAAATTGCTGAATTCATCCTATGTGTTGAGCTTTTTTCTGAATCCTGAAGGTTGGGTGAGGGGCACCTTTGGTGCGTCCTGCTCAATAATGACCACTGAAGACTCAGCTGAGAGCACTAGTCATTTCTAGTCGTTTATTTTTTAAGTGTGAATCAAGACTAAATTCTTCAGAAAATCAAAATAATCACAGTTTATATTTAGTCTGTATATTTCCACATTTTATTTATAGTAGATAGATATAGTACTTCTTCTTTACGCTGGTGATGTTTCCTCCTAGTCCGCTCGTTTGTCAGCCACATGCCACAGAAAGCGACTCCTGAATCCACTGACACAGTGCCCACACACAGCTCCTAATGATGAATGGCGCACCCCGGGCTCACAGCAGGTTTTGCAGTGCAGAGCCAAACACATTAGCGTGGTGTGACTCTCGGGGCTCTCTGGGATCATGCTGCGTCTGTGAACACGCGGGTCCCAGCGAGGGGGTGGGGTTTGAATATACCCTCTTTGACTATAATCGTAAAAGCCCATTCTGTAGACAACCTGACACAGACAGACACACGGCTGCCGATTAGCTGGTGGATAACTGTGACCTTCGGATATCTCACTCACTGAATTATTGCCATTGTGGTCCAGAAACACATGTATGAGGTTAATTAGTTTCATTCACAGCCTCTTTTTTTCTCCTTGCAGTGTTGCCACAAGGTGTTGCTGAGGCCAGTGAAGCATTAGCATTAGTCCTCTGCACTGGCCCTGAGAGTCGTGCACAGACAGGGATGTTTTTTTTAATTGGTCTGGAAATTTCCACTGCATTATTCATGAATGCCAGCAGGACGATAATATCGCTCTGTCTGGATTATATTCAGCTTTCAAATGTCTTCTGTGTAACAACTGTGCCCATTATTATAGGTATAGATATACATTTACATTTGATCTTTGTTTCTCCCTCAACCCTTTAACTTAAATATTTATGTTGACAAAACCCCTTTGGTCAGCCTTTGCTTTTTTTAAACTGAATTTGTTACACATATTCTAATAACTATGACAACTAATTTCACTTCTGCTGTTCCACTGTACCTTAACATTTTTTGTATTGTTTTTTTTAGTCTATACTTCATGGATTTTCAGTACATACATCAAAGAATAGCAAGAACATGAGCCGCAGTGAGATCACCGTGGGGTTTATTATATCCAACTTTAAGAGCTTTAACCCTTCCTGTTTGGCCTGTGGCGATGATGGGTTGCAGTTTTTCTTTCTGAGACTGTAGAAAAGAAGTGCAGTTTCAGAACCTTGAAGCTGATCCACTGCTCCTGTAAAAAGCTGTTCACCTGTTCACAATCAACCACTGCAGGCCACTGTTTGTGAAAGCCAATGAATTATTTTGCAGTGTCTTTGAGCAAGATACCAATCCCCTCTTTCCCCTCGGGCATCGTGTGATGTTTCATGATTGCCTTATAAGGATGTGTGTGTGAAGTGGCGAACGGTTAACTGCGCTGCAAGGAGAAGACGCTTCTAGTTAGAGAGGGTCTATACAGACACAGACCATTCCAGACATTTCCTTCAGCATTGTTTTTTGAAAAGTAAACTTCACAAAAGCATAAAACAAGTTGAGCCAGTGCCTCAGTCTGCACCCACCAACTTTTAAGAGTTTTCTCCAAAAACACTTTCAACTCACAAACATTCCCCTGCCCACACGCAGGTCAATAAATAAACACCCATCAAGGTTTGACTGTAACGGCATGTGGGATGTAAGGTACTGCGGAAACAGCAGAGGATACCATGAGTGTAAAAACATTTTCAAGGACAGTTCTTCAAATACTCCCCAAAAAGCCATCTTCCCCTCACAGCCGCTGATTTCCCTTCAAATCGAAGGAGTGCGTTGCCGACTGTTGGCGCAGACGTCGTTGGTTTCACACGTGCACACTTCGACACTTCTGACCACCTTATCTCAGCGTCAGCAGCCGCAGTCGCGACAGGGATCAGCGGCTCCACAGAAACTCATTGACCTCATAGTGCTGTTCTCAAATCTGATTTTGTTTTTCTTCCCACGTCTCTTGTCCCCGAGGTAAAAATGAAAGAGAATTGAAAATTGTGCTAGAGCAACTAAATATGGCTGAGAGACAAGTGATACAGCTGGGGCAGTATCATTCAGAGGAAGTCAATCTTACCCTTCAGAGCATTTCCCACTGATCTAGGTCTCAGATATACAGAGCTCCAGGAGACAGCATCAGTACGACAGTGAGCATTTACACCCATAATTACGCATCCTTGTGAGTGGAAGTGTTTGCTGTTCCCACCAACTGTCTCCAGACTCACTGAGTGGATCACAAAGAGGAATTATTTATGATTCTATACTACCAGCTGTGTGTTTTTGTCTTTTCAAACTAAGTTTTTGGCGTCATGCACATTTGTTCAGCAGCCTTTAGAATAGAGTGATGATCCAAGGGAGCACGAGGTTGCTAATGATGTTAATGGCCCCTATTTGTTGTTTCGAGCAAAGTTTTCAAGCTAAATATTTTTGAAACAACACCATCACATCAGCTCTCTGAGATGCCGAGATCAAGGTTAAGATATTTTTATGCCTCGGCCTCTGTGATTTGATTATGCGTCTGTGTTGTACAGCAATCATCCGCAGCATTTCAACTCTAGAGAGCCCATCTGAGGTCAAGTAGGTTCTTCTTCGAGGATTTTTAATCAACTGTGCCAACCCAATCAAATGTGGGGTTTTTTTCCCCGTAGCACTCTTGTTCTCCCACATTCCCTTTGAAGACCATGCCTGCATGGACAATTCTGTACATTATTTATAAATTTCATCAGCATTTTAGACCCATGTGTCATTAGCCGATTATTTATTTAGTGTGACTGAAATGTATATACAGGAAAATAAAAAACACAGAATACAGAAGCAACACAAGGAAGTTCTTTATTACATATTCATGTTTTTTCCTGAAGCAATTTCTCAGTATTAAAATAGTATTTTGTTTGAATAATGAGTTACATAGATCGCATAGCTTTTATGAACATAAACATTACCCTCACCTTTAAACATATTTGTGAAAGCAGCATATAAAAGGCACACAGTTTTCTTGGAGGACTGACCTCTGTTGAACACTACAAAGTAAGGGCCATATATCAGATCTGAAGTCTCTCCACACTAGTGGACTGTCTGAAATTGAAGGATTGAAAGATGTTTTATTTGTTTACTTTACACCGAGTCATATTGAGGGCTTTGTTGGACAATGTGTGGAGGAGCATGTTCAGAAAATATTTGGCAGGATGACTCATTGGTCTATCACTGTACCTCATGCGTGTTGGAGCCAGAGTGTAAAAACCTCTTCTTCCCTTCAGAAAAGCTTTTATTTGTCTTAATAAGGACAGAAGTGACTGCTTGTTATGTACTCTCGATTTATCACATTCACATAATGAGGCTGATTAAAAATATCAATGCCTGGACATTGAGCTTCTGTTCTGCTTGTACAACTAGGCGCAAAAACATCAGACTCAGCCTACATTTGTCCTTGTTGTAATTAGCTGCAACTCACTGAATCTTGTTTATCTGGATGAAGTAGTGACAGAAGGCTTCAAACTGTGAATCGCATGTTTTTTTTTTTCCATAATATTTCTAAGGTCTATAGAATCCTGCTTTGCAAATGTCAACAGCTGTAGATATGGTGATGCACTCATTCAATATTTTTCCTAAAGTGCAGTTGACATGGTTAATTGTCATAGATCAATTCGTCATGAAATGGTCTCTCATACTGAGTTTGTCTCAGCTGATTCATGCGCACTGAAAGAAGCAGAAGCAGGATGTCCATGCTTTAAAAATGAGTCTCCAAAGCTTTCGTCTGTGCCTCAGTGCGACTGGAAGGTACTGATGTGTCTCTGGGACACTGAGCGACTTCGTCAGGCTCTGTTATCTGCAGGTCAAACACTGAGAGTGGACTTTTTCTGTCAGTCTTCCTCTCCTCCGCCCTCTTCATGCCATTTGAACTTGTGTACAAATGTGTCCCTGCCTCCACAGGACTCATGTTCACCACCTGAAACAGAAAAGACAACAAGATTTTCAACTTCAAGAATTTAGAATAAGAAAAATGCGACCTGAGGAAAATTAGCAACAGCAGCCATGTGTGCAGAGTTGTGTCATTTTCATTCGTTTCTGTTGGTTTCCATTAACACTAACTTCAGCCCACAGTAAAATGGGTTGTCCCTGAGGCTGTTTGGCACTGGGGTGAATATTCAGTGTGTAATTGATTAGAATGTTTTTCCTGGATTGGATGCCAACTCTGATTCTCTGCCTTTTATTTTCATTAATACTGAAAATTTGAAATGGCAGGTTATCTGTACATGCAGGGGATAAAATTAGAACCCTGCACTCGCCAAATTAAAATATGTGTAGTGGAATTAAATAAATTAGGTTAGTCGCCATGGGCATGTTGCTGAAACCGGCATTGATCAGTACACATTTCCATTACTACAACATAGTCAATACTTATTGAGAATTTGAAAAGCTTGTGTAAAGAATGAAATGAAGGACCTTAGGAAAGAAGCATCTTGTGGAAAAGCAAACAGTTGGTTGGGGTTTCACAACCAGGTGAGTTATTGTGGATTCAGAGGTACAGAAACTTTGTAAAGTAAAACCACTTTATTCTCATTCCCATTCTCAAAATATTTGTATATACTCCTTTGTGAATACCTGCATTGTCCAAGTCTAACTGTTTACCCTCTCTGTTCATAGTTGCTATTGTGCAGCGCAGGAGATTTTTTTTTTTTTTCTAAAACTTGTAGCTGCTTACTCTGAATAAAATGTCACACAACAATAGTATTTCTATTCTCCTGCTCGCTGCTGTTTGTGCAGACACCGCACTTTAAAAGTCAATAGAATCTCTGCCTTTATAAATCTGCTTTGTTTTTTGTTTTTTTTAACTGTCAGTCTTAGGGAAAGTGTGTTTCATTAATCAGCCTCCAGGACGTTTTTAGGTAAAACATTTTTGTGGAGGTTTCCTGGGTGCTCTGATTCCTCTGACAGCCCCAAAACATGGAGATTGTATTTATTTTGGTTGTTTGTAGTAATCAATGTGAGTGTATAGGGTTGTTTGTTTCTATTTGTCGCTGATCTTTTCACAGAGTACACCAGCCTGTTTTTGCTTCAGCCCTCACAATCATCCACCAAGAGCACAAGAAATTAAAAAAGGAGATAACAAGCAGCTTGCAGAACACGTATCCACAGGGAAATTGTTGGCTTTCACATATGTTGTTACAAACCAACACGTAATTTTTGTAATGTGGCTGCTGTGGGAACAACATTTCCCTCTTTTGTTAAATTATTTTTCTAGTTAAAGGACAGGGGTGAATTAGGTTTCTATTCTCCTTTCTCTGGCCTTGAACAGCTACATATCAGAACATGCCTGTGTCATTGTTTTGGGCACAAGTGCACAAAATTTTAAAATATAAAGCAAGTAAGATAATGACAAAATACAAAAAAATACAAAAAAAAAATCATATTTGCTTAGTAAATGAAAAAGTAATATGTTGGCATTGGCCTGTTGCCCCGAGGAGAGTTACCTCACTGAAATCACTTGTTTAATGTTTGGGATGATGGAGCTAAAGCCACTGTGTGAAAGTTTTCAGACAGAAAAGAAATTCTTCACCTTAATACAGTTGACATACAGCAATTTCCACGGCGCAGTCTTTGTTCACACTCTACTGGGGTCACTGTGGCATGATTTCCCCTGTGTGCTCTAAGTGTGTCCATTTATATTGTCAGAAACGGAAAATCCTGTCATCCACTCTGTTTCTGTAGGAAACCAGGGACCATGTTACACTCACACTGTGATCCTCTATCTCATAAGACAGAAATCACACAAGGACTAAAAGTCAAACAGGATTCAGAAGGTGTTCATTGGAGATGCAGTGCCTGGCTACCATCAGAGCATATTCCACCTGTCTGGGTAAAGCTGAAAACGTAGAAATGTCAGTGGGGCCCAAGCCAAAAAAAAGCATTTATACAAACTCGGGGGGGAAAAAATTAAATAAAAAAGTAAATCAAAGATAAAAGTAAAACATAGTAACTGCTATTTTATAATACACAGATTCAAATAAAGGTTTTTCTTTCAACCAGATCCATTCCCAAATAGTGAAGCAGCCCAGATGATGAAGCACCATGATATCTGAGATCTGCTGCTGTTTGAGAAAAAAAAAACCTGCTTCAATTTAAAATCCACCACTTTAACTTAATTACCATAAAGTCATTAATTAATGATAACATCACTGCGTAATGTTGACTGCAGTTACTCAGAGATAAATGGGGTGGTTGATAACGTCAGGGGACTAACCCCTAGTCTCCCAAGGAAAGCTCCACGCACTATGAAGGTCCTGCTGATTCATATTGCACCACTTCAAATGTTTCTACCACATCACAACAGACACAGCACAAGGCTGAATATTCCACTAAGCTATCCACAGAAATACTCCAACGATGCCCTCTGCTTCAGAAATGTTCTCTTTCTAATGATACATGGCAGCCTTTAGGGAACTAATGGAGTGGACCTTGGCTGTTGAAGGGCAAATAGCATAACCATGTCAGCAAATGCATGCAATGCATACAAATAGCTCATATGGAGGTTAACCTTGTAGGTTTTATTCGGTATATCATAACTGAGTCATTTCATAAAAACCATTAGTAAATCTGATGAGGGACGAGGAAAAAATATTTCCATGTAATCGCAACGACGAAACGTCTTCAATAAAGAAAGAAATGCAGTTGCCTTGACTAAACGATCACCTGATGTAAACGCAGTCAATAACTAAGACTATCTGATCGTTTGTAAACTGGACAAAATCAGATCAGTCAACAGATTCCCTTTAAATCAGGTGGAATGAAGAAAGACAGGCAGAGAAGGACCCCCCCCCCCCCTTGCAATGAAGAATAAAGTAAATCCTCAGCTCTCAGCAGTTCGACATAATGATGCGTGGGCCCGAATTATCCTCTCATGGTTGATGACAGGCAGGGCTTGGTAGACACAGTCTAGAATGAATGGCTGCAAGGTGGTCCAATTTCTTTTCTTTTCGAGCTAATGAAAATGAGTCTGGCGGCAGACGGCCTCGACGGACGGGTCGAGGCCGCTTTCGTTGTCGTTCATATTCATTTTACAAAAGCCCGGTTTCTCTTTCACAGATTTCAGATCGGCATTTTTTTGTTTTGCAAAATTCCCAAATTTATGGGGACAAATAAGGAAACAAACGCAGGTCCTTCACTTGATGGATTTGGGAAAATTCAAGGGTTGATATTGTCAGCTTAAAGTGAATGAATGTCACAGGCCTACCATTTTGTTGTCAGTTAAGCTGCGTTTGACGACAGGCTGCTTGAAAGGGTTTGGACGAAATTCTTCCTCGTCCTGCACAGTCAGTCGAGGGATGGCCGTCATCGGGCGAATAACCCCAGGCTTCGTCTGGACAGAGTTGGAATTGGAAAGCAGACAAGAATTAATCCGCATAAGTGAAAGCTTAACACTCTCGGTGTAGTAATTATAGAAGTCGTATCAGGTATGCTAACGTGAACAAATGAGAATCAAGTGGGAACCTTTCTAGGATCCATCTGCTTCCTGTCCACGCTGCCATACTGGTGCAAGCTGCTTAAAGACGCCTGAATAAAAAAACATGGCAGAAAAACATAATTGTAGTTATTAGTGTCAGTCACAGTAGTGTTGGAAAACTGATAAAAGAAAGCCAGATAAATAGGCCATCTGTTCTAAAGGAGCCTCACTTAATTTAACAAGCAATCATGGAAATAATGGTTGTGAAGGGGGGGGGGTTAAATGCTGATAATAGTTTTTGTCATGCTCAGCAGTCAGTACAATCATTCATTGCTAATTAACTAGCTAATATAGAGTTAAAATTAAATAAAAACAAATCATTGGGTGCTTCCATAATAGAGCCAAGGCAACACATCTGAATACACCTTTAGAAAGTATAAGTGCAAATAGATGGATTCAAGTATTTTCTGGATTTTTTCCTGGGGTATTTTTGTGTGTGAGGAAGAAGTCCCCAGTCCCCGCCATAGTGGTGCGTAGATAATGGGTGAATTTTCATTTTCCTGTGAACTATCCCATTAAAGACAACATTTATACTTTAAGGGCAAACTCTCTGTCAGTTCTGCCTGAATCTCGGTTTAGATCTTTAAAGTATTCTTTTCTTTGAGGAGCTTCTGCAACTTCAGCGTTGTCATGCAGCTCAGTCCTGTGACACTGAGACTTGTGAAAGTAAAATGAAAAGTGTTTTTTTGTGTGTTTTTTTTTTAAAACTTGATCCTGAGGGGATATGTTTTTTGTTTTTATTCTGACTCACATATTTGGTTTCCCGTCCCAAGGATTTTGGAAGTGTAGAGTTGTTCTGCAGAAAGAAAGGGGAAGAAAGAACTGAAATTAAACAGCCCAATGAAACAACTATTTTGGTGGTAAAAATGTGAAAAATGACTCGGTGAAAACCGTTCGGTGAACTCACAGAATAAATCTGAACTTCCGAGATGAAAGGGTTAGAGTTAAGGGTTAAGTTCATTTTGTCATTGTGTCAGTGTTTTATTTGTTTTCTGTGAAGCTGACAGAGCTACTGCCTCTTTGTTTCTTGTGTGTGGCTGATTCACATTTCCATCACGCCACTCCTCCACGGCATGAATGACAATACACACACACACACACACAATTTCCTCTTGTCCTTTGATGAATAATGTACGGATGTCTTTTCATTTCTTGTGCTGGTGATTATACAGTCAGGATTCACTTTTATCCCACTTCAAGTTTATGTTCCAGTTAAAAGCACGGTACAGATTCCTCCACGTTTTTTTTCCTTTCCCCGGTTTTACGCTTAGTGTTTTATCTTTCTTTCATATTTTACTCATTTAATGTTATTTATCTCACTGTAGCTGCATGCTTATATCCCTAATTTTGACTTCAGTCATGTTTACTTTTCATTTGTCTTTAGAATTTCAACAATAAATACAACTCCAATAACAACCAGTTTGACACACTGGTTAATACGTTACAAAACGCATAGAACATCTGCAATCCTGTATTTGTTTGTTTGTATGTTTTCTGAAGCAGCATGTTTTACTCAAACATTTAATTATATTTACCATTACAGCTGACAATGTGTATTTACCACCCGCCATCACCTCATAAAGCTAAGGTCACTAAAAGTTATCGAGAGCAGGCTACGCTTGGAAATATGCAGCCGACACATCCCACTCCCTCCCATCAGCCCTCTTGTAAAATCTATGTTGCAAAAACACTTTAAGACAGACAGGAGGGATAAAAAGATAAAAACTGTTTCAAGAAACTTTGAAACTTGTTGAATGAATTGATGTCCTGGACCCTTCCTGCAGCAGCTTTGGCATTTTCCTTGTGAAAGGATTTGTTCCCTAGTTTCAGGCCGACGTGAGAAGGGCAGCAATCTCCGCATCTGACATCACCTGAATAACTGTCTTCCACCAAAAATGTCAACCCAGAATTTAAACTGGGAAAACAAATGAGTTGTTGTTGCTACGCTCGTTTCATGAAGATGAATAAACAGACTTTACCTGTAGAGCAACACTGGGAGTGGACGACCTGGAGGACTGCAGTACCCATGGGGGGGGGTTGTAAAGATGAGTCTGTTAATTAACCATTTCAACCAATACGTGTTTAAAATGTTTCACTGAACAAACTCACTGCCGGAGTGGAGTTCGCCAAAACCTCATCAATAACTGCATAAAGTTCCTCAGACTGTTGGCGGAGCTGAGCCGGTGAGCACATCTGCAGAGAAGCACAAAGTCACTCGAGTGACTTACTTACTTGCGTGTGTGTGCGTGTGTGTGCTTCTACCTCAGCGTGAGTGTCTGCAACACTTCGGTCCAATCCGACACCTCTACCCAGTGAGTCACAGGGACTGTCCTCTCTCTCGACCTGCTCGTCGATCGCCTGTGAACACAAAGCGTAACGAGGGGATTGAGCTCCAGCTCCACACCGCTGCTGCTTTCTTTTGATCGTGTGCTGCTCCTGGAGAACATTGTGTTCATCCCCTCGTGGATTCTTCACTGACGCTGCTCCCCTCACCACCGCTCTATATGAAACTTCCTGCTGTGTGAAAAACACAACTGTCGGCTCAGGTCGCCATGATTTCATGTTACTTTGAGCCTCGTTTGACATTTCTCTTTTAGTGAGCTATTATCCACAGCCTGCAAATCCCTGTGGAATTGGCTTCTCATCACTCTCTAATTTTGCCTGCCACCTTTTTAAATTAACAGATAAAATTGCAATTCTATGTAAATCCAACGTGATTGCCGAGCTGAGAATAATCTTTTTTTATGCAAAACCCCAGTTCTCTTTTACAGTTTAAAATTGCTTTTTGCATTTTTTGCGCTGCCCACACGCTGTAATGGTCCCAATGACAGCGGCATTCCCTCCAGTCGCCTCACCACGGCTTCACACAGCGGGACCATTTACAAGTTGAGTTACAGTTGGGATTAGAATGGAATAAGTGAACTCACCTGCTGATCCAGCAGAAGGGTGTTTGTGGGAATTGCAGCGAGGGATTTGTAGCTTAACTTAATCTTGTTTATCTAGAGTTGACGGAGAGAGAAGAGCAGGCAGTGAATAGAAAAGCAGTGTTGGAAAACACTGCAATTTGTCACACACACTCAGGCTGTCTTTGTCAGTTTTTATCCCACTGCATCACTTTGTTGGACTGCTCTTCCTTTCACTTCTCTAAGACTCAGCTTTTCCTACAGGCAAGGAAACCCTGTTTGAAATTTATGTACATTCCCCTGCTTGCACCAGATACATTGAATTCCTAATCACAGAGCTGTTGTGCTTCAAGCTGTACGTCTGCCCCAGAAACCGCTGCTGCGCTGATCTCACGACGGCTTCCCTCTCGCTTCTGACGTGTCAGTCAGTAGATGAAAGACGTCTGCAATGTTTAACATCTCTGCAAAGCCAAGACCTGTAGCATCATTACGATTATTTTTGCAAATAAGGACCGAACAAGTGAGGAGGGCTTTTTATATCCATGCACCAAGGGGGTTGTGCACCACCCCGAGTGGGCGTCACGTCACAGAGAGCATATGAATTAATGTCATGCACGTGGCAATAGCGTGACTACCTTTCTTTTTTTACCCTCCCTGTCACTGCAGTCTGATATTCCGCTACCCGGCCTCGGGGAGGATGTGGCGGAGCGTGGGGAAAGAGAAGGGGACGGGCTGAGGTCTCTGATTAGTGGAGCAGGAGAAGGTGTAGGTGTAGGGGAGCTGGCGGGCGAAGGCCATCCAAGAAAACTGATGGGTGTGTAGCGGGAAGGGGACAGGCACTCAGCTTTGTGGGAAGCCTGCGACGGCGCCGTGGAGGCTCTGGAAGCAGGGCAGCTCCTCTCTGACTCACACCTCCCCCCGGTGTTTTGTAGACGAGGGAGAGGCGACGCTGAAGTTGTGAGAGTGTGTGCGTGGGGCAGAGGAGGCTGAAGCAGAGGAGGGCAGACAGGTGGAGAGCTCAGTTTTTGAGAAAGCAAATGAAAACTTGAGAGAGATGAATTCGACGGGTGATTCCATTTCTGGGGCGCAGAGTTCTCCTGCTCGTCGAGAAGTTTCGGAGACGGAGGGAGGACATTTCTAAGGTCTTGGCCCTTGAGGCGCGCGTGAGTGTTGCAGGCGTTCACCTCAGGCGACTGGGAGACGGAGGTTTGTGCTTTTTGCAGTTTTTCAAATGTTCCGTCGCGCTCTGCTGGAGAGAGAGATTGGAGGTTCGAGCCAAACAGAGGCAGTGGAGCTCGGGATAGTTTCTTCACAGGTGGGGGTGAAATAACCTGCTCCCATCTCGGCACTCTGCTCGAGCGGCTGTGCTCGGAGCACTTTTTTATTTGCGTTTGAGGGCTTGTTGTACTTTTGAGCTCCTTTGACTGCACAGGCAGAGGAGCGGCGCCGCATCTTTTCAGCTCAGGAACCGGTGTCTGACTATCTATAGACATGGATGAGGAGAAGCAGGAGGAAAACTCCAAGGGAATGGAGGCCACGCTGGAGGCCGCCGAGCAGGCGTTACAGAAGGAGAGGGTCACGGGGTTAACAGGCCAGCAGGGGGTGTAAGGCCTCTGGAGAGCGGCAGACAGAACAGGAAGACGGCCTTTTCTCAGGATGGCAGTGAGGAGGGAGAGTCTGGTTAGAGGAGGCCGGTGCCGAGGAGGAGGAGGAGGGGACTGGGGGCAGATGGAGGAGAACAGGCTCTCACAGGATGAGAAACAGGTCTGAGGGATGTGAACCAGACTAGAGCCGGGAGCCAGAAAGTGCCGCTTGATCTGGGTGACAGAGGGCGTGAACATCCCTGAGCGGACAGACGAGCAGGGGGACGCGGTGTGGCTGAAAGAGACAGGGGAGGTCACAGACGACGGCTGCGTGAAAGACCAGCAGTTGTCTTTGTCCGAGACGTCTGAGAGCAGGGACTCTCTGGACGAAGCCATGGTGGGGAACAGGTCCGCAGAGCACGTGGGGCTCGTCCTGTCCTCTGACACTCTATTTGCACAGCAACCTGAGCTAACCTCAGCACGTCCAGAAGTATCGGGACACTGCCGCTGGGAAACGGCCCTGTGTTTGTCAACAGCTGTTTCCATAGACGCCGTCCCGGCAGCGGTGATGTGGGGTGTATTTTCAGGCTGGGCGCTGACTGAGGGGGAGGCTTCGGTGAGAGGCAAGCTCATGTGATCCTCTGACGGCCCCAACTGAGAAAGGAAAATAGAAAGTAAGAGTCTTTCTGCCGTAGCTTGTAAATGACAAAGTCAAGCTACAGTTACTGAGAAAGGGACATTCTCTTTCTTAAAGATTAGAGTGACATCGTTTTGTCAGTAGTGTCTGATTTATGCCGAGAGAAAGAAAGTTCTGAATCTGACGTTGTACCTAAATAGAAGAGAATCAAGAAGACCTCAGAAAACATCTTGGTTTATTTGCATTTGGATGTATTTTTAGATTTCGAATTCATTCATTTTAGACCAAAGTTCCAGGTGTAAAGTTGCCTCGACTCACATATACACATCTTTATTCCAACAGTGTCGGTGACAGCGCTTTACGTTACACTGTCACTGTTGTACTCACTCTGTACTCTGTCTCCGCTGGGACTGTGCTTCCTGCTCCTCCCGCTACGGCGTCCTTGATAAAGACGATCTCTGCATTGAAAATGTCTCCTTTTGACATGGTCTCTGCGCTCCTCTTCTCGTGGGACTCAGCGGCGTTCTGACGACAGAAAGAGTAACGAGTGTCTTGAAGGAACCGAGCAGTGAAACTTGAGAAATCTTGAGGTGAACCTCAGCAGCGAGCCTCCCTGAGCCCAGCGGTGGGCTCAGTTTCAGCGCGGCCGCATGTCCCCACACATATCATTCACATGGACACGCACATGTCCCGCTAACACTGGGGTTGTGCGTGCCTCATGTGCAGAGCTGGACGGCCGAGGCGGGGTTTGTGTTTGAGCCATGTAAATAAGCAAGATGATATCTTCACAGCTCAGTCCAAACTGGCAGCCACCATCTGTGCTGTTTATCTATTTGTGGGGGTTTTATTTATGTATTTATATCCGTGTTCGCGACAGTGTCTTTTCCATGCTGCCAGAGGACGCTGCCAGCATATTTAAATCCTGCGCGCAAGAGTCATGTTTTGCTGGACGATATGGCATCCAGCTTAAGTTAAGTTTAGCCATAAATTGCTCGGGGTAAAGTTTGAATTAGTCAGTGATAGCTCCTTGGCGTCCTTTATAAAACGTTTCTATTTCGCTGCTTAGAGCCGTTAGTAACACCAACGCTGCCAGCATCACAACACCCTTTGCATCCTTTGATTGTTCGGAAAGCCTCATTTTAAGACTTCAAACACAATCACTCTCCTGTGCCATACACACTACAGGCTGCTGATGGTTGTCTGCTCCTGACAGCGGCTCTCCCACCTCATAGACTTTGTAGATTTAAGCCACTATATCACCTCCTGGTAACATATCTATTAACTCAATCAAACACAGCTTGACGTGTTTTATGAGTGAAACTAAAGGAATTAAGCTTTTAAAGCAGGATTAATTGTATGGAACTGATTTCTGTGCAACTTCAATTTAGATTTGTGGGGACTGCCAGTAATCTTAAAAGGTTTGGTTGGATATAAACACTGTATTTGATCAAAATAAGATGTATGCTATTGCTCCAAAACATGATGATTCAAATGATAGTGCTTTACTATATATGCACAGGGTCAAATAAAAGGCATATCGTTATCAGTGATAAAATGGGATATTAAGGCGGAGCTAAAAAGGGTTAGTGCTAATGGCACACATCATATCTGACATGAACCCCCACTATGTGCTAATTATGAGAATATAAACATGAGAGCATCTCATAATGGCAGCTTTTACCTTTCAAGTGACATACTCACTGACTGAACTTTGACAATCTATTTAAATAAATGAATGAGAGTCATCAGGTCAAAAGCAGGTGCGATAAGAACTCATATCATCAACAGTAACTAACAGCACACAGAGTTAAAGCTGCACAAACTGTCTGAAGCTGATGTCAAGGTTTAGATTATTGTAGTATATAATTCGTATATGATCATGTAAAATGCAGATCCTCCTTGGCTTTGGAAGCGTAATGCAGTTTTTACGACAAATACTTCGACATCACCAATGTGCAGGTTCTGTCTCCGCTGTTTAATTTCCCTGTCATGCACACCCAGTCCTCAGCTCTAATGAGTCAGACACCACAAGGCGCAGTTGCAGAGTTCTTTTGCAAAATGAATTACTCTCTCTTTCTATCAAACTATTCTGCCTTTCCTCCAAACTTGGAAAATAAAGTAATTTATCAAAGAAATTAACTTTCTGAAAAGTTTTTCATCAACCAATCAATAAAGCCTTCTGCTTTTCTTTCCCTGAGCTCCTAAGGTCACCCAGAGTACCAAATTACAGGTGTTGTTGCACAAAGTCTTTTCTGTACTTGTGTTTTATCACACTGGGATTTTGACTTTAGGGAAAAATTCTTTATAAATTAACAAAGCACGAGCATAATTTATTCTTCTTATATTCCTCCTGGCAGACAGTTCTGAGGGTGGTTGCAGTTGCATATCTGCTCACCTGCTCTCACCTCCACTGTAAGAAAAAGCTTTCTCATTTGATGCAAGCTAATGAGGCCGGAGGCTGAAGGATTAATGTGGGCCATGCATACAAACAGTTAATGTTATTAGCAGTTAACAAAATCTCAGGGTAATGTTACTGATATTCTGCTAAAAGACTCAAGCAAGAGACTGAGTAATGCTCCAAACATTATTCCAATTATACAGACCCTGCCCCCGCTGAGAGTAGTACTAATCTGTCATGTGCATTTACAGCAAGGTGTCATTCTCATAATCCTGTACTGTAACACTCGTTTAATAAGAATGGCACCCTGTCCCCACCAAAACACAGCTCAGGACGTTCAAAGTACATGGATCACATTTCCTGACTTGCGAATCGGAGCCTTGCAGTTATGAGTTAATCGTATAGGACGTATACGTGACATGATCAGACACCCGGAGAAACCCCCAACTGAGTTTAATCAAGAAACCACACGTGAGAAGAGACACTGTGACTTAAGTGATGCTCCTGCTCCCAGTATGACACATCACACACAAAACTCTGCTTTCACAAATGTGATAAATCTGCAAATCCAATTTTGGATTTTGAGGAGAAAACACCTGCCGGCACTACAATAAGACACTGATGTGAAGGCCGCTAGCACAATTTGCTTATGAATTGTTAATTGTATTTAAATGAATGCAGAAAGAAATGAGGTGAATTCAAACCGAGCGTTGAGCACACAGAGACAGAATCATACCCACTGTGTATGCTGAAACACTGGGGCGCTCAGAGAATTGCAGCTGTGCGGACATATGTAGTTTATATCATGGAGGTTGGCCATTCCTTTAGGTAAAAACAGTAGGGGGTGGGGGAGAGGGCCTGGGGGCTAATGGTGCCACCCCCCAGAGAGAGAACCTTTGAAGTCTCATGTTGGCAGCCAGGGAGCTGACCACATGCTGCAGTCGGCTGTCCCACGGCACCCAGAGCCGCATCGCTGCTGCGATGTTGATGCTGCATGAACATAGCGCATTAACGCCCTCAGCAGCTGAAACCTCTGTGGGTGCACATCACCCAGCGGGATGACTGTTTGCTTTCAGTCCGCTGGCCGGATATTTGTAGTTTGTGCACATTAAAGTGGTTCTTACATGAAAGTTTAGCTTGAGGTCAAAAAGGACGAAAGTGAATATGAAACAGAATATGAAATATGTGTGTTTTCTGTGATGAGCTGAGAACAGAAAGGTGTTTGATATTGATAACTACATCTTTAAACAAGATGTCCTCATGTGTCCCGATAGAATCCAAGACCAAAACAAGTATGTAAGTGACTGACTGGTCTTAGATGTTATCAGCTGGGCTGGAGGACTTACTCCAACTCATGAGCCAGTACTGCAGTCGGTTATTTGGTCGGCTGGTCGATTGGTCTGCCAGTCTGGTGGTTAGTCAGTCGGTTGGTCATTCTATTGGTTCAGTGGTTGGTTGGTCAGTTGATTGGTTAGTTGGTCCATCGTTGGTCATCCCTGTGTCTGCAACAACCAGGAGAAACAACCATTTTTACAACAATGAAAAGGGACATAACTTAGTGGTCCAATGACACAACAGAAATTACTTTAGGTGACAAATCTTCATGTCCTCAGCAAAGTATTCTTGGTGGACGGCAGAAGTACACACTCTACTGAGCACCACTCTAGTTTTTCCTATTTCTGACGTCTTTTGCACCATCTGAGAAGTCATGGATGTAATTGCCAAAATGCTGCAGGTTGAGAGTGGGATTGATTCCTCTTCTGCAGCTAAGGTGTGTCCTTTAATCTACTGAGGCCGCTGAAAAAATAACTGGAGTCCTCCAGAGAGAAACATATAAATTGACAAATTTTAATTTCTGGCTCAAGGGCGTACACATGCCTGTAGTTTCCTTCTGTCATCAATGAGAGTTGTCTATTTTTTTTTTTTTTTTTGATAAATGGTTTTGTCCATAGTCTTTATTTACAGTTCTCTCCATCATCCCATGCTAGTTATTTTGTCTCTACTTTTCAGTGTGAAACCGAGAGGCAGAGCTGGATTCATCATTCTTCACAGAGATGAGTGAGAGTCAGACAGGCAGGGCTGGCGAGTGAGTCAATAATCCTCCGAAGTATAAGGGGTGACAAAGTTGATTAGGAAAGAGAGTGATGCCAATCATCACAATGAACACACACACACACACACAAGCATGCACACACATTACGAGATGATCTACGAGGAAAACTCAGTTAGCTGCAGTTAATTAACAACATCCTCTGTATCCCTGAAATAAAAGCAATCATCCTGGTGTAAATGATGACAACGGGCCTCGCAGTATTACCACGTTTCAGTATTCAGGCTGTGTGCTGGTGCCGTACCTGATTTGTTTTTCCCGTTCGTGCTTCAGATCCCTCCTCCTCAGTGATAGTGCTTTTAAATGGTAATTTCTGCACCACTGGCACAAACGTGAAAATGGGCTGCCCAGATGGCACTCCTATTGAGACCTATAAAACAGAGAGAACAGGAACAAAAATCTCCCCGTCGCACACATGAACACATGAAACAAGTTCACTGAGAAGCTTTAGTAAAGAGATCATATGGGTTCTTTGTAAGTGGTTCAGTCGCTGTCAACACTTGAACTTTTTGCTCTGAATATCACTGAATTTATTACTCAAAATATCTTAATTCCTTCTGCTGTTGGACAGTTTCTCTCATCTCACACACACACACACACACTTGACAGTTTAGCACCCTGCAGCTGAAAGCCTTGACACGATCAGACTCCATGAGTTGTAATGAGCTGCAATTAAATCAGCTCATGTTCTCGTCTGCATTTTACTTGTCTGCTCCCTCGTCTCAAATGAAGACTGTGACCAAAGTCGGTTCCACTGCAGATATTTAACCCATAACTGGACGTGCAGCCACTGTCACAGGTTCTGCTCTTGTAGCTTCCACAGATTTCTATGACACACACACTGGGGAACGATGGAACAAGAAAGATCTTGAAGGAGACGGCAGACCACCCAGGCTGAACAAGTCTTACAAGCCATGGACTTTTGTAGGCATCTCTTAGTGATAGTCATCTTGAAGGAAATGAAGCTCTAAACATCCATATTTCTGTGGAACCGTGATATGTTTCCTGTCCCTTTACATTAATCAAAAA
This sequence comes from Pseudorhombus dupliciocellatus, assembly GCA_016785235.1. Classification (NCBI taxonomy): domain Eukaryota; kingdom Metazoa; phylum Chordata; class Actinopteri; order Pleuronectiformes; family Paralichthyidae; genus Pseudorhombus; species Pseudorhombus dupliciocellatus. Next base: position 1,397,098 of record JAFBJW010000258.1, read on the forward strand.
GATGGTAACCCATGTGTGCTCTGGAGAAGAGTGTCGAGCCACGGCATATGTTGCAAGGGCTTCAATTTGTTAAGGCGGTGTCACGGTTCCAGTGGCAGTTTGGTTTAAGTGGCATCTTTCATCGTCTGGATTTGGGGGAGCATGTCTTATTTATTTGCAGAAATCAAGGCCCACACTTATCAAAAGTGCTTTCACTGCTCACCAATCTCCTCTCCAAAGTGTTGTCGGGGTCATCTGCAAATTGCAAACCAGAGGGGAAGGGCTCGGAAAAAATTCCCTCACTTATCAGCGAGGGTAATTGTAGCAGGGGCTCGACCCTTTAAAATGCATCGCGCAATCTCTGCCCATCGATGTCGCCTGACAGAGAACTGGGTTGTTAGTTTGTGTTTCACTGCTCTTTCCAAAGCATGTGACGGGATACACGTGGGCAGAAGATGAAAGGGCAGAGCCACAGAAACATTCTATCCGACGTGTTGATAAATTACAGGCTTTTCTTTCAACTTCATTTTAAGCTGTGTTAATCGTGGTTCGTGCTGAAGCTGTTCTGAGAAGCTCAACAGGGGACGTCACAGTTTTCTGGTTTTCTGATCAATATCTTGTTCTCTTTCACTGAATTGGTCAATGTATGATTTCAAGCTCGATGTTCGGGCTCTATTCTTCTACATGTGAAAGAAGGATCCTTGCCTGCTGATTTCAAGTGTGGGCAAACAACAGGTGGAAGAACAATGCTGCCACATCTTGCTTTGTCTCTCATTGTGTCCGTCAAGCTTTATAAATATAATATAAGAATAATATTAATGATTTATGCACACGTTTCTTTTAAACAGGCAAATTCGAATGTTGAGGTTTTGGCATAAAGGTCCCATACTGAGACTTGGAAAAGCAGTAGCTACAGAAGCTCAGAGAAAAGCAAATCTGTTCATGTGAGGCACTGACACTGAACCATAGATCAAAGAATAGTGGCTTCCATTACTATAATGCAGTCTCGCTTGCTTTAACTTCCATAGCACAAGGTTTCTGTGCTCCTCAGAATAAAAGCCAGTTTTCATGCGGCTTCCTTCTACACAACTGAAAAGATATTTCACGTCAGTGCAGAGGACAATTTGTGTAAGTCTATAGAGGGCATAGTGGAAGGTTATTCATTGTATACTACATCCGCTGAACAACACGTTCACAGCATAGAATGCCACAGGTCTTTTGATAAAATGTTCAGTGCATCAACAAATCAGTTTCTATGAGCCTGTGAAGGGACAGGGTATTAACAAAGAGCAAACGAAATACATTTGCAGCGGCTGAGGATTTCCTTTCTATGAGGTGTTTCTCATGGGATTCATTCCGTCCACTGGGGGGGCTACAGCTTCACCTTGACTGTTACCAAGGTGGGTTACCAAGACACTTGATCGAAGGCTGCAGTTTGGGTCAGGATAGAACACAAACAAATGGTTGCATCCAGGAATTCATTTTCACTCTAGCTGCAGTAGGTCCACCATATTCCTTAAAGTATCCCGTGGAACCTGCTGTCATAGCTGCGAAAAGCTTCACTTTGACTTTAAAGGGCAAGGATGTACCCACAATAAAGACACCAGGGAACCAAATATAAATAAAGAAGCATAACAAATACCTTGGCTAAAAATAATCACATGCCATCTTACAATTTTTTTTTATGTTCATGTGATCGCCATGTTTGCTTGTCCTCTGTAGTCATAGCAGAATGCGTTTATACTTGCGTAAGGTTAAAGAAGAGCATTTCCTACTTGACCAGCGGAGCCCTCTTGAATGTTAAACTGCGCTGAGTGTTGCCGAGGTCATTCCGTCCTCTCGGATCGTATTTCCAACCACCACTGGCTCGCTACATGTCGCCTCAACGTCGTGTGTGTGCGCTCACTCTGTCATGTCTCTTGGCATGTCGTAACTGTCCCCGAGACGGAATCATTTCCTGAAGCAGACCACCCCCGGCGGGGGTCTGTAAAGGGACACTCATAAACAACCGGGAAACAGAAAGTCATGTGAATGAACGCTGTGGATGTTATTCCCTCTCCCATAGGGAATAACATCCACAGCCCCATATTATGCAATTTAACTTTCTTATTAGTGATGAGAAGCGGCAACGAAAACATAAATCCAGCAGCTCTGTCTATTTTCTAAAGATTTATATCAACAATCGTCCCTGTTTTTCTGTTGATGAGACCTCAGTTTACATTAAGCATATAAGCCACAATATTTCACAGATGGTAAACTCAGTGTTTCTTAGTAGAAGCATAAACAGTTGGGCGTGCCACTTAAGTTAAGAGTTTAATTACAGGCAAACGCACAGCCCCTCCCTCTGCAGGAGATAGAGCAGGGAAAATATAGCTCGGTGCCAGCTGCTACCGAGAACACGGGGTTATCTCTCCAGATTATAAACAAACGTCATGATTACGAGGCTCAAACACAGAGAGAGAAATAAAGAACAAAAATGCACACGGGAACAAGAATTATAATGGGGCCTTCATATCACGTAATTGAAGTACACGTATGTGTGATGTACATGCGATGCATACAGCGGTCATAATATTAACAATCAGTCTCATGTATTCTGTTGTGCATCCAAATAGTTTTAGTAACCATTATTCATGTGAGTGTGACAGGGAATCACAGGCCAGGTATCAAATTGCTGCATGAACTGTGTGCATGTGTTTATGTGTGAAAGCCTGGGAGGTGGCACTGGGTTGTAAAGGTCACGACAGGAACGTGGGGTGAGGGTGAGATTAGCTGGGAGGGATTATTTAGTGTTGATAAATTAAAACCAAATTCTTTCAATGGTTTCGTCGTCCAGAGTTTAAAGCCAGAGCCAATCTCACTGCCAAGGTCAGTGGAGACAAAGGTTCTCCAGCAAATGTCCCCAGCAGGTAGAGGTTTGTATTTATATTACAAAAAAAACTCCATTCCCAAACCATCCTTACCTTCCCTTGACTCCAGCTGTCCATTTCAAACATCCTCCATTCATGTGTCCAGGCTTCAGAGAAAAACCTCTCCTATGCCTTCCACTGGTTAGCCGGGCACACTCGGGCAGCAAGGTGCGCACTTTTCAGCCTGACTCATGAAGTGCATCCCTGTCAGCGTGTGTGTGTGTATCCCCTCGCAGATTTCCTTTTATAGACACATAATAGCCACAAATAGCTCACAGACAGTCAGCCTGTGGGGCACCAGTAACAATGCTCACACTGGGATCCCCAAGCGGCACAGCACTGTGTTCCCAGGAAGGTGTAAGGTCATTGAAAAATGTCAGCCAACCCCTCCCCCTCCCTTCCATGTCTTTCATCCCCATAAATGATTTAAAATGTGTGTTTGGTCAGACACACAATGACCGACATGCAGAAAACTGTTTTCTCTGAGCTGAGATTTAAACACTGGGAGGTGGAGATAATTGTATTGATCGGGTCGAATATCTCCACCATGCAGGGACTGGACAATTATCATCTCATCATGATCCTCGTAAATTAACGTTTCACGCATGTTTAGTTTCCACCTTGCGTGGCGAAGCCTGCAAGAGTTGAAGGAAAGAAGGAAGGAAGGAAGGAAGGAATGGGTTTTCAGAGAGATGTGTTTTTTGAAAAATATTAGGTTTCACTCACTCAGCATGAAGAAATAAGAGCACTTCTGAAAAAAATGATAACAGTACACCAGATCACTTGAAGGTGTCAGACTGATACGGCACCTCTCTGTGTTTAGGCAGCTTGAATTAAATTCATCGACTGAGTTTCTCTCCGCCGCACATCGACTTCTCTTTTCCCTTATCAGTGCGGGGAAGCAGACCTCTGGACTGGATGCTAATCCTTTAAGTACACTACTTTCTTCATTCCCGTCACAGCTGCTCTTGTCTATTTCCAGCCTGCAAGCCTCCCCAATGACTCTCCCGTCCCCCTCCTCGTCCCCTCTACCCACACACACACACACACACACACACACACACACAATCACAACAAGACAACTGCCTGCACCGCCAGACTCAGGAATGTTGCAGTTTTGTTTTCATTCTGAGACACAAATGGTCAGTTAGCACTTGACAGTGTCTCAGATGTAAATATATGAACACTTCAGTCGTCCAGTGCTGAGTGGTTTCCACAGCGACGAGCCCTGAATCACAGCCTAAAAGCACTAAGTGACTGATTGTCATGTAATCCCTCTGGTTAATATCCACCATGAGTGGAGGTAAGATTTCGCTCGTAGTTGATTCTACTCGAAATCTTCCGACTCAGGCTTGATTAGAATGTGTCTGCTTGAAGTTTGTGTGAGCATAAGAGTGTTCAGATGAGGAGGAGCATGCATGCACAAGCCATAGTAGTTGTGCTGCCATTTCATGTTAGAAATCTTCCATTTTCTGGAAATGATTGAGTCGCTTCTCGTCATGATTTCTGTCACTGCTGAAACAATTCTCCAAACTGAGGACAGACCCAGCTTGGACGAGGAGGACAGATGAAGAGAGTTGCGTCCCCACAGACCGTAATGAGGTCATTAAAAAGCGCAAACTCACTGCCCGCGGAGGAAGAATTCACTCATTTCACTCATCTCGCTTCTCGCCTCGCACTCGGAATATTTCAAAATAGTTTTTCCTCGGTTGTGAGAAATCAATACTCAACATACTTCCTGTATTTCACAATCAGAACTGTGAAAATACTTTATTTGAAAACAGGTGTTGTTTTTCTTTACATTCTGAACCACCTCAGTAATCTTCATTGGGGATGTGGCCTTAAACAAGTTATTCATCATCGTCCTCTGCCGACTGAGGCGTATTGAATTTTCAAACCCCTCAGACAGAGTCTGCCAGTGGCAGCAATACAAAGGACAGCAGTTAAAAGCCCACATATTTTATCCAGCAAGTTCAAGCAGTGGCCTGAGTTTCCTCCCTTGTGCTGCATCATCACTGCAAGTTTCAGCATCTTTGGACGATCTTGTCTCTCATCCTGGGTTTAATTGACACTTATTTTACCACCAGCTGTTCTTGCTGTAATTGATTATTTTGTTTTATTTTGGATATTCAGTTTCTTATTTGTGTTTTGTTGTTGTCTTGTTGACATTTCTGAGTTAATGATTAAATAATTCATTCTTGCTTTTTCTGTTCTACTTTCCAGGGCTTGTGTCACGATGGCAGCAGGTGAAGAAAAGACCCCTCCCTCCTTGTGAGAGATCCAGACACGTTCCCAGGTCAGATGAAATGTATAATGTTGTTTCTAAAGTATTCTCGGTATCTGCCTCAGGGACATCCGTGGGGTTGTGGACGTTATCCACAGTATCTGTATCCAAACCCAACGCTCTCTCAGACTGACTTTGAGTTATTCTTGGAATTAAGAATCCTGAAAAAGAATTACTGTATGTGGAAAACATGGAAACACTGGGGTCTGGCGCCAACACATTTATTGCAGCATTTTCAGTTCGCCAAGAATAAACACCAAACAGATTTGTCTTACTGCTGAAAGAAAAGCCTCTGTAAACAATACATTTTGACTTCATTAAAAACAACGCTTACTGTGAAAAAGTCCAAAGAAATGAAATCACACAGGGCAGATAACGACATCTACAGTTGTACATTCTAGGCTTTGGATGCGGGAGGATAAATTCCTTCAGTGTTTGTCGTTCGCAGTCATTTGTGCAGACCATGAGTGTGAAACCAAACAGCAGATGTGGACCGGATTCTGACTCAGGACTTCCCGCTATGCTTTCTGCCACTGGCCTTTTATCTCAGCACAGACAATTAGAAAAAAGTTTCTGGGCTTCACACTGTCACGGTCCTTTGCCAGCACGTCCACAATTTACAGCCTAACGGTGTGAGGTAGAGGTAGCCAGCAGCATTCAGCGTTTAATTGAGTGTGTGTAACAGAATGGCATACATCTTATTTCTACATTACAGACCGGTTTGCTCAGGCTTTTCTGTTCTGCCTGTTATTTAATGTCATCAGATACTAGTAGCAGCAGTTGAGAGTGACAGACAAAAAGCTTTGTGATGGCAGTAAAACACACCCAAACCAAGTTGTCCTCACATTAGACCCTCAGCGACGGCGTCTCTGAAAAAGCTTCCCCATTTAAACAGCAACAGATCCTGGTCATAACAGTCTGTGTCCTTCATGTCCACGCCTGGGCGCCGAGGTCAGGGTGGGAAGAAAGCGCCGTCGTAACAGTCGGGGTGGACGTGTCTGTCAGGAAGGTTAGAGTCATGCAGCTGCTCTCTGCCTGGTGTCTGTATCAAGAGCTCTGCATCTTCATCTGAAATAGAGGGATGAGTGAGGATGATCCGCGGGATCTGTCAGGTGATTGCCGGGCAGGGAAACAGAGAGGGAACAAACACGTCAATCGTCACACGATATAAAATCTGAGAAAACTCATTTCGTATGAGACTTTGTGTGAGGAGGATTTTCTGGATTTCAAACCGGCTACAGTGAGACTTATGACTCATGTGATTTATGACTCCAGCAGTCTCTGTCAATTCAATCAAGCTGCACCATATTTCTCACACTTTGAAATATCAGGTCTTCACCAATGAAAAACATTCCAACTCACATTGTTAACAAATATGTGGGGGGGTCCCCAGATCCCTTTGAATGCTTGAGCTGATAAGCACTGAGCTATGTGCTTACCGTCATCGTGTGTTTTCCAGTTTGACGATCGTCTTTTTTAGAGAACGCCTCTGCCTCCAGCTCAGATAAGGTCCTGTTCAGGTCTCCTTCCAAATCAGACTGAAATAAAAAGACAGACAGATATATTAAAACAAACATCACACATTCATGTAAGATGTCTGTTTTTTATTGGCAGTTCAATCAGATGGTTTACTCCCTGCTGTCAGTATCAATAATACAGTATAGGCTGATTCAACTTGTTATTTTACGTAGAGTCTGAGGCAAAATTTGTGGATTTAAGTGCATTGTTTGTGCTGTGATTTGTGTAAACCAACCACGATGCCGTTTCCGTTGCAGATAACCCCCTCAATCTTCTTGGACAAACACTCGTCCGCGTTCTTCATCTTCGGCTGTTTGCTCCTCCGGCCATCACCATCCTGGCTGCAGAGCTGTCGTCCAGTCACGTCCTGGGGATCCTGAGGCTCTTCCGGGTCACGTACCCCTCGAGGTGGCGGCCTCTCTCTGATCAGTTTCATACTGATGCAGCTCCCGGCATTCCTCAGGGCGCTGACCGCCTCATGGTGGGTCGCCCACTGCATGTTGAGGCCGTCCACCTGGAATGACCATGGTCGCATCAAAGACTCAGAGGTCAGTAAACAGGAGCAGGAGTCAGAGGTGGAGAACTGACACACACACACACACCGTCAATGGACATGTGATTAACATTGATTTTCCTGGAGACGCAATCTCAACCCTAGCTACCTGTTGCCTAAACCTTACCCAACCCTAAATTCAAGCCGTAAGCTAAACAGTTTAGGTTGTGACAGGGTTTAGGCTAAACCCTGTCGAACCCAAACCTTCATTTATCAGCCTCTCAATGGCTTCAACCACGAAAGGAAAGTCCCAGCTGAGTGGTCTCGTGATGCCCTCTATTGGTTAAAAAATAAATATCATTTTGAAGTAGATGGATTTACAGTGAGGTTCCTGTGTATGCAGTGTCCATTCATTCTACAATAATTCTGTAGTGGACTAAAATATTCATGATGAAAACAGATAAGAGAAACCAATCTATACGTACCTCCAGCAGTCTGTCTCCAACATGGATTCCTGCCTTCTCTGATGGGCCCCCTTGTGTTACTCTGGAGATGAAAATGCCCTGAAAGGTAATTGATAAATCAGCCTGAGTATATATGGTGATACAAACACAGTCAAAGCAATGCGTGATTTTTAGAGAAGGCTGCTGCTGCTCATGATCCTCTCTCTGGCCAAACAAGCACATATATTGACACGCTGATATCGGCCAGTGGCTGCTCTTACCTCGTCATGGTCTTTGTAAGGCAGTGAGCCTTTCCCTCCAGCGATGCTAATCCCAAGACTTCCCTTCTGGCCAGACACTTTAATCTGTAACTAAGATGGAAATTGTTTCATTACATTTAAAAAGGCAGAATTTATCTGCAGCTCACACCTGAGAGCAGCAAAGAAACAAAAATTCAATTAGCAACCACGTGTCGCAATCACTCTCCTGCAGCGCCCGGCTGTGCAGCCCTGCAGGGGTCATTTGACATTTGGGGTGGCGGAGGGGTAGTGTGTAGTTACTCTTAATGGCACTTGGGAGATGAGTGATTCCTGAGGAGCAGATTCCAGGCACCCAGTATTGGAGGAGGGCTTTACATTGTGGACGGGGTCTCCATGGAGACTGGATGCAGCATTAAGAGCTCCACGATGCTGACATTTCCTGCCCTCACGTGTCTCACATCTCTTGTGGCGAAGGCCTCGTGGCGGGGTGGCGGTGGTGTCTGACAGCTGGGCCGCACCCTCCTGGTGGTTAGAAACAAGTGGAGGCTTTTACTGTCTGCAGGACGAGTGGAGCCGGATACATCAATTTGAAATGAGTGATTTCTGAAGGATGAAACATTCAATTGGATCTTTTGCTGGAACAAACGGTTTGCTGTGGCAAAGCTGGAATAAGCAGAGGCTTCCAACAGGAGTTGATGACATTGTAAAAATGTTTGGCCCCAAGACCTTGACTGGGTAAATTAAAATCCTGACCTCCTCTGGTTGCTCAATATCCTCTGCATCGTTCCCAGTGCCGGAGCGGAGGCCACACGCACCGTCGCTGGGTGGGAACGTTTGAGGTCCCCCCTGGAGACTCTCTCTGCTCGCCACCCGGCTGCAGCCCGGGGGGGCCCGGGTTAGACTGCTGGTCCTGGGGGGTGGTTTAATGTGAGGATTTCTACTCTCCCAGTGGAAGTCAGGGGGCACCACCTGTTGCTGGAAATTTAATTTCAAAGTGATAGCTTGAGGGAAAGAACCAGTGATCAGTGGTAATGTGACCTGGTCATTGGTAAGATAGGATATGAGAGGAGAGCCACATGTTTTTTTTAAGCTGATAGTGGAATCTTATTGAGTCCCTACAAAAACAGACACTGAAAGAACCCTGTCGGACTATTCAATTTGCAAACATGTTCCGTGCACCAGAAGTCCTCATTTTTTTTTTTTTTTTGTTAACTGTTTTGAAACCAAAACAGAAGCTGGATCCCTCAAAGCACTTTCTTTGTTTCCCTCTCCGTCTCTCGCAGGATTTTGTCCAGATGTTAATAATGTATTAATATATACAGATTAGTACCTGAAATTGAACACTTGTAACAGCCATTCAATAAAAATAACAAAATCTTACAGGCATTGGTATTAAAATAATATTTCTAAATAGCTGATAATGTCAAGGGAATCTTTGTTAAATATCAGGTTGCTGATCATCAATGGCTAATGAAAAATCAATCAATTGTATTTTGCAATAGGATGAGCACAAATGGATACAAACATTAAGTAAGTACACACATAACTGTTCAGTTACTAACATACTGACAACATCAGCAGCATCAGTACACTCAGCACATGCAGGGCAGACAGGTCATATGTGGCACATGCTGGTAAACATTACAGAAACATCATGCACTGCTGGACACACAAAACAAGAGATGGGGGGATCAGGTTACGGAACATCCAGCTTATCAATATATTATTTAGCCTATCCATTATTTTGTGGATAGTGACAAAGATCACACCAAATGTATTGACATTTAAAAGTTATGTAAAAGAAACTCAACTGATATGACAGTCTCGTTGGCTGACTCAAATTGAAGGAATAACAAACATGTTGTTTGGTGTTGCACTCATTTTATTGATCAGTGGTTAAAAACTCATCCAGATCTTGGGGCTCGGTGCCCATGTTGAGATCCGTCTTGTGCAGTTTGATCAGGAAATAATTAAAAACATAAAAACCAACACTTGAACCAATTTTGCTGGTCCACTTTTTTGCAATCAGTTTAAAACAAAAATAATACAACTTATCGTGTACCATATAAAATGAGAAGAGGATCTGAGAAACACTGAGAAGTGCATTAAATTGGAACTTCTAAAACCTGCATTTTAGTGAATGTCGCCCTTATGGTACAAACCTCGCTCAAAGGTTATTCGTAACAGTAAGGGAAACCTTTTCAAAATAAAATAGAGCTGGTTTTGGCATCTATTTGACAAAATATGGCAAAGCAGTGAAGCACAGCACATATAAATAGAATAGCATTTGTTATTTCTGCATCACTACATTGCAGGTGAGTCTTAAATCCAAACTTAATTATTTAAATCAAATATTCATTATCCAAAATAAAAGTCTAGATATTTTACACATAAACAAAGAGGATCCAAGGCCATCCACTCACCGGACGACGGTTTGAATAAGACATTAGTGACTGTGTTTGTTCATTGCTTTGATTTGAAAAAGAACACCAAGTACCAAGTTTCAAACTGAGGAGAAAAAAAGTTTGAAAATCTGAAACTAATTAAGAAAATTACTATACATTTTATTTACATCCGAGCTGCCGAAAAGTATAAAAGTATCAATATACACAAAAGTCTATACAATAATCCTTAATCAGTAGGTCCAAAAAAACGTGTGTTTCTTTGTGTAAAAATAAGTATTTACCCAGTGTTTTAAAAATAGATATAGAACAAATATATAGATAATACATTTAAGAAAGTTTGACCATATTATAAAGACTTATAATAGTGCAACTACCTAATGTATGTTTTTAAAAGAGGCATTTAAATATAGTACTGAATCATTAAAATATCTTTTAAAAGGAGCATCTCTGTGCAGATTATTGCTGTGGACGTTCATTAAAAAGAGGAAGGCACAGCAGCCCTGGTAGACTTTCTACACAGGACTGGTGATGGAGTAAGGTTACAGGCATCCCAGGGTATAATCAGAGGAGGGGGAGGCCACACCAGGAGGTTTGTGGGTAAAAGAATAAAAGGAGAGGAGGGGGGCTCCAGGGGGCTGTGCAGGACAACACGGTGACACACAGGAGGTAAAAAACATTTCTGAGGTAAAAAAATAATAATAATAACGGTCACACAGACGTGGTCACTCTGTCTGCAGCATTATTGACCTCGTTTTTGTTGGAGTCCAAGCCTTTGGCAGCGTTCAGGTCATTGCGGACGTTCTCAGCCACTTTCTTCATCGACTTCAGCTCGCCGGGGTGAGGCGTGGCCCGCCGCAGGAGAGTTCCCTGTGGGAATGACAGATTCACATTATTATTAACAAGTTCTCAATTTGAGTCTAACAAGTGAAGTGGGTTATTTTTTAATCATTATTGTCTTCTGGAGCTCGCGCTCTCACCTTATCATCATCCTCCTCTTCATCCTCATCCAGGAAGTGAATGGCACTGATCCTGTTCACGGCTTTGTTGTCCCACGTGTCGTCTGCCATATCATTCACCAGGCTCTCCAGGGCTCCGAAGCGGGCAAGATTGTCCGAGCCTGCAGTTGTTGTTTTGTTTGGAAGAGACAACACAGATTCATATTGCTGGAATTCATGCATGCACAAAAAGTGAGTTGTTTGTTGAGGTGAATATCTTCCAGAGATTCGAATTAGAACTGGTTGCTTCTCTGCCAACTCAAGAAATGAAAGCTGTCCCATAACCCAGCACTTAGAAGAGAGAGCCTGAAACTGCCAGATCACAGTTTCAAATCCCAGCTTAGTCACAGGCTTACAGCAACGCAATCTTCCCTGCCCCCAACTTCAGTTTCAGCGTCACACATCTGACCTCCACCCATCTTACAGCTGCATCTCTCCCACAAGAGAGGAGGAGAAATTAAATGAATAAATAAATTCACTGTAATGTTTTTTGGTGGCGAAACTAATTCATTTTATTTCCCCTAAGATAATCTTTGAAAATCCAGGCTACAGTGGTATGAAGCATTTGAGTCACAAACACTCCAAAGATTTATATGCGAGTCTGTGGCTGACAGCTAAGGAAAAAGACATTACAATAAACGGTCGTATCAGGCAGAGATAGAGCTGGCCCCTCGGCCGCATCGCTACGCCCAGTGGGCGAGCTTTTAATGGCAGCCTGCCAGCCGCTGCTGCTAAGCCTCTTTAGCTGTCCAATCCACCGCATTTCTGAAAAACATAACCAAGGAGGGCCTCAAGGGACAGGAGGGGGCCTGATCTGTCAGAAGTGCTGTGATCCCTGGCAGGACCTCGTAATCAACAGATACTGCAGGGAAGGATCAGAGGGCACTGTACATACTGTGCTTCCCCGAGCAGATCATGTGATAATGTCACCAAAACTACAGGGCACTAAATAGGCGGAGATGATGCAAGAAGTGATGACAACTATTACTCAAATGTCACAGGGCTGGCAAGGACTCCTTTCCATGTAGAAGAGGCCTGACACATCAGGAGCACGGAGACACTGATCTTGCATAATAAACGTGACATATACATGTGCAAAGAAGCACTGCTATTGAACACGTGATTTAAATATCCACTGCTCCTGAATTTATGATTTGGTTATTTAAAACCTGTGTCCTCTCCTTACAGGCATTACCTTTATGGTCCGATTCACACGGCTGCTGAGGCAGCAGCACGCACGTGAGCACCTTCTCGCCTGACTCTGGATCCTCGTCGGTCTGGAAGGTGAGGAGAGGCTGCGACTGGTTCTCTGACAACCACAAGGCTTTCAGTCGTAGAGTGGTCAACGACATGGGTAAGTGGATGAGCCTGAGAACAAAAGTAAATCAAAAACTGTAAAACACTAATAGGTTCTTTCACAGCAATGCTGTGCTTAAGATCTAAAAGTGTGTGTGTGTGTGTGTGTGTGTGTGTGTGAGTGAGTGAGACACTCAAGCCACAACAATTTTCAAAGCCAGTATTGGCAGAGAATCAGAAACAGAACAAGCTCTTACTGAAAGTTAGTGAGTAATGTATTGCTATATAATTTCATATTTGTCATTTGTGCTTTTGCTGAGAGGTTGGTATATGTCAACCATATCCCCAGCGTGTTGCACATGCAGTACCTATTTCCAGACACGTCGAACACGTGCAGTTCTGTGGCCTGTGACAGCTCTGACGGTATCCTTGTCAGTCGGTTCTCTCGTACGCAGAAGACATTCAGACTGCTGCAGCCACCAATCTATGAAATGATGGCAGACATTATGATGAGGTCAGGAACAGTAGTGAAGCAAAAAAACATTGATCAGGAGAGGCTGTATGCAGGATCACAAATGTCTAGGTCAGTTGCTTCTAAAAAGGTTGAATGTAGTGTAGAATCATATGAAGTAAATCCTGACATTTGATATAAGGACCAGAGTAAATGTGTCTGTGCATGTTGTCCCAGCATTAGTGATCTCAGTGGCTGACTAAATGTCAATAGACAGTGTCAGCGGGACCTAAAATTAGGAACAATTAGTCCCGGTAAGCAGACAAGGCAGAGACTTGATGGTGCAGCTGAACTGCAGTTGTAATCTATTAATCTGCTCAGGAGCAGGATAGCAGCACATTCATCATGTTAAAAGGAGCAGGTTAAGCTCATCATCTACGTGAGTAAATATGATTAAGCGCTCAATGTTTTCACAGGGCCGAGTAGACTCAACGATAAATTAAGTAGAACGAACAAATAGAGGGTTTGGCATAATTTTTAGTAAATAATAAAATGATTTAATCTGAGTGTGAGCAGGGGGAAAAAGTGCCAAGAGCAGCTGATTAACATTCAATGAAATCTATGAAACTGACCCTCGGGTCAAGTAGCTGAGCAGAGCTCAGATCAATACATGGGCTGTGGTTCCACTATGACTGGTATGAGATGTCATGCAGAGCTGATCTGAGAAAACAGTGACCCCATCGATTCATTATCCAGACCGAGTGTGTTGCACTGTTATTATTCTCTAAACACTGCAGTCTTTGCATCATTAAGACACAGGCTCATTGTACGACGTCTGAAGAAGCCTTTCAGTCTGAGCTTTCAACCAGGCGTGCCCTCGCTACAGCAGACGAGAGGCCTGAAAAGCACAATGCGTGGAAAAACAACCGAGACACTCCAGCAGAGAAAACCCAGAGGACTGAGCACTAGAGCGCTGTTGTTGATCCAACACAGGAACGTCATATCTATCTCACCATCCCTCTTAACTGTTGCAATTAAACAAAAAAGTCTTACTGAGTAAACTCACCTCCTTGGGTAAGGACATTAGCTGGTTTCTGTCACAGTTAAAGTTGGAAAGTAGCTTTAGTTTCCCAATACTCCTTGGCAAACCCTGTGACAATAAAACACATTTAAAATAGGAACAAATATTACTTTCTGTATCATGTTTTAAAAATTACAGAGGAGTATGTCTCTATTTCATTTGTGTCTCTACATGATCTCAGATTTAAAATACATTTTGTCCCATTCATTCCTAAATTTAAAAACATGGGCGCATTCTTTAACATGTGTGACATGTTAGCGATAAGAGAATCAGTGAACAGCTGACACAAATGTAACCCAACATTCTGTGTAACAGCAAACCTGTAGATGGTTCTCTGTGAGCACAAGCTCAGTCAGACTTTCACAGTTGCCAATGCTTTCTGGAAGATAAGTTAGTTTATTCTGATCAGCCTTCAGGATTGAAAGTTTCCGTAGTTTTCCTGCAGGGGAAAATAAAGAAAAATCTATATTATTACAATATTACAAAATTACAGAGTGTTGACAAATAACCTATTAGAAAAACTTATAAAAATATTCCTGGAGATATGCACATTCTTACCAATGCTGTCAGGTAGAGCATCAATGAAGTTCTGAGAAACCAGCAGGTCAGTCAGCGACAGCAGCCCCCCCAGCTCCTCAGGGAGGTGTGCCAGTTTGTTCTCTGACACATCCAGACACAGCAGGCTCTTCATACTGCCCATCTCCTGAGGTCCAGAGCATATCGTTACAACAATACCGCAGCTTTAGGTTTAGAATTGAATCACTGCATGGAATTTATAATGAGACAGCATTGAGGCTTTGGCCACATGCCGTAAATAAGTGGGCTACAAGACAAGGCATTGATTTCCTTGTCACACGTATTCAGTTTTATTGTTGAAAGTCACCACATGGCGTGTATGATACTTCTGAGAGAAAATACATTGTGCATGCATCGCTTACTGCAGGTATATCAGCCAACTGATTTCCATCCAGCCATAAGTCCTTTAAGCTGACGAGACAGCCTATCGACTCTGGCTGTGTGGGAGGAAGAGATGCAGAGAGGGAGCCAGGAGAAAAGAGGAGACAGGGACAACAAAGCAGACATTTAGTCTTTTTTTTATTAACTTCAAAGGTATGGTTCACACACAGCAAAACATTTCTAAAATGAAATTATGGCTCCACAAGTCTACAACATACTAATCTTCACTTATATATTTAAGGTGAATTGTAATTTCCGCAGGGTATCACAACTTTGGTGCTTTAAGGCACAATGGAGCCTGCCTTTAAGTTATGACATTTATTGTATGCAATTGCTGCTATAAAGCATCTGAATTTTTTTTGATTTGATAAAACCTGAGGAATGAGGTCTAACGCAGATAAACAGCTATTTCAGCCCTCTAGTCTGACTTTGCATGATCTGTGAGTAAATCATTCACCATTGGAGTTAGACGGCTCACATAAGATTACAACTTAAAACCGGAGCTCAAAGCAGATGGTCCTCCTCCCATCTGCGTGATAAGAGGTGAAAGCTGTTCTCGAGGGATGCTAATCTACTTGGACATGGCAAGAACAAGGAAATGAGGGGGAAAGTTTTATTCTGCTCAGTTTGGCCATGAGTTATTCCTCTCACTGAAATAAAACACAACACTTACCAGGTTGTATAGTTCATTATTTCCTAGGTCAAGCTCTTCAAGTCTATGGAGCAGAGATAGTGACCTGAGGGTGACAGATGCGAGGGAGGTTAATTTATATATATGGCACATAGCTAAACTAGTAGTCAAATAATATACGAATACTCACTCTGGTAGGAATGTGAGCAGATTTTCTCTGAGTTCTAGTGATACCAAATTGGAAAGGCTGTAAGGACGGACAAAAACAATTATTATTATATAATCATTATCAAACACTCTTGAAACTGAGCACTGAGAACAGAAGCAGCAGTTACTCTACAACCTTCACTCACTTCTGCTCTGACGCAGACAGACATCACACACGATGCTCCTAGATGTCTCCAAAACAATGATAGCAAAATAACGCTGTGTAGCCTACATGACAATCAGATATCAGAAAGCGGAAAGTAGTTTAGAGGTGTGTCACTGTTATCAGCGTCATTAAAATTGCAGCAGCATAAACAGCGGCTGCAAGCTTTAAATGAAGAGCAAGATGTGTTCAGGACAGTGTTGTGAATGGAGGCCTCAGTGTTGTGCAAGTAACCAATTACTGGAATTTTTATGGCAACAGTCACAAATTGCAGAACAAAGTCCATTGTGTTGATGCCCTGTGACTGAGGAAAAGTTTCTTCTTGCTTGTCATTTTGCTGATTACACATATCAAGACAAACACGACAAGCAAGACATTTGCTAATGACTTGTTTCTGAAGCCTTCAACGTTAAAACGAAAGACCAAGTGAGACGAAGCAGCGTGAGATGATGGGAGTTCATCTTCACCACCGTGAAATGACTCGGATCAAATCATTTTCAGGGGTGAAGTATATTTCACATGACACAGCCAATAGTATTGAATAAATGTGATCCATTACAATTGATGGACAGAGGGGGAAAAAAAAGACAAGCAGTGTGTTTTGATCATGTGCCCTTTGCCCTGGAACTTAAAGCACAGACTGGTAAAATTGATGGACAGACAGGAGTAACACATTGTTTTTTGACAGTCTAATGAAGAAGTGGCCTATAATTTCTTTATCTAGTAGGTGTGTTTAAACCAGGTATCTCTGGCTGCTTTTAGTCATCTTTCTTCATGTCTGTGTTTTTCCATTTGGCCATGTGTCAACATCTTGTAGCACAGGCCGTCTGAAATCTGGTCTTAGTGATCAGCTAAAATATTACTGTGGATACAATTTATTTTGGGGGGTTGGAAACCTCCACCTCCCCCCCACCCCCACCCCACCCCCACCCCTGGAGATGATTGATGTCATTTAAACCCTTTAACATTTATCTTATCCTCATCTAACAACCCACAGTGTTTCTCCATCTGTGTTAGGGTTTTCATTACATTCTTCTCTTGACAGAGAGCAGGCCTTAACTCACAGCGTTATGTAAGATAGATAAATGGCATATGTGGGGCACATGCTGTGCTGTGAGGAAATGGGTGAGAGGAGATCCTCTTGAACTGTCGATGACTTGGTCGGGAGGGAAATTGAATGAGTCTTTCAAAACAATGTAAATCAGATCCGTTTGTAGCCGTTGCCATGGCAGACAACATGAAGGATATGAGAAATGGGCTTTGTTAACTAAGAAGAGTGGAAAACGTATTTTTCTCAAAAGAAGCATATTTTTGTTACATTTCTTTTTTGGGAGTAAACGTGAAAACTTCACAGAAGTGTTACTGATGACATTTCCAAAATAATATTAAGCAATATCCAGAGCAGCCAACTCTAAATCTTTATTAAGTTTGGTTTTAAAAGTGTGTTTGAAGTTTGTTTATAGATGCTCTATCACAAAAATCTATCAAGTGGGCTGGGTCTTTGATAATCCAATATAGGTCAGAATCCTATTTATGTCTATTATCATGCTGTATAGCATGACAATACGCCTAAAAACCTATCTGGGCAGTATAGTGTTGTAAGTCATGAAAACTCAAAACAAATTTCGAGTCAGGCTGTCATCATCCCCCATTTCTACATTATCTCTGAGAGGTGAAGCAATAACAGTTGATTTATGGCACCATGACAAGCTGAGACAAATTTGTGTTTAGTTTAGCTCCAGCAGTGATCTAATGGTTAAAATATGCCGTACAGACCATGGCCAAAAACCCTTTAAACAAGCTGCCGGACAACTTCACAAATCAATGTCAAAAAGTGCCTTCAAACAGCACCTCAGTTGGGGATCTTAAATGCTCATCTGGAGTGGTAGGTGTTACCTTGTATTGACTTCAGGCCAATAGTGATTTATCAATTGTTCAGAGTTATACAGGTATTAGACATATCAGGTTCCAATGAACATTTGCTTCTGCCATTAAACTATGTGGAAATGGACCGTGCACTTACTTTCCAATGTTATCTGGAAGAACTTGCAATGAAATATCATTGATGGAAAGGCATGTTAGATTCCGCAGCTCTGGAAAGCTTTCAGGTAACCTGGAAAATAAACACAGTGGCCACCATGTCAGATTTCAGCAGAAAGGTTCATCTCTTTACACATATAACAGCACAGATGGATTTCTACGTTTATCCAGCTGGATAAAGTCTGTACGAACAGTGGGGCGTCTCACTTCGACATTTGTGTTCACACATGCATCACCTCCGGGGGGAATACAGAGGAACTGCGGAGTTCTGTGCACGTCTGAAAGCAGCTGAAGTCTGCTGAAATCGTAAGCAGTGTTGAGCAAGCGTTTATCACCGCTTTAGGCAAGTCAGTGCACTCAGGTCTCCTAAAAAGGGATTACACGTAGCCGCTCCCACTCCCATTTCTAAGTGAATCCATCCTGACTATTTTCAAGAAAAGATATAATTGCTTGTGCTCTTTAGTACTGCAGCATGGCCACATGGGACCACTTAGATGCTGTGGTCTCCCTTTGATCTGTCACCGCAACAACTAGAGTAAGTCTGCATCCTTTGAGCTCTGCTTATCTATATTTTGGTGGAAACCACTAATGTGCGTGTAAATGCCTTTGAGCATATTACACACATTGTGAGTGGCTTACTACTAGTCTAGTATTACTACTCTGCAGAAAAAATATTTTGAACGAACTTGAGCCAGAGGAAATCTATCAGTAAGTTTTAATAACTGACCAGACATCACCTGCAGCCCGCTGTTCTTAGGTAAGAGCTTTATATAAACTAAAACCTACTGGCATAAGCACCAAGTCCAACCACTGAATTTCAAACTGGAATTAACCATCAATCTTAGAATTGCCTTTACTAACACAGACAATGTCATCACAGTCATATTTCATGATGCTGTCAAGGTGTGTTTCTAAATACAAGACAAAAATAACGAGGAGCTGAGAAATATCATAGAAATGTCCTTTGTGAATAGATTAGATTAATTTATAGCTGAACAAAATGACATCATACTCTGGGCCACCCACAGCTGTGACCAAACCTTGACTATGAAACTGTTAAAACAGTAGGAATGGAAAACTGTGTGTGTGCGTGAGCTTGTGCGTGTTCTGTGCACTTAGAAGGTATTGAACACCACTGCCTTTCAAATGCTACTCATTGGTGCTTCCTGAACTAGCAACGTGTTTTTCACCCCTACTGGGGTGTAGATGAGACTTGGTCTCACCCACACAACTAGAACTACACACAAATCTGTCAGGGAGAGTGTGTGAATGTTTGTAGTGGGAGCAACTACAGCAGGGGAAGATTCAAATGTGCACACTGAGGACAGTGGAAATATGAAATACTCTCCACAAGAAGAGAGATATTTTTAATGTTCAAAGTCAGTTTACTCAGGAGGAGCTCAATGCTTATCAAGAATAAAAATCAACAAATGTGAATGTACGGTTTAGCAGTGTTCTTGACATGTGAACACTGACATGCTACATGACTGATAATTTGTTTTCCTTTAATGAACAGTGAAACACATGGTCTGTGGGAGTACCTTGTTAATGGATTTCCACTGAAATCTGCCACTTGGAGAGCTTTGCAGTGTGAAATGCTCTCTGGAATTTCCATAATATCTGAAAAACAGAAAATACACGTTACACTGCAATACTTCCCTTCAACCACACTCTTATATTCCCACATAAATACACCACGCAATCAGCAGTGGTTAAATTATTCAGATCACTGTATGCTTCCACATAAACTGGACAGTATGTTGAATTTCCGCACCTTCTTTTGGTTTGAATCTGGTTTTTCTGTCCAGCCACATCTGAGAGCAGGCTGCTGCTCTGTGGCAGGAGAACTCTTACCGCTGTATCTGAAGGAATATGTGCGAGTCTATACAAACAGCTTTGGATAGTCACACTAATGCAAACCATGTTTTTGCTTTGTGATTGTTTCATGCACATGTTTCACTAATGAGGTGTAAATCTGTCAGTGTCGATCAATTGGTGAATTTAGTGCTGCCTGTATAAGCACATTCCTGCAAATGGAAAAAATATGGCTGTTTTCCCTTCTTACCATTTCGAGAGACATCCAGTTCGACCAGCTGCATGAAGTTTGCTATTTCTGGGGGAAGCCTCTGGATCTCGTTGTCACTCAGGCTGAGTTTTCTTAGTTTCACCAGCTGGAAAAATTGCTGCAAAGAATAAAAAGAGATGCATCATCAGTAAAAAGCTTAAGTCACTCCGAAACAAATATCGTGTTCGAGAAGTAGCAGCATACTGAAAAAAAAAGGTATAATTTTTTTTCCACCTGGTTCTGTTTCTATGGTTAAAACTAGTCCACAGTCCCACAAGCAATTTCAACTGGAACTATGATGGAAACTGCAACAGGTCTGATGTGAATATAAAGAATATAAAGTAACTCATCTGGACTGCAAGCAGTCTTCAAGAGACTGGGGTGTCTCAGAGAATGCTTGTGAGAAACAGGAACCTTCTTTGTCTCCTTAAAATTCATTTGTTAGACAAATCCACATCACACTTCACTGAGAATCCATTCCCGAATAATTTGAACAAACAGGAAAACAACTTATAGGACAGCTAGGCTACGGGCTGCTGTGCGGACACACAAATGTCTTTGTTGTCAGTTTATGAGAAAGAAAGTTCCAGTTGGCACAAAGCAATTATCACATGCATGTACTTGACGCCCATAACAAGAGCAGGCAGAGCCCTGCTGTGGTGGTGGTTGAGCAGGTAGCTTGCAATGCTGTTTCAGGTTTCCCTCAAGTTTTGGAATAAACAGAAAACAGTCAAACTTCCCCTTTGGCCTTTATGCTTTATTTGCTGTTGCCTATTTAAGTCAGCCAGTTTCTGTTTCCCCTTTACGCTACCTATTGCCTTGCTCTCAAAGCTTCATGTAGCTGCCACCTCATCAAAGGAACAATGCATAGAAAACTGACTGGTATGAAGATGTATTCAGGTCGGCACTCATAGGACTGGTTTGCATCTGCCTCGATAAATCATTGAGCAAATGTTTTTTAAAAGAATCAAGATTTAAAATTGACCGACAAGACACCAGTGTCTCTGCGACACCTGCCATCAACACATATCTCCTAATCCTTATATTGCTATTACCCCTGACATGTCTCACTGTGGACATTGTCCGAGCTACAGGAAAGGCTGATCATCCTCTGTGCAGTTTGGTGTAGAGACCACAAATGCAGCTCATTATTGCAAAATGAGCCTCAACTTCAATGCTTTAGCAGCCTTAATGATGCCTGATTGCGCCATTTGAAATGATAGTTATTGCCACCAATTGTATAAGTGCTATTCTTCTGGATGCATAATGTGGGTCTGGTGATAAAAATCTGTGACAGCTAGACTTTTAGGCAGCACATAATGAAACGATAATCTTATTAGCCTCTGAGATCTCCTGTTCATCTTGTGTCTTGGGTGTAAAGGAAATTTGAAAAACATGTTTGCATTTTAAAAACTCTTTGAGACGCATCTTATTGTCCAAGAAGCATGTCCACAAACAGATCACATTTTAATAATGTGTGCACAATGAATAATGCCCAAGAGTCCAAAAGTCAAACTCCACCCTATTACAAAATGCACGTGTCATTCCAAGGTCTTAAGAAAGTTCAAACAGTCTCTAATCCATCATTTCAGCGAGCAAACAAACCTGTACTCTTACAAGTAATCGCTGTCTGAGCTTTCACAGCTTAACCATCTTGTTTTCCCTTTCTAATAAAGAGACACTGCGAGTGCCGATGGGAATTGGTAATGCTTTACTGATACCAATGCCATTACTGACTTAATCTGATCCCTTAACTATTCTTTAATGGTTTTCTGCGTGGGGAACAAAAGTCGACCAAGGCACATTATCAGCATCAACACCAAGTGCCGGACACAGTAGGATAGAGAGGAAGTATAGCTGCAGCAACAGTCTGTGGCCATCTTAAATGAAAGAGAGGTTTTTGTGGAGCATTCTCTTTGATTTCCATTTTACATCTTGGTCAGAGATTCACTACTGCCTGCATGGTGGTTAATGTAGGACAGTTACCCTTGATTTTGAACTTGCGAGTTGGTTAGAAAGCTGTGTCAAATGCCTCTGTGTACTACAAGTGTTTCTATTTTTCATTGAGGGATTCTTGACCAGAACAGTCTTGTTCATTTCCAGAAAACCAAAGCATTTAGCTACTTCAGCCTGTAGTCTAGTCCTCTTGGTAAATATAAGGAGAAGTAATATATAATCCGTTCTTCAGACGCTAACTTGTGACAGGCTTTGTGACTCCAGCATTTACATACCGACGGAGAGAGAGAACCTGTTAGACCTGTTAGCGTCACTGAGCAACACGCCCCCAACGCTCACCCATGTGTGACACACCAAAACCAAAACAGGCTGAGTCATGAATACATTACCCATTCTCCCAACTCCCAAGTCAATGTTTGAACCTTCACTGCACTGGTGTAAAAAAAACAATCAATTAAACCCAACCCGACATAAATACATGCTTAAGTGTAACAAATGAGTATTCAATGGTTAGTTGAGATTTATTCAACCTTCTCTGTGAGTTTGTGTGGAGATGAGTTTTACAGATGTAAGTGAATCAAAGTGTAGGCAACACAACTCCAAAAATTCACGTCATCTGCATGGCACCTTGATGACAGTTCTTTCATTCAGTAACTTCCTTTTTGTCACAGAGTTTCTCAGTTCAACCACCATTTCTACCACTTTTCACAAACCCTCCACCTTCTAGTCTCAGAGCAGATATTGCTTCTTCTCATGGCCAATGTGTGCAACGGCACCTGCTGATGCTGCAACCAACAATATATTCATTATTGACTCGTTTGTAGATTGTGTTCTAATTTGGTCTTTTAAGCATCCAACCAAACATTTCCAGAACAGTCCTTTCAGTTCGCACGAAATGCAGCCAGTCCACATGCACAACTGTGCACGGACCGGTCTCAAATTCCAAGGAACAACAGGCATTTAGTCTTCACCTCCACATCTTTTGTGCTGCGTAGTTCGACTACTGTTAAAATAAACTAATGAATCAGCTTAAGGGACCTGAATAAAACCAGTACACTACCTCTGAACAAATAATACTTAAAGAAAAAGGAAATCGGTCCAAGCCATTAAACTAACTGGTACATACCTGCTCTGCATGCCTCTGTGACTTGGTCAGCATATTCTTCTTTGTTAAAAAACCACACAAGCTATCTCTCCAAGTTAAACTTGCCTCATCTTGTTACTGTAAAAACACACCTTTGCCATTTCATCTTTGCCTGTTTGCATGTTTTTATCTGCCCGCTGGTTGAAACGCTTGACTTTGCAAACGTTAACTGTGTCAAGGCCCTGTTACATCATTGCCAATACAATAATAAAGTTAAGTGGTCAGCGTTTACTCAGTCAGCCACCTCCGAGGCAAATGCGATGAGGCCACACTTGGAGGGATTCAAAGGTTCATGCAGTCGGATATTTCTTGGGTTCACTCAGCAAGCATTGATGACATTAGTTACATGCCAGAGCACAATAGAATGTTTCTCTTGCCGGCATGCACAAAAATACACCCCTCTATCCTCTAAACATACTTGGAATATTTCTGCACCGAGTTTCGAGAATTGTCAAACTATTGTGTGGATATGTTGACAATGAGTGCACCTGCCAACCACATCCTTGTAGACAGTTTTAACTATGCCAGTTTACTTTGTCAGATGTACTGTGTATGCTCCAAGTGTTGGCTTATGGTTTTATAAAATCTTTCGATTTAGGTCGATGATTCATTGGAAAACACTGGCATGAGTGACAACAAAAAGGATAATGCCATCTTTGTTTTCCATCAGAATACCTGTTCCTGTCTTTTCTTCTACAGACAAAGTAGGCAGTGTGACACAACCATGGGAGGTCGCTAACATTATCTCTGTTTCATCACATTTCTATGGGCATGCCAAGCCTAGAAATGTTTTTTTTTTTCCTGCCGTCCTTTCTTTCCGGTATGGAGTTCAGGCTGCTTCGCTCTATGTTCTCCTTGATGAAAAGCAAGAAAGACAGAGTGGAAGAAGGGGACAAGGCAGTCCCTCAATCCTATCAGCTTTTCATCTAAACCCACCATGGCTTCAGCTATACGAGGTCAGGACAGTTTCTCAAGGCACCAAGTCTGAATCTGCATTCTGTCCATTAGTCAGGAGTAACTGTAAATCCAATATATTAGCAGGTGCACTCCACCCCATTGAAAGTTGCAGTAATAATAACAAACACAAGATACTGAGGCTCTAAAATATACTCTCCAGAGCGGAACTGACACAACCATTGACAACAAAAACCAGTTGGTCGACAAACATTTAAGGAAATATGCTACAAAACCACAAAGTCTGTAATTCTCTCCGTCCCTGAAGCTGGTCCAGGCTCTGGAGTATAAATATCAGAAGGCACCAGAGGTCAGATTGTGTGATCTTGAGCTTCGCACACTAAAGGAGTCATTCTCCTCACATGTGCAAATCCGTTAACTAGTATCGCTCTTAATCCAGAGCGATGGAGTCACTAGTGTGGAGGGTGGCTTTCTGGATCTCCACCTCACCAAGCAGCATTACAAAAATAGAGCCCTTCAATCATCCTGTCATTCAATGTGTCCGGAAATCGTTCCTGGTCTGGAATATCTAACCGAGAGTCAAGAGAAGAATTTTATTTTCATTTTTCACGACGGTCCAGTTGTGAACAAAGATTTTAGATTCAAGGGCACTGGGACTGATTGCTATGCTCATCAAAGACGAACTCTGTGTGAAAATAATCGTGGGCACAGGTATCTGCTTGACAATCACACTAATACTGATGATATTCCTCTGGTGCAGTCATTCATTGTCTTTACTGTTACATTCATATTTTCACATCGGTGATCAGTGGAGGGATCAGCTGACCAAACAGGTTTGCCTGACACGATGTCAAGGCTCTGCCGAGACACCTTGGGCCTGCAATAAAATGTGTTGCATGTTCGAACCCTGACTCTGGCAAACGCGTTGAGTCAACCTGCGGTGGGTGGGGGTGTAGTTCCGGGGATTTTTCCACCTCCACAGTGTTCCTGCCTTGCTGATCTTGCATAATTATTGTCCCCGGGCCCCATCGGACTCTCACGGGATGTGTGATCAGCTCAGCTCGCAGCTCCGTGTCAGGGCCGCTTCCACACGTTACATGTGACCCAAAAATAAGCCGTACCCTGCCCCTGAACCTGCGGGTTAGAGCGGAAGCGGGAAGGGGGGGGGGTGGAAATCTTTTTTTTTTCTTTCTGCTTACCTTGGGCAAGTCCCGGAGCTGGTTGGCATCCAGCAGCAGCTCCTCCAAACTCCGTCCGTAGCGATAAATCTCATCGGGCACAAACAGCAGGGAGCAGTGGCGTTTATCGATCATCTCCACATGACGGTTGCACCGCCACAGGGGGATACAGTGAAACATGACGGGGGAGCTGGGAGTCAAACCTCGGACCCGTGCGATAAACAAGCAGCGAGGAAGCGGAGGAGGATGCAACAGATTGCCTCGGACAGACCGGGACTAGATGGGCCGAGCGACCCGGGCGGAGCGATACTCACCCGCGAGTAAACACCGAAACTCCGGCTGTAAATAACACTTGCTAACGCTCGTCAGCTCGCAGCCAACGCGGGGAGCTCTCTCTCTCCGTCGTGCCCTCACTTTGCTTCACTTTTCGGACACCTGTTTGTTCCTCGTCCGCCACCTCTCTGTCTCTCGGTTCTCTGTCAGCGTCAAAGGCAACACGGGCTACATCTCCGTGTCGGAGGCGGGCGGCGTTCGCGTTTTTTTCCGTCTCGTCCCGGAGTTAATTTCCTCTCCCGTCCAGTTTGTGACCCGGAACATTCACTCCCTCATTCCGATCCTACGTCACCGTTCCAGGCTGCTCCTCCCTCCGGTCCCTCCTCTGGATGGTGCCGTCCCGCACAGGGCCGCCATGCTGGCTCACAGGGGAGCAGGGACAGCGCGGGAGGAGGGCCCCCCAGGCCCAGGGAAACACCCAGTAGGGGGGGATTATTAACATTATTTTTTAAATAATTACATTTGAAATTGTATATACCTCATGCAAAATCTTTGCTCTTTATTCACACTTCAGCAAACCCAAGACTTAATGGATCTTCATCATTTTTACATCTTTTAGCATTTCACCTTTTTTACCTGCAACAAAATTATTAACTATCTTATTTTCTGTAATGTGTTTCAATATTAATTTATCAGAGTTAGAATTAAACAATTAAGCGATTAAACATGTGCAGTATTTAGCCAAGGGGAATCTGCTTCGTGGGTCCCCTGGATATTTGTCTCTTGTCTTGCCTGCAGTTTGCTCAGTTGGTCATCCAGCTTAACCAGCCATTCCTGCCAGTAGCAGGAATGTATCCATTAATTATGCAAACATGTTGAAAATGTCACATCCTGCATGACTATTGAGCTTTCTAGATTTCTCTACATGACAGATGTTACATACATTTCATTTTGTGAGGGGAAACAAATCATTTTTCTCATCTGCTGCCAAACCGGATCCTTTCCGTGCCAGAGGTCAAGGTCAGCTTCATCCCTCTGCTGCAGGGGCCTCTGTAGGTCACACAGCGTCATTAACCATCAGGCCATTTTGCAACCATCCTCCACGGCAATAGGGCTTAGTCCCTGATGTTGAATCTCCCAGCCGTCAATTCCCAGTCTCTTTCATAGAGCAATATATTTACATATTTTGATGCCTTGTATAAATTTGGGTAAAAAAAATCCCCACCTGTAACATAAAGATCATTTTTAATACCTTAAAAGATAATACTATAGATTTTACAAGAACAATAAACAACTCACCTCTAGTGGATTAAACAGATAGATTAATGATGCAGTGGTAGCAGTTCCCCACAGGGGGTGCTGAAGGTTGCAGCAGTGTCAGAACCTTACCTCAAATATTCCACAGCTGTTTCACCTCTGTTCACTAAAGCATAAATAGACAGGCAGGGCCCTTCAAATGAAGATAGAAATGACAAATGGGAAATGGCTGCCCCCCCATCACAATATACTATTTTACAATGTATTAAAGACTTCATGTTGTGTGTTGTAACAATTAGGGTTATTCATGTAGTGCTGGAGGTCAAATTGTTATCCAAATATATTCATTATATCTAAATGTTATTTGAAAAGATAATTAGATGTTTCTTTTTGTATAGCAAAGAGTGGTTGGAAATATTGGTGAATGAACAGAAAATAACTTCTCTCTACATCCTCTAGAGGGAGCCCCACCCCATCAAATAACCAACCCCCTGACCCTGTTTGGGACAAACCCAACCAGACACAAGGAATCTCAAACCAGGTGAATTTGCAGAATTATTGTCCTTTTAATTGTGAAGATAATATACATTTATGGAGAAAACCCTGGTCATTGCCCTCGTGTTAAGGCAAACAACACAGAATGATCTAAGGTGAACACCTAGTAAAGTTAATGAGTGATAAAGTGCACTTCTCCCTCATCCTTCCTGTCAGAGTTTATCTGCGTCCCAGCTGCTTCTTAAACGCCTTCAGGGACTTTGCCATGATAGGAGCAACTCCTGCAAGAACAATACAACATTTCAAACTCAGGGAATGTGAATTGGGTTTTAAAAAGTGTCATATAACTTGTTATAGCTTTCGTTTGAAAAAGCAATTTAAAAACAGAATATCTAAACAGGCCACTCAGACCAGTTTAGAAAAACAACGTCTTCCATAGTCTCTGGTCAGCTTACTTGGCTTTTTGCGGGGGTCTTGAGTATTGCTCCCCCCTGAACTGGAGTTGCTGGACCTAATGGGCTCAGTACAACTTGGCCGCGACCTGTTGTCTTCAACCTTGACACTGGACATTTTCGGAACAGCACAATCATTATCTAATCCAGATAATTGTTTGTAAAAATGAAAAAACAATGCACATAATTACAAAATGAGTCTCCATCAACTTCCAGGTGTCGGTATTACTCCACGGCAAGAGTGACATCCCATGTTGCAACAGTTCACAACAAAGGAGCCAAGGCTGTGTTCGACTAGAACAAAATCAGTTTATCCAGCACATTGCTCCAATTCCTGCCTTTGACCTGTGTCACCCAGCCTTCCCCCATGAGGCTGCGACAGGTAATGACTCTGCTGGTGACTGCTTAATCTGTAGTTAAGATTTTTTATTTAGCAAAGGAGAGGAGCAACTACTAGTCCCACTACAGAGATAAACGCTAAGCAGTATCCCAGTACAGCTCTTATGTTTTTTTACGCTTAGGAAAACAAATATTGCCTCATTTTCATGAACAAACTAATAGACAACTGACAGATGAGCTAATCTGAAAACCATAGTAGATATGTCTATATTTAGTTAACTAAACCTACCTGCACCTGGGCTGTTGAGGCTGCTGTGCAGCAGTTCCATGAATCTCCTGCTGAATTCGTACATTTCTCGGTGGCTTGGCAGCAGTGTGAATAAATGCCATCTTCACCTGCCGAACTGAAGAAAAAAAAACACAGGGGTACAGAATGTATTTAAGAAAAAAAAGCCTTTTCAATCTATAAGAAAAAACGTTTTTATGGTTTATTCTTTTGACAATGGATTTTTACTTGTCCAGATCAGTCAGTTTTAGCTTCAGTGAGAGCACGCACCTTTAGGTTTATTAGAATGTGAAGAAACAATGCTTTTTGTCAGTCGCTGCAGTTTCCTCTCCCTCTCCTCCGACAGCCTGACATACATCTCTTTCCATGATTCATATTCCAGAAGTCTGGAGTCCTTGAAGTCCCTCTGACAGTGTTTACCCCATAAATGGTCTGTCACTCCAATGTAGATCTGAAGACACAAACTGGTTACAGGCATAGTGCTAAACAAAGTTGGCGATCTCTACCCTGAAGGTCTATGACGTAGTTTACTCAAACAAACACTCCCAACTACATGTACTGACCACTATAAGTAAACCTTCTCAATGACACCATTATCTGGTCATAGTCCAGATTTGACACGGTAACATTTTAAATGATCGTTTTTGTTCTTATCATGGTCCATGAACAATTGTCCATGAAATCAACCAAAATGTTTACTCAAATCTACCAGAACCCTTTTGCCTGGGGAATGTTTGCGCAGAACATTATTTGCATGTGTTTCCATTAGACCAGGAGTTTAGGCAAATGGGCCTGTTGATAAATAGCCTATGGCAACAACATTCTATTTCACTTCAGTCAACCAATGGAAAACAACAACAACAACGACATAAATATAGAGAATAAAGATAGATACTGATAGGAACGAATATTCAAAATAACTTACACTTAGAATAAATATTGATTCTGGAGATTGACAATTGAAATAAAATATTGGACTCGACCAATCAGCAAGCCCCACCCCAAAGGTTCTACTACTTTTAGTAAGTACTAATCCCCAAACAGGAACTTATTAGCACATTCAAACAACATGCTCCTTGGGGAGGAAACTAAGATTTTGTGCAAATGGTTTACTTCCAGGAGGAAGCTCCTTCAGGGGAAGCACAGGTCTCAAATAGTTGTAGGAAAACACCAGTGACTTGAGTTTACGCTGCGTGCCTTGCACAGCCCTGGGAGGGGTCTCAGCAGGTGTACATAATATAGTGGCCCCCTGAGTGTTTGCGTCTGCACTAAATTTATTCATCAGTCACATTCTTACTGGGTTGCACTCCTCAATGTGTAGCAGCTGCTCGGGCGTGCACCTCTCCAGCACCGGCTCGAGGATTTCAAACGGGACTCCGCCGGTTTCATGAAGCACTGTAAACAGATCCCTGCACCTAAATACAAAATCCCACAGATCGACAAAAGCCATGATGACAGGCTTCTTTGGTCTTTACTCAACTGCTTATGTTGTTCTGAAGGGTGCGGATACACTGCTGGTACAGGCTCAGCATGGCTGGGAGGAAGACAGTCTTGGCGCCTGAGTAAACTTGCATCTTCGTGTTGAGCCTCTGACCAGTGAAGACGGTGGAATCCTCAGAGACGTCACAGAAATCTGTCTCTTTCTCCACTGTGGAGATAAAAATACAAAGCGTGAAGAACAAAATAAGAAAGTTTGAGAGTGGAGATGTATCAGTGATGCATATTATACCTTTCCTGTTGATGATGTAATCAACACAGGAGGGCTGTTTGCATTCAGGCAAAGAAGCAGGTAAAGGGATAGTCATCAGCTCCATGTAAGAATCCTGAAATGATTGATTACTAATCAATGTGGATCACCACATTTGAAAAGCGAAACTCTTGATCGTAGCCCAACGTACCTGTTTCTGAGAACTAACATTTACAGATAATTTGAAAGCTTTAACATCAGGATGTCTCCTCGTCTCCTCCTTTACTTTAATCTTGACTTTTTTGGACGGTTTATTTGCTTTGCACCGTTTTTTTCTTTTTGAAACATCCATGTCATAGTTCAGGTACGATTCAAAAGACTTGGGGGCCTCTTCTTGGTCAACGCCGCCTCCCTCATCCTCGGGTTTCATTTTGGCCTTTTTGTTTTTGGGTTTTGAACGTTCGTCGGTGAGACCAGCGTTGTGTTCGTTACTTGCTTTCTTTCTTTTTCTCTTCTGGGACCCTGAGCTCCTTGATATGCCTGAAGACTCATCATCTCCAACAATGGTCAGTTTTAAACTTTTTGAGTATTTGTCACTGGCTTCAAATGAAAATGATTCTTTGCGTTCCTTCTTCAGTTTATTTGACTCCTTTCCTGAGCCAAATCTTCCACTGTCAGAACTGATTTTTTGTTTTTCCCTGGAATCAGACCTGGATCTCAGATGAGCCTCCTTTGAGTTTTTGTTCTCTCTTGATTTTCTGTCTCTCTGGTCATTTTTCTTGGAAGCAAAAGAATTCTCCACTTCATCTGATTCAGTTTTCTTTTCCAAGACATCACTTCGGAAGATATGCTGCTCTTCTTGTTCACATTTTGTTGGCTCTTCATTCTTTTCCTGACTCTTGCGGAGAGATTTTTCGCAGTTATTGTTTATATCCTCTGTTGTCAAAGCTCCAGCACCTGGGCACTTTTGGTAGTCCAGTTTGTCTTTAACAGACAATGCTTCCGACACATCTCCTGCGAGGCTGTACAGGGAAATGTAAGATTTATTCTCAAACACATACAAAACAAAATAAAATAAAGGTACAGATAGAACCAGAAAGTTAAATACATGTCACCTTGTGCCCTCCTTGGAGAGAAGTTTCTTCCAACCTCTAACTAACGACTTGGCAAGTTCTCCAGCCTCCTCATGTCTGCGCAGGGAGTTAACGATTTTCCCAATTCCAGTTTCCTATGTGTAGATCCCAGGTCAGTGTGACCAGTAAAAAACTGAATGTGTATAAAGCAAGTGAAAATGTGCAACGTAGACTCACAGCAAGAACATCGAGTGTGATATCCAAATCCTTGAGTTTCTGCAAGATTCTAAGAACCTAGAAAGACAGTATCAACACATCAGCAACTTATGCTTAAAATGTTGTGTTTTGTTGAAATAAATTGTGGAGAAAACCTGACAGGCCAAATATGGTGTTCCTGGTTTAGAATCCTCACAGTTGCTGATTGTGCATTCAGAGCAGAAGCTATGTATGGGAAGTTTACACACCCACTTAGGCTGCTCCTTTTACTGCAATCTATAAATGGACAATGCAACTGCTGGTGGGTGAAGTCTCACTATGTGGCTGAACAGGGCATTCTCAAGCTGTAATTTGGATTTTTTTTATTATTATTATTTTACTCCACTTTGCTCTGTTGAATTTAAATTATAGCCAATTTCTTCTGAACACCTAGAGTGAAAAGTGAGCAAAAGAGGCCTGCGGGGCAATGATGGACGGTTGCCACAAGTTGAACAACTGGAGGGGCTGCCAATTTTAGCAGCAAGGCCCCTCCCCATTCAAACAGCCTGACCCCTGCAGTGAAGCAGCAGCACATGTCTGGGACTGAAACAGATCTGTCAGCCCGTGTCCTCATGTTATCCTGGACACAGGAGGAGCACAGTGGAACTTGAAAACACCGCAGAGGGGACACTGAGCATCAATCCTGTCCATCAGTGTTTAGACCTTAACTCTAGCTGCACATTTCTGAGTAGAGAATATATGGAAATGCTCAACGTCTCAACCAGGCCTGATATTCATAATGACTTATTTTCTGCATGTACTCCAAAGTAAATCCCATCTGTCTCCCAGAGGCTGCACCGTCCTCCTGCTCCACGTGTAGTTACCGTTGAGGGCTCTGCTGTGTCCGCGAGCTGAAGTTTCAACCTCGTGACTTTCTTCGCCACATCAGAGCCGCTGGCCATCACGGTGACGCACGTGCAGACCGTCGCCACGCACATACACAGACACACGCACGCACGCACACACACCGGGCAGCGCCCGTTGATGACATGATAATTATGGGCGGGACCGGCGACGGAGATGATTCACTCATTCATGAGATTTAAACGTGGGCGCGTGAACATGAAGGTGCCACAAAAACATGAATGAATTAATAGAGCGACAATTAAAAATTACCTTTAGATCCCGCATTGGGACATATAATATACACAATAATAATACTAATACTTAAAACTATGCTGCTGCAACACAACAGTATGCCCCATTGTGGGAATAATTACAGATTGTCTCATTAAAGATATAGAATAGTAAGTAAAAACTATTCTGTAAAATATGTTGCACAGTAATAGTGATCTGAAAACATGCACAGCTGACAAAGTGATGCTCCTCTACTGTGATGCCACAGACCTTTGACACAGTGAATGGGAGCCGTGACTTCGAAAGTTTTCCGAGAATCACTGTTTTAGACTTCTGTGAGTGTTCTGAACAGAATTCATTTGAGCTGATAATGAATTGGCTTTAGAGCATGCATGACATCATAATTTCTCATTCCCTAAACTCAAACAAAGTGTTTTTTAATAGCAAACAGTTGACAGGATGAGCACCTTCATGACAGCCTATTGGAAATAACGATCGAGCCTCCACAGTGTGTTGACATTATTGGAGCCTATAGTGGGACACTATAAGTTGGGCGGGGGGTTGTACGGCCACTGCCCTCTCTGCCACATTCATTGCACAATACTTGATTGGCAATGCCCCCCCTCCAGAGGAGGAGTTAACTCCATGTCTCTTTAGTTGCGGTGACTACTGGTCTCTCTCTCCTGCTCCAGTAACTGGAGGCACAAGTCCCCTCTTCCCCAGCCTCAGCTTCATTCCTCAGGTAAGTGGAGATTTTCATCATGATTTAGTTGTTTGTGAGAGTGGCACTGAAAAGAAAGCGTGGCGCTCACTTGTTTGTTATTGTTTGTTAGTCATCTTATAATTCAACATTCAGCGTTTTCTCAGTACCTGGGCTGTGAAAGCTGAATTAATAGTTTGAAGCTGTTGACCTCACTGTAAAAGTGAGCTTTCACACAGCCACGATGACAGCATAGGTTGCATGTGTTCCTGTAGATGCTGGTTAGATGATTTGCATGTTATTTGTCATGTAGATAGATTGATTTTGTATAATTATCCAGGGACAGCCTGAAATAAACAATCACCCAAATGAGGAAAATAGTGTTGTTTGTTGGTAAGTTAATTTACAATGTCAGAGGACATGAGGCCTGCTGCTCATGTCTCAAAGTCTATAAAAGGAACGTCATGGCAGGGTTGTCCAGCGCGGCTATTCCTGGACTTGCTGCTGATAAACTGTGACAGATGCAAAGAGGGGCATGTTGACGCACTCACTCCCTCACTTACTCCAACTTCACCTGGCACACATGTCAGCATTCAGTAGTATCTAAAAAAAACTACCATATTTAACTTCTCTCCTTAGATCCAACAAGTTAAATGTGGCAAAGAAAACAACACACAGACAAGATGAACGGCAACAGGAACCCATGATCATTGCAAATTCATTTGCTCAAGAAATGATTCAATATGTCTGACAATATAGGTTTTTATTTTTGTGAATTTCTTTATTTCCTGCTTAATAATTTGCAAGAATAATTCACCTTTACAAGCTTAATCTGTCTGATTTGTATGATTTCTGTACATCATCCTCAACTTTTAAATCTCATGTGCTGTGTTTATATTTTCAGAAAGTCTGGGCTGCGTTCTGCTGCTACAGCCATGGCACCCAAAAAGAACAAGGCTACCAAGAAAAGTAAAGGAGAGATAAATGAAATGACCATCATGGTTGAGGACAGCCCCATCAACAAGATCAACGGGTTAAATACTCTGTTGGAAGGAGGCAACGGTTTCAGCTGCATCTCAACTGAAGTCACTGACTCAGCGTATGCTCCGAATCTCCTGGAGGGTCTGAGCACCATGAGGCAAGACAGTTTTCTCTGCGATTTGACAGTAGCCACCAAGTCCAAGTCGTTCGATGTGCACAAGGTCATCATGGCCTCCTGCAGCGAGTACATCCGAAACATTTTGAAGAAAGACTCCAGCCTCCAGACGATCGACCTGTCCGAGCTGTCGCCGGTCGGCCTCGCCACTGCCATTACGTACGCCTACTCTGGAAAGCTGACCCTGTCACTGTACAGTATCGGCAGCACAATCGCCGCCGCCATCCTGCTGCAGATCGGCACCCTAGTGAAAATGTGCAGCGACTTCCTCATGCAGGAGCTCAGCGTGGAGAACTGCATGTACGTGGCCAATATTGCAGATGCCTACAGTCTCAAGGAAACCAAGGAGGCAGCCCAGAAGTTCATGCGGGAGAACTTCATTGAGTTCTCTGAGATGGAGCAGTTCCTGAAGCTCACCTACGAGCAGATCAGCGACTTCCTCTCAGACGATTCCTTACAGTTGCCCTCCGAAATCACGGCTTTCCAGATCGCCATGAAGTGGTTGGACTTTGACGAGAAGCGGCTGAAATACGCAGCGGACCTCCTGACCCACATCCGCTTCGGCACCATCTCTGCCCAAGACCTGGTGAATCACGTCCAGAGTGTGCCCAGGATGATGCAAGACGCCGAGTGCCACCGTCTCCTTGTTGATGCCATGAATTACCATCTGCTGCCATACCAACAGAACATCCTCCAGTCACGCAGAACAAAGGTCCGCGGAGGCCTCAAGGTGATTCTCACAGTTGGCGGACGTCCTGCCCTGACAGAAAAATCTCTCAGCAAAGACGTCCTCTACAGAGATGCAGATAACTTGTGGAATAAGTTTACAGAGATGCCAGCAAAGAGCTTTAACCAGTGTGTGGCAGTCTTGGATGGGTTTCTGTATGTGGCTGGGGGCGAGGACCAGAATGATGCAAGGAACCAAGCCAAACATGCTGTCAGCAACTTCTGCAGGTAAGAACCAAATATTTACAATCAATATTTGTCATATTATTCAACACTGGGTTTGGAAATAACCTCAAATGCCCTCTCGTGTTCTTTAGATATGACCCCCGTTTCAACAACTGGATTCACCTGAACAACATGATCCAAAGGCGTACCCACTTCAGCCTTAACACCTTCAATGGCCTCTTGTTTGCCATCGGAGGGCGAAATGCTGACGGCGTTCAGGCCTCTGTGGAATGCTATGTGCCCTCCTCCAACCAGTGGCAGATGAAAGCTCCCATGGAGGTTCCCCGCTGCTGTCATGCCAGCTCGGTTATCGATGGAAAGATCCTCGTCACCGGCGGTTATATCAACAACGCCTACTCCAGGGCTGTGTGCTCATATGACCCCTCCACCGACACCTGGCAAGATAAGACCAGCCTCAGCACACCTCGAGGCTGGCACTGCGGTGCCACCGTGGGAGACCGGGCCTACGTCTTTGGAGGCAGTCAGCTGGGAGGCCGCGGGGAGAGGGTGGATGTCCTCGCCGTCGAATCATTCAACCCTCACAGTGGCCAGTGGAGCTACTGCACACCACTGCACACGGGGGTGAGCACTGCGGGCATTTCCATTTTGAACAACAAGGTCTATCTTCTTGGAGGCTGGAACGAGGGCGAGAAGAAATACAAGAAATGCATTCAGGTTTTCAACCCCGACCTCAATGAATGGACTGAGGATGACGAATTGCCGGAAGCCACGGTCGGTATTTCATGCTGTGTCGTCACCATACCCGTTCGGAAAACACGAGAGTCCAGAGCCAGTTCAGTTTCATCTGCGCCCGTCAGTATATAAGAGCTCAATTGATAGTGATGATGTAGTTTACATGTCTACAGGTCTCCAGCTTGTCTGTTGCAGGAAGCTTAGTTCTCAGCTATGACAGCTGTCTCTGTTTTGGGACTAAGATGATCAATTTAAATGGGCATCAATTTATTTGATGACAGAAATGAACAAAATGCAAAAAAAAAAAAAATAATAGTAACTTGTCCTTGCTTTAAAAAAGTCAAAACTACATTTTTAAAAAACACTTAAAATGCTATGGTGCATTATTTTTCATCATTAAGATCAGATGATATTTGTGTTTGAGAAAACTCTGCATAGTGATATGTGTCAGTTTCATTCTTTTTAGACAGAAGTTTTCTTTTGGGGCCAATTCATTTGGGATAGTTTCATTAGCCCTTTTCTAAATGAAAAGGTATAAAATACAAAATCTGTGACAAAACTGTCTTTTTTTTAACCAGTACTACGGAAATAACACCACTGGATGTTGCAACAGTCCAGATTAGGGTGAGTACAGCCACTGTGATTCTCAGATACTTGAACAGAAAAGCGAGCATAAGAAAGCTGGAGCTGTGTGTCGTCTGCGCCACCTACAAGAAGTAGGCGTCCGCGTCGAGTGTTCAAACACACCACGCAGCGTTCAGTAGTTTTATGTGCAGTTGTGAAGCAAACAGGTTCTCACGGGAAGATGTCGGTGTGGTAATGGTTGAATGGTCATTGATGTGACGGTCATAATTAATAAACTATTTTGTAAAAAAGAACATAAAAAATATGATGTGAGTGATGCTGTCAGCCTGAGCTTTCCTGGAAGTCAATCCGCATGAATTCCTTGACTGCTCATGTCCTTTCATTTTTTTGTTTGTTATTAAATTAAATTTTAAATTAAAGAAATGAAGTGTCCTCTACTTCTACTTTGGGCTGTGGTTATTTATTATATTCCTTTCTATGCATTTTTAAAAAATAATTAAAAAATATATGTATTTACTGAAAAATGTATTTACTGACACTTAAAATAAAAAATAAAGTCAAGTTTTATTTTTGAATTAGATTCATGTACATCCACCCATTTGCCATTTTTTTGGTTTGGAACATTCCTGAAAAGGCCATGGTGCAATATATTTGCATGTCAGTTGAAAATAAGATTCAGGTTCATCAGGTTTACTTGTCATTCATTTCAGTGCACACGAGGAGAATCAGTGGGGTGAAACCTTACAAGGATTATAGTTCTGCCTCACTTGAATAGTGAGCCATGCAATTTACTCTTCCTATCATTGATCCTACGTCAGTGCTGCTAGGGGGTATTTACATTGCATGGATAAAGCTCAACTCATGCTTCCTTCTCTCCTTTATACACGATCTCCTTACTGTATGTTCAAGTATTAACATTGCTGCGTTTGTCTAGCAGTTCAGCTCAGTAAGGAGGAGCTTCACAGTGAGAGCAGAAACAAAGCACCAGGCCTGTAACATGAGCCATGAGTCGTCACATGATTTTCAATACAGTTTGGGTTCACTGTTGACACTGTTATTAGAAAAGAGAGAATCACCTCCACCAGTTCCATTTACTGTGGTACTTCCCATCACCCTAAGTCTTTAGAGTCATGTTTCAGAAACATGAACAGTTTTTATGATGGGAAATATTAACTGTGAAGCATTTTTATGATGCAACTGCTCAGTTTGAAACCATAAAAGAGAAATATCGATAATATATTCTGAACTATGACAAATGTGATGCTGGTGATACTATGATATGTTTTTCTCTGATATTTAGCCATAACAGTCCTGATCCAAGCTGTACAATTTTGTGACTGACATGATCTGCCAAGTTTTCATCACTGTCAGTCAGCTCTATTCATGTCAAGACTAGCACTCCTGCTTGTTGGTAAACTAGAGTTTGAAGAATGTTCTAGTACAAAAGCTATTAATCTTACAGTATTCAGGGGTGGATGCATGGGCAGGCAAGGTGAAATCTCATGTACGCATGTTCTGTCAGTACTCTATTTTTTACTATCGCTTACTTGCAGTCCCCACAGTCAATATATAAGTTAATGTTTACTACTGACTATTTTTTGAAGTACGAAATGTGGCTTTACTAAAAGACCATGGAGCATGGATGTTGTTATATAGTTTGCTCCCTTTTTTAAAATTATTTCCCTTGATTAAAAATTCTACAATCCTATGTGCAACATTGAGGGCAAAGACAATTTCAGGAAATTAAATAAGAGATTCAATGATGGCAGTTGGCATGGCATGATTGTTGCCATGGAAACTCAATAAACAAATAGTACCTGGACAGTTTTTGTTCATGTGAAGGGAGGACAGTGAACTTGACAGATTCACACAGACAAACTGAACGATTACATCCTTGCTCAGTTTCAATTGGCAAGCAGGAAATACAAGAAAATGACTGACGGAAGTGAAACCACTTTATTATTTGATTGCACAGGCTATCTAAAAGCACTGAGGGAGAAAGTGAATGCTTCTTTGCGACACTTTGTAGTAAGCATGACTCATTCATATTTGGACTTTGATAAACAAAGGGCATATGGCTGTGCTGCTATAGTTTTATCCTGTTCTAGCCGTATTTTATGTAATCTTGGTTGGGTTTTCAGTGAAATGACTTAACAAAACAAATAATACATTTTGAACGTATTTCCTGGATTATTAAAAAGACTAATGAAGTATTAACTGGATGTACAGGAGGATTGCAAGTTGTATTTCTCTATAATCTATAGTCAAAAAGAAACAATGCCTGACCTGTTCTGATCCCAAGAGTGAAGAGTGAGTCAATACTAAATGTGTCAATATGTTTGTTGAAGAAATAAGAGGAAGAACTAGCATGAAGCTCGTGCTATTTCAGGACATGACGTGATATGAGGAGATATTTTGCTTTATTATTATTATTATTATTATTATTATTATTATTATTATTATTATTATTATTATTATTATTATTTTATTCTGTGGTGTTATAAAGAATAAGTTATAAATATGGTTGTGAAGATTGTGAATTCACGCTTTTTTAAAGTTTTTCTGCTCTTTTCCATCCGGCTCCTGAGGTTAAAAGTGAAAATTCACTTAATTGCTCATTTAGATCGTCGTGAAATGTCTTTTTTTCCCCCACCGACTCTGATTGACAGCCAGGTGGGAGGGATCTCAGGTCGGAGAATGCTGAGTCACGGTGATGTCAGTACGCTCTACGTCACGTGTGCGGAGCGGGAGGGCGTGGCGTTGCTGTGTTGAAGTATGAGCGCACCACCGTGAGGAGGCACAGGTTCAGAAACACCGAACAACCGACCGGCTCGCTCCTCTGACAACTGACCGCTCTGTGGTGCGCTTTGACCGGGTTTACTCTGCAGCCGCTGCCGGAGCTGAGGCTTCCACGCTGTCACCCAGTAAAGCGTTTTATTGTATTTTATAACCCGATCAGCCGGGGTCCAGGGGTCCCGCTGCCATACTTAACTAACCGGTCATTAGCAAGCGATGCGCAGGGGCCTGCTTCTCCTGGATGCCCACCTGAGGTTACCGACAGGACACTCCGCATAACAGCCGCCCCGAGATTGCGACTTTAGCCGGTGCCGGCGGCCCGACATCTCCCCGACGACCCACGCGAGGCGCCGTTCTTTTGCACCCGGTGTTCATGCTAGCCGTTAGGCTGCACTAGCTAGCTAGCTAACGGTCTGTGTGCTGGGCGAAGTGTGAAGACAGGCTCCCCGTGTGCGTGCGATGGGTCTGCTGTCACAGGGCTCTCCGCTGAACTGGGAGGAAACCAAGAAGTATGCGGACCACATCCGAAAACACGGCATCATCCAGTTCCTCAACATCTACCACAAGGTGAAGGAGCGGCAGAGGGACGTGCTGAAATGGGGCGATGAGGTGAGAAGTTGGTGGGGTTTTTTTTGTTTTGTTATTCGTCTTAAAACTGACCTGGGGCTGTTCTTCATTACGTGTGCGAGTGGTCATTCGGGGTGCTTCTGCATGATGCAACAGTGCCCATGTATTGATATGGAAAAGCACTGATCCCAGCGATGGAAGCAGTACTCGATGCAAGGAACACAACTGAAATACAACTGCAGCTCTAACGGTGCTAACTTATTGATGCAGAAGATAATGGCTCATTTTTCCATTCAGCATCAGTTCTGGAAAACCTGTCATTCCATTTCCCTCTCCATGAAAGGAAATGCCAACAATTGTTATGCATTGTCAATGTCTTGTGGCTTTTTTAAACTTCTGCTGATTATGCAAGAGCTGCATCTTTCAATGTACTTTCGTTGTCATTGACCTTTTTGCCATGATGCACACTTTGACTCCATATTAGTGAAACGCACTAAGCCTTTTCAATGATGTGTTGGCACAGGTCTCCATTACGCAAGAGATCCTGAGGGCGAAATGTGAAAATAATTTGTCAGACATGACAGGTGGAACACCTATTATTACACTGTTCTCATTCAGTTCTCATTAGAATCCATTTTATCACAAGACAACTGATGTCTTAACATCCATCAAGTTATTAAACATCCTTTTTGATAGTTGTGTAATGGCTTGGTTTAACACATATTTAAATTTTATTAGTATTTAATTGAAGTTCTGTGGATATCTCACGTGACCAAATCAGCTCACCAGGTTTCATTAAGATCTGGGAAGGTGAGATACAAAAGTTACAAGATCATTAGTTGTGGAATTATCCCTGTCGAGACCTAGTGTAGTCCAAGTTTTAACAGTCATGATTATTTAGTTTTATTAGTTTATTGATACATTACCTTATCTATGAACTTTCCAAACACAGCCTGAAAGGTGGGGATACTGAAAGTCACAAATATGTGGCTGTGTTTGAATCTTGAAATCAGAACTACTGCACATGGTTCTCATCACATAAAGACTTACAGATGATGTAACCCAAAACTCCAACTGTATTCACGACATACAGGCGTTGTCTGTTGTACAGAATGCGGCTGCTTTTAACCCTTGTTGTAAAGAGCCTGACGACAATCTTCAGAGTTAAATGTCAACCACTGTTAGGAGATAAACCAGTTCTAAAGCATTTTCGCTCTGCTTTCTTTTTCCTCAAACTTCACAACTGTTTGCCTAACTAGTTTTTGCCCAACACTAGTCCTGTAAAACGTCAGCGTGCTAAAGCTCCAACAAAGTGTTTTGATTTGGAACAATGTGGAATGCTGTTGTTACAGATTAATCCCTCTTTCAGACAGGGGATTACAGGGGTAGCAGAGTCAAAGTCAAGGAAACATGACTGGTGGATTGGAAGTGATGTGATGGCGTCCCAGTCTGATCTTGAAAATGCTGGTTTGCTGCTGTGGTCTGGTGTATAAAGTCGGGCATGTAAATGCCGGTGGTGTCTTTGTTGGTTGACTGTAATGTAACCTTATGTGTGTGGGGGTTGTGCTTGATGTTTAATGTAGGTCGAGTACATGCTGGTGGAGCTGGATGAGAAGGATGAGAAGGTTCGACTCGTCCTGAATGGAAAAGACGTATTGGAAACACTCCAAGACCAGGGTGAAAAGATAAACCCCAAGTATGTACGCTATCTGCCGCACACGTGTGAACGTTCACCTCAATGTGTCACACATGTTTAGCCGTCTTTACACAGTCTAACAGGGGCTACAGTTTAATTCTGGCTAGAAATGTAATTAATTAAATTTTTAAGCTGATTGACATTTCAAGAGTAAACGCTACACCTCAAGTACTAACAGATGCAAATATAAAATGGGGTCTCAAGGACGCTTGGACAGATTTCTGGCTGAGACACGACTGTGACTGTCCTACACGTGTGAGAGTCAAATCAGCCCAGGGGTGAACTTTCCTCTCTGATCTTTGACAGACTGTTCAGGATCACATGTGTTTCAGGAGTCACAAGTTAAAAAATATGAGGAAGTGGAAAACCACATCTCCCCTCTCGCCAACACAATGAATTTGCCTATAGGCCTGCAAAGCACTGTCTCTTCATTTGATTTTCAAAGTAGCTATTCATTCCTCATATTGCATGTGACCAATGACACAATTTTGCACAATGTGCACTATTTAAAAGCCTTTACTCTCATATTTTAAGATTTAAAAAAGTTGTTGATGGTATTGTAGAGTTGTTTTAAAAAACGTTCAGAAAGTATTTAAAAACACACTCCTCTCAGTGTAATAAACAACAGGTGCCGGAATAAGAGAAGAAAATCAGATGATCAGATGTTTTTAATTCTTTAACTCTGTGCCCCTACCGAGCAACTAACTTCAAAAGTTGACAGGGTGTCAACCTTTTTTTTTTTTTTTTTTTTTAATTCTTACCATCTCACTTTCTTCCCAACATTTATGACACTGTCTTTTTTTTCTTTGCCTCAGCCTGATTTGATTTGTTTCTTAAAGCTGCTGATCAGTTTTTTTTTTTGTGAAGTCTTTGATGTGTGATAGAAATGTATAGACATGAATGTGCATAATCCTGTCAGATCAAGGATCACACATGTCAACTAGAATTGAACTCAGTCGAGCGCATTCCTCCAACAAGCTCCAACAGTCCCCTGATTTATAATCAGTCAAAAAAACACACCAATGTCAAAGAAAGGGGCAAAAACCTGCCTCATCGTACAGAACTGTTCCAAAATGTATCTTACAATATACATTAAACACATGTTTAATTTTTTTGTAACAAAAACAAACATTTTTGTGTACTAAAATGTTTACAGTTATTTCCAAAAATGTCCAGAATGTATATTTGAGGTCAGGGGTAATTTGCCCGCGGACATCTGTGAGCGGTAACAACCAGGGCTCCACTTAGGAATGTCCTTTACAAACTGAGGTAACTTTCTTTTTTTAGAGAGTAGTTCTCTACAGGCTGTGCATTTGTGTTTGTACAAGCTCATGAGTGTTAAGCTTGCTCTCTGCCTGTGACGTCTATGTAAGTCTGCGAAGCCAACTTCACCCAGGGGACATACCAGTGACAGTGGGAATAGTAGAGCCGATGCATTCCTCATTACTGCCCCTCTGTCGCCCACACCACCGAGCAC
Organism: Pseudorhombus dupliciocellatus; assembly: GCA_016785235.1. Lineage (NCBI taxonomy): Eukaryota > Metazoa > Chordata > Actinopteri > Pleuronectiformes > Paralichthyidae > Pseudorhombus > Pseudorhombus dupliciocellatus. Next base: position 1,440,283 of record JAFBJW010000258.1, read on the forward strand.
GCTCTGAAGCACAAATACGTCGAGTTAGCTCGTCCCGCCAAGACCATGGCTGCCATGCGATAAGGTGGAAGTGGTCGGTTTGTTGCTAAACGCTCAGCAATAAAGTGAGATTATTTTAGTGTGCCCTTTTTTCCTGCCAGCTGATAAAAGTTTAATCTTTTCACAACACATTTTGCCTGCAGTCACCCGACGCTCTGGAGGCCAGAGTACGGCAGCTACATGATTGAGGGAACTCCAGGGCAGCCGTACGGGGGCACCATGTCTGAGTTCAACACTGTAGAAGGCAACATGGGGAAGAGACGACGAGAGGCCTCATCTGTCCTCAACCCGAATGAAACTCTCTGCACCATCACCTCATTTCCAAGGTACATGAGTTCACACTGACACCACTACCCACAGGTTGGAAGGAAACAGTAATAACAGTGTTAACAGTGTTAACAGTGTTTACAACAGTATAATCTTTCTCTGCTCAGGGTTTTAACATTTGCACATTCTGCTTTTTTGCTGCACATTCTGGTTTTGTTTTGCACACCCAGTTCCCATATTTAACTGTAAATTTAACTGTAAATAGTAGGTGTTTAAGAGAATTTTTTATTTTTTATTATTTTATTTTTATCTTATTTTATTTTATTTCTTTATCCTTACTTGTTTTTACGGAGCTTCTGTAAATGTGTGTTTCCCCCATGGGGGAGGAATAAAAACGTTCAATTCAATTCAAATTCAATTAAACCACGTTTAAATTCACTTTATCCGGAGTTTTAGTTTGATCTGACTCACAAGTATTTGTGGTGTCAACATTGTATTGCTGTTGTTTGACGATATCCCTCAGCTGTTTGTGTGCCTTTGTTAGGTTTATAGATTATAGTATTCCAGTCTCCTAATATTAACTGTGCTTGTTTAGGTTGTTAGTTTGAGGCTTGCTTGCTTGCTTGCTTTTTATATTTACTTTGGGCTTAAGGATTTGTGACACAACAAGCAGTGTTTAAAAATGTGTGTGGGTCTTTATAGAGAGAGCTGGTGGAAAACGAACAGGAAGTCAAGGTTGGAGAAATGACTGGTGGTGCAGTTCATAAGAGTTAAATAATTATCCCAGCAAACTGTGTGTTAACGTGAATCATACATTTAGGAATTTCTGTCTGTTCCAGCAGCAATGGTTCATACATTTAAAAGAAATGTACCTTGAAGTAAAGTAAAATGCTAACAATATATACAAATGAAAATGAAATGAAAAAGCTTTTTGAAAATGATCTGTGTAAACATAGCTATAATACTTATGTTTGTTTTCAGGTTAGGTTGCCCAGGTTTCACCCAACCAGAGCACCAGCCTACTCCTGTGGAGAAGGGAGTGTCGAAGTCACTGTTTTTCCCAGATGAAGCCATCAACAGACACCCGAGATTCAGGTATGTGTTCATGCTGATGGCAACTTCTGCATATGTGTATGTTTGCATTACGGATATTTTAAATTATGGTGTGTATTTGTGGATTTGCTATTTCAGCACCCTTACCAGAAACATACGTCACCGAAGAGGAGAGAAGGTTGTGATTAATGTGCCAAGTAAGTCTCAGTGGAGAAAAATGAACAGTTTCATATGTTAACATATTTTAAAATATCAGATGGTGTCATTAAAATGTGTTTTGTATCCATCAGTTGTTGAAAACTGGCAATAGAACTTAAAAGAGAATAGAAAATGAAGGATTTTTTTCCTATGGTGTGTTCCAGTTTTCAAAGACAAGTGCACTCCATCTCCGTTTGTGGAGGACTTTCCTGAGGACGACGGCGAAGCGGCGAGGGCAGCCCTGCCCGATCACGTCTACATGGACGCCATGGGCTTCGGGATGGGCAACTGCTGCCTGCAGGTACTGAACACAATCATTTAGTTTTGAGGGATGAAGTCTTGATGATGCAACCAGCACTGTTAGGCCTTGTATAGCCACAACTTAACAATCCCAATAAGTGATGTATTACCCTGCACTTCAGCCTTGTCTTTGTTGTGCTGCTGTAGGTTACATTCCAGGCATGCAGCATCGATGAGGCCAGGTACCTCTATGACCAGCTAGCAACCTTCTGCCCCATTGTGGTGAGTAGAAAATATAGCACGTGCCCCCTCTTGTGTGATTTGATTTATTACGCAGGACTTCACATTTATTTCATGTTTTAAACTTAAAACGATTTAAAGGATCTGACTTTTAATGTCATTTACTGTCTCTTAATGCAAATAACTATGGATATGTAGTTGTTATTTTATACATTTAAAAAAAATAACTAAAAGAGGTTGAGGAGGGAAAAACTGACGCTGACTTCCTCTGAATAACATTTTCTCCTCTTAAAAGATGGCGCTGAGCGCTGCCTCTCCCTTCTACAGAGGCTATGTGTCAGATATCGATTGTCGATGGGGAGTTATTTCTGCCTCGGTGGACGACCGGACACAGGAGGAGCGCGGGCTGAAGGTGAGCCGCCTCTGGGCAAACTGTTTGAGTTAACAAACATTTTTGGAAAGTGCTTTAGTCTAACCTCTCTGAAACTGTCTTTTTTCCATGCAGCCCTTGAAAGACAACAAGTACAGGATCTTCAAGTCCAGATACGACTCCATCGACAGCTACCTCTCCAGCTGCGGCGAGAAGTACAACGACATCGACTTGACGATAGACACAGAGATTTATGAGCAGCTGCTCAGTGCAGGTATGTTCAGAACACAGTGTCATCTATAGGGTTATGTTATCCACAAGGCATGTCAAGCTAATTATCCCTCTCTGCAGGTATCGACAAGCTCCTGGCCCAACACATAGCGCACCTCTTCATCCGAGATCCACTCTCTGTCTTCGAGGAGAAAATACACCTGGATGATGAAAACGAGTCTGATCACTTCGAGGCAAGTTTTCCGTTTTATCTTCAGCAACTTTAGTAGAAGAGAGCCAAACTGTCAGTTTTGCCTTCAGTGGATCTGACTTTATCTTGCGTCACCTGCAGAACCTCCAGTCCACTAACTGGCAGACGATGAGGTTTAAACCTCCACCCCCGAACTCTGATATCGGCTGGAGAGTTGAGTTCCGCCCCATGGAGGTAATGTGAACAGCCTCACCACTTCCTTTGAAATCTAGCTGTATATTTTAAAGCATCATCTTTAAAATCCTTCAAAAAAATGTATTTCAGGTGCAGTTAACTGACTTTGAAAACGCTGCGTACGTGGTGTTCGTCGTGCTGCTGACCAGAGTGATCTTGTCTTACAAACTGGACTTCCTTATCCCTCTGTCGAAGGTGGATACCACTGATGATTCAACCGATTATATTCAGACAAATGTAGCGGACGTTAGGGTGCTGCTGCAGCTGTATAATACAGACTATGCCCTTCTGTCTTTAGGTCGATGAAAACATGAAAGAGGCTCAGAAGAGGAATGCAGTCCATGAGGGCATGTTTTACTTCAGAAAGGACATTTTTAAAGGTGAGTAAAACAAACAGCTCCATGTCCATGGTCAGCTGATCAGATGAGAGCAGCTGGTGAACTTGTTGCGTCCACCAACAGGCTGCAGCACGGTGCTGGACGGCGCCTCTTCTGCTCAGAACGGCTTGGAGACCGATGGAGGCGCTAACGAGGAGTACACACTGATGAGCATTGACACGATCATCAATGGAAAGGTGAGCATTGTCTTCTGTTGTCCTCTTTACTTGACTTAGTGTTGTTTATCTGTGTCCCATTTTGATCAGTCCATGTCTCTGTAACTATTTGATGGCTCACCAGGAAATATCCTGAAGACATTCATGGAGTAATTCTAATGTGACAGGAAGTTCTTTCTGGAAAGATTTGTCCGCCTGGGGAAAAGATTTACATTTTATCCCTCAGACAGGGATCTTTTAACGGGAGCAGAGCTTTGGAAAATCCGATGCTCTGGAACACTCTGCCTGAGGAAATAATGCAGGCTTCCTTTCAAACAAAGCCTATCCCTGATTTCAGATGGTATTTGCTTGTGTTATTGCAGTGAGAGGTAATGCATATGTTTATGTCTCTCATTTAAATTGGTAAATTGGTTGGCGTGTGCTGTATTAAAAATGGATGATGTGAGCAATTTAAATTATGTTAGAATGACGCTCCTCAACTCTACTCATATCATCTTGTTTTGAATCCATCCAAAGATGTCTTCTGTTTTCTTCTGTCACCAGGAAGGAGTTTTCCAAGGGCTCATCCCCATCCTTAACTGCTACCTTGAAAACATGGAAGTTGACGTGGACACCAGGTGCACCATTTTGAATTATCTGAAGCTCATCAAGAAGCGTGCCTCAGGTAAATCTGCAATAAAAGTTTTAACCTTCATCTGAAACCAGAAGAGAGATTTTTTTTTTGAGAATAACTTTGTCTTTTGCTCACACAGGCGAACTCATGACCATGGCCAAGTGGATGCGGGAGTTCGTCGCGACGCACCCCCAGTATAAGCAGGACAGCGTCCTGACAGATAAGATCAACTACGACCTGTTCCGCAAATGTGACAGGATCGCAAAAGGAGAGGAGCAGTGCCCGGAGCTGATCGGAAACCCAGTTAACAAGTTTAAATGAGGAAGCTCTGAAGAAACTATTTTAAAAACACGCATGTGAAGAGAGACCAAATGTATGGCTCAGAGCGTTAAGCAGTCCAAACGTAAGAGTATGCAAAACAGCATGTGTGTGTTTGTATGTATATATACTGTTTCAGATTTTTATGGTTATACAAAATTATTTTAATAGGGTTAAGACATACAAAAGGGTGTGGAATAGAAATCAGATATGTATTTATTTTTCTCTGGAAATTCAGCCTACCGGTGTGAGAATGTAAATGTAGAGTTGTACACAGTAGTCTGCTGGTCTGTTGTACACAGTAGTCTGCTGCTTTTAGTCTTGTGTTCTGTAAATACTGGTTCTCTTCTCTTCTACTTGAACATCAGAGGCGTTCTCACTGGATACGGACTTTCTTCATGTTGGGTTGACTTTTTTTCCACCTTTTTTTTTCTGCTGACATTGTAGTGGGACCCTGATAGTGACGGTTGCATCAAATTGGAAATGGTAAACCATTGTTTACAATGTGATGCCGCTTCATAATAAACACCAGTAAGTTAGTCACTTTCACATGATCGTTGCATATTTGTGTTTGTGCAAACATGCTTATTGAGAGGAGCCTAAAGTTAAAAAGTCTAAGACTATTTAGATTTCTGCTTTCAATTTCAGTGCTGAACATTTTCATCCACAAGATGGTGGTATTGAACTAAATGTGTTACTGAGCTCTTGTGATGACAGCATTACCTCAGTTTGACCTCCTGGACTAAACAATGATTGTGATTGGATCAGGCCAAGTCAAACGAGGGGGGAGAAGAGAGACATATATAAAGCTCAGTGTCTCATTAGTTTAATTCATAAAATGGACACTTGGGAATTAATTTTTTTTGTTGAGATTTCTGGTCTGAAAATATTGACATCACATACCATTCACTGTGGACTGAGCTACTTGCAGATAAGAGACTGGATATTATGAAACCCAGTTATCAGAGGTCAGAGGATTGTAGTCCAGCCACGTCACAGAAGGCACAGTTGTTACTGATAAAGTGAATGATGGCGCTGTGCTCTGCTAATGTCACGATGCTGCACCCTGAAGGATCCTCTTAAGGATTGCGAGTGATGTGCGCCACCAGTAAGTGACTCAGTTCCATAATGAACAGAGAAATTCACAGTGAAATGTTTGAATGCCTACAGAAGCCCAGTGTTAAATGATGTTTGTCCACTAGGTGGTGCAGTAGGTGCTGTCATACATCCAGTGGACCCCAGGGAACTCTTCTCCAGCCCAGCTCCGTTTAACCTGACTCCCACTCTCCTCCAAGCATCTCCAGGCGACATGATGCAACTTTGCATCGACACTGTATCTGCGACAGACTGAACCTCCGCTGCTGTAACTCGAGCAATTTACCAGGTGACAAATACAAACTGGATGATAAGGGCTTTTCATAGAGATGTGAATGCAGTAAGGATAAGTGTTATTTTAAATATATTCATATATTCTTTTCCAACTTAATATCATTGGTTTGATTACATCATATGTTTGAGAACAAATGTTTAATGTGTATTTTAGCACATGTGAGTGTTGTTTCTATTGGAAATGGGACCCTGTGGTCATCAGTGGTACTGCAGTCTTCCTGGGCCTCTCCATTGACCTAACTTGACTTGAGTCAGACTTGAGTCAGTCACTATAGTCAAAACTAACACCCTTTAATGGTCAATACAATCATCATGTCTAACGCCCTGTCATTCTAACCCCTAGCCTGGTAACTTAAACATATTTCAAGCAACTTAAATCTGCATTAAGAATTTTTTTTTTTCTTTTCAAACACAGTGAGTGACCTCAGGAGAGTGAATGTGAAGTGTTAGCGTTGCTGTTGTTGTTGTTGTTGTTGTTATCGTATGGTGCTCAGCAGGTTCCCTGAGCTGGAGACTTTTAATCAGCTCATTGTTTGCGGTTGTCAGCTCAAGTTGTTACTGTTTTGAATAACTGCCCAGATAAGCACAGTGAAGATAGACGGCCAGAAATGTGAAGAAGCTGATAATCACAGCATCAACAATCTCATTTTTTTCTGGACCAGTTGTTGGAATCCAAAACTAAGTGAAAATGCGAGACTTGCAGTCTGTTACGTTCTGTACAGGACAGAAACAAACAAACGAATGCTTCCTCTGTCTACTGGATGCAGACCAACTTGTCTGTGACCCACAGAAAGCTGTGAAATTCAACAGCAATCCAGTCAATACTTTAGATGTTTCAAAAAGAACTAAGATGGTTTGAGAAGCAAGCAGTCAGCCCAGAGCCGGAGGAAAACTGATGCAGTAAACGCTGGTGAATGTACCTGAAAACAACAACGCCAATCAAGACAAGCCTGTGCTATGAAAACAGTTAAACACACCCAGGATTTCTCTCTGTAATTTTCATGTTTCTGCCTTCTGGTACGGGCCCTTGATTTTCTGGTTGAGCCAGCCAAACACTGAACTTAAACATAGTATGTTTTAATCTGCGGTGGAGCGACTCCTCAGCAAACATAACATGTGCATGTTTCTGCAAGAGACTCAATGCTCACTCACCCGGTAGCTCAACTTTGTATTCATCGTGTGTGTGTGTGTGTGTGTGTAGGTGTGGCTGCAGCACACCGGGTCACCTCCTGGCTGCAGCCTGTAACCCTGCTGCAGGGCACTGGGCCAGTCTGCGTGTTCCTCCCACTAGTTTCCACTGAGCGACAAGGCTGCACATTGTGCTCAGAGCGGCCGGAGACAGCCAAGGTTACAGCCGCTCTCTCTCCACGCATCGCCCCCGAAAGGTACACGGCCGAGGGCGCGCGCGAACGCACTCACCACACACGCGCGCGCGCGCGCGCACACACACACACAGCTGCATGTCCTCGTCTCCTCTCTTGTGTGTGTTTCGGTCCCAACTTCATGGTAAGGCTTTTCTATACTGTTATTAAATCCGGCGGGGGTCCAGAGGTCTGGGTGCGGTGGTGCGCGTCTGTTTCATTGGATGATGCTGGAGCTGTGGCGTCTGAATGCGATCGATGGATTGTTATTATCGGGATTGTTTCATTGATTCCTCTCTGGAGGTCTGAATTCTCGAAAGAAGACGATGATGATGATGTCATGGGATGGCAGCCGTCATCAGCCCCGCGCTCGGGTCGTTTGACTGAAACTCTTTCGCGCTGCGCGGTGCGTCAAAAAAAAAAAGAGGCAGAAAGTGCGAGTCTGATTGGAAATAGCTGTTTCACAACGGTAGGTTTCAGCGGGACGCTGCAGCGACGATCAGTAAAGTGTCACTGTGCTGCTGTGAAGTTCGGACTGTTTGACTGGGGACAGGTTCAGAAGGTCACTGTGATTCTGCTCGGTTCCGTGTTTGAGTGATGACATGCACCGATCTGAGAAAACTTCTGTAAAGTCTTAAGAAATTCTCTATCTATCTATCTATCTGTCTATCTATCTATCTTATAAATGTGTTGGAAAAGTGGCAACGTTATTAATAGAAATATAAATTTCAATCTGCACAGTAAAGTGTATTGTGAAACTTGGTGGTATTATTGAACAATATTTATTCCAATATTAAAATATTCTTCATATGAGCATGCATGCTTTCATATATAGTGTGTGGACTGCAAATGAAAGTCAGTGAAGATAAACAAAATCCTGCAAATCCAGGGAGACATTAAATCAACTCATTGATTTGCGGCTCTGCTCTGCTCTGCTCTGCAGCTACAGGGAGGGTAGAGGGCCACGTGCCACTGTGTAAATGGCATTACAACACGTCTGACCGACACACTGCTCACTCGTATGACAGTCATTATATTGCCCAACTCTAACAGAAAATAATCCCGTCAGAATAATTAATTACCAGCTGTGGCATCGCCGAAGCCAAGGTTTGGAGAAAGTCATGAGGAGGCATTTTTGCATTTGGGAGGCTGCAGCTCTGGATGCTTTAGACGCATTTATTTTGCATTGGCGCTGCAGCACAGACTCATTGACTGGCTGCTAACAGGGGCTCCTGTTGTGGGTCATCGTGCTCTGATTAAGGCCTTGCAGATTATCATGTTTTGGTGCAGCCTAATGCATCTTTGATAATCAGAGCATGGACTTTAGTGCACCGGCTTGATCGGAATAAGCCATATTTAGTTCCTGCAGATAAGTGATTACGGGCAAACGCAGCAACCCGTGACATGCGATTTGTTGCCTCGGCTGCACCGTGTTTACAAGCAGTGTTTTTTACTTTTAATAATTACACTCGGATGTTAAGATATGGCTGCTATTTAAGTGAATAAAATACTTAAATACTGAGGGATACTTCGTTTCCGTTGGTCATGTTTCAATTCACATGACCCTTTTGCTAACTTTGACGATCACGTTTCTGATAAAGGTCAATTCTCTAACCCATAAAGCTGTGTCTGAATGAAATGGGCCAAAAATAAATAAATAGCCGGATTAAATGATTGTGTCCTGTTTTGTGCAGGAATGTGTGTTGTACGGTCCAGCAGGGTGTCCTATCTGAGGGAGGAGGACACATGGTCATGGAGCTGATTCTAGTGTATCCAGCAGTAGACTCAGGTGTGAGCTGCAGAAATCTGGGACATAATGCAACTGGCATTAATCTATAGCTCGGTAGTGCATCTGTGAAAATGCAATAGGCGTGTGTGCTGCTATTTCAGTAGCTGAGAGGAGACATTTTGTGCCGAGCTTGTCCTGCATTCCTGCAGAACTACGCAGATACAGCTGGAGGCATAACAAAGAAAGTTAAAAGGTTGCAAATATTTTTGTCTGTTTATGCATTTGATGAGGCTCCATAAAGGATATCTGCACATTCTATCTCCGTTGTCTAGGTGAAGATTATCGTCAGACATAGTCATAAGACAATATGTACATGACAAACCGTTCTGAGGCCGTAGCCTGGTGATCACGTCTTAAAAATGTACATTGTCCAACTGTGAACCCAGAGACGTGTATTCCCACAGAGCTGTGCAGACGTCTGGTCTGATCTTGCTGTCAGAAGCAGAGCAGCCAAATCTAATTTTATATTCCAAATTAGCCTACATGCACAGCTTGTGGAAACGCACAGTCACTTTTCAACTTTCCCCTTGTGCTTAAAAAATGGTCAGCCCGCTGAGGGAGTCAGGAATCAACATAATATCCCAGCACCACAGTTTAACAGCTTTGGCACGAGAAGCTGCATGAACTGAACGGAGCAGCGCTGCCTGGCCCACACACCACTCTGCAGTTATTATTGCCAAAGCTTGCTGAGGCTAATGAATCCACATTTGGATGCTATTAACTGAGCCAACTGTCTGGTGATCATCCCTCACAGCTGCCTGCTGGCTTCTTGCTCTGTCTCCAGGTGAGACGTGGCCATGTTTGGTCTCTTCTTGGAAAGCACGTTGACATGGAAGGTATTTGGGAGAAAGAGCTGAGGAAAAGCAGATATGAAATGAGGCAGATGATTAAATTGGAGAACCAAACAAAATGCTCGTAACGTTTAGCTGCCACAAGAGGCATGTGTTGAAATTACAGATGAAAACACTATTTAGAATTAATATAACGTGATAATCGTTAATAAACTCCTCCCCAATGCAAAATATTCACCAATCACGCTAATAACAATATACACATGACCCTTGCCCGTGTTAAAATATATCACTCCAAGCAACATCACTACACACTCTCTATCCCCTGGCTCAACTTTGACATGTGTTTAAGATCATAATGTGCTTATATTCGGATGATCGTTGGGTTTAGAGCCATCGTCTGATGGGTGCGTTGTTCTCATTAGGCTCTCTGTCTTTAGGTGACAAATGGAGACCTTCAATCATCAACTGAATACTTACATACAGTCATGGATGGGCCCCAGAGGTAAGTCACAAGCCTATTGTGGTGGTGTTTCAGCCTCTTGTCGACCTTTCAATGTGTTGAGCAAACCCTCACTGTCGCTCTCAAGTTCATGTCTTCATCTTATCGAGCGGTAAACTATGGGCCCTTTATCTCCATGTTTCAGATCAGCGGGTGAGGGGATGGCTGCTGTTGGACAACTACCCACCAACCTTTGCTCTCACAGTCATGTACCTTCTGATTGTGTGGATGGGACCCAAGTACATGAAGCACCGTCAGCCGTACTCCTGCAGAGGCCCCATGGTGCTCTACAACCTGGGCCTCACACTCTTGTCTTTCTACATGTTCTATGAGGTAAGCAGAGAAATGTGTCGGCCAAAGCAATGGTGGCCAAAACAACATAGAACATAGAAGAATTAGCTGTGAAATAAGTTTTGAGGGTGCTGTCAGGGAGGGAGAGGATCGCGACTCGACAAACGCAACGTTTCCACCAACAAATCCCTCACCCGCCATCGCAGACAGCTGATTGTTTGATGCGAGGCGGCTTCCATATAAACAACAGGCTCCGTAACGGAAACTGATCCGGTGTTGTAAACTCAGATGTGATGACAACTCTGAGCTGAAAGTTTAACAAGCAGCTGTGCCAAGACTTCACTTATGAAAGTGATCATTGTACCCTGTGAGCACCACGGTGGAAGTCTAAAGTATCAGTCCGCTCCATAGCCTCCAGCTGGCAGCCCAAGGAACAGCGAGGCTCTGATGAAACCTCGTACTCTGACCATTGGACACGTTTTTGACAGTTCACAAATCAATGCCCCCTCAGGTCAATCAAAAAACAGCCAGGGATCAAATATGACTGTTTTAATTGATTTGGTGTATTTTTAATATGATTCATTGCGTAGGTTTTATGAAATGATCAAAGCAGCATATCAGGTTAGCTGGAGGACAGTGGCTGTATGAACATAGAAAAAATATTTCATGTCCAAAAACAAAGGTCATTCTGTTGCTGTCGCAGTTTCTTGGCTAATATTAGTGGGTGAAGCAGACAGGACAGTGGCTCTGTAGTGACTCGGTGAATCAGCATTAAACCATTGGTGCATTTGAATTTGGATTCCCATTATACACACACTCATGAGCTCCGGTGGTTAAATTCATATAATGTTGTATAATGTAGGAAATGTGGAGGGACTATATCGAACAAGGGGAATTGTATGAACTTTTCAAAATTGAATATTTGTAACGATCAGCAGCAGCAGCTTAAGATCGGTCACCAGAGATTTGTTCTGACTCTAATCGAATGTCTATGATTTTTCTGCAGCTTGTCACTGCTGCGTGGTACGGTGGCTACAACTTCTACTGTCAGAACACTCACAGTGCACCGGAAACCGATCATAAGGTGAGTCAATCAGACGTACGGTTAGTACACATGAAGGTTTCTCTCTAGTATTACGTGTCTGACAGAACCTGGATAATTTCCCATTCCTTTCTTGAAAGTATTAACAAAACACTAATAGTATAAATACGACAAAACAGCTACAGTATGCAATAATCTCAATTGAATGTTTTTGGTTTTTTTTCCCCTTTCAAATCCACTGCCCTGTCTGGGGCTGACCTGTAAATCCCAGCAGATAAACTACAGCGACGGGGAGTCAATTTAATCCCACTCTCGCCGTCATGATGACTGCACTGTAAAAAAAAAAAAAGATTTACAGTAAATATCTTGCAAAAACGTTATCAATGCAATATTGTAAAATATATTATCATGTATTATTAAAATAATTACAATCTTAGCAAATGGTTTACAGGAGTTCTGGTAAATAATAACACATAATTTATTTATTTTTAATTAATTGTTTTATTTCGATGAAAGAAACTGATATGTACTTTACAACATGTTGTGTCGGTTGCTCCTCCTCCTCTCAGATAACTGGGCCTGCCAGTGATAAGCTGAACAATGTATCACAAGGAAATGAGCATATGTTATAAACTCCGCCTCCCTTTGTAAATGTGTAAACCAAAGACTAAAAGTAAAAGTTAGTTATGTGATGTTCACAGGATGAAATGTCCGACACTGTCTCCTGGTGCTGGAGCGTGTGTGTCAGCAGGACGTTGACCCTTGATGGCATCAACGGTGCCAATAATTTGACCTGGTTTTTGTGCAATGGCAGGAAGTGGCGATGAGTCATCTATCTTTCTGGGCAATATGTTATTGTGGCTGCTGATTCATTTGGCACGCATGGTGCATTGTGATGGACAGTTCAACTTTGACAGTTAAACAGTTAAACTTTGACACATTGACAGTTTGACCCTTTGACACTTTGACACTTTGACAGTTTGACATTTTGACAGTTAAACAGGTAAACATTAGACAATTAAACTTTGTAAAATGACCGAAGAGTAAGTGAGTGTAAAAGCACACCCTACAGACCGTGGTACAGTGTGTCTTTGGTGTCCCAGCTGAACTCAGCTCACGGTGAAATGTGCTCAGCTTCGCAGTTCTGCAGCGATTAAAACAAAGGTGTTTTATCGTCGTGTCACAGCCACAGATTACGCTTACATTTCTTTATGACTCATCCTGAACTGTCAAGGACGTTCGGGACAGATATCTGCTTATCACCTTGGACTAATGTTTGGGAGTTTTGAAAGAACAGCTGCTGCTGTATATTTATAATGTGCCACCTCACTTTATACTATAAACCATATCAGCCTCTTCCAGATTATACAGGAAGGTTTTATTTAGCTTTTGGTGTAACTCCTGTTTGTTTTGCCACGTCCCCGCTCAGATCATGAACGTCCTGTGGTGGTACTACTTCTCCAAGCTCATTGAGTTCATGGACACGTTTTTCTTCATCCTACGAAAGAACAATCACCAGCTCACCTTCCTCCACATCTACCACCACGCCAGCATGCTGAACATCTGGTGGTTCGTCATGAACTGGATAGGCTGCGGCCACTGTGAGTGCTTTAACGCAGCTCTGCCCTCCAGTGACTCAGATCCCTCCCGTCGCTGCAGCCGGGCTGTTTGGGCTCGCAGCCAGCTGAATAATTCAAGTGCGCTAATGTTAAATCCATTAGGCCTGAAAACAGCCTGTTTTTGTCCGCCAAGCCTCGAAGAACACAAAGTGACGTTTATTCACTTGAACGCTGCAGTTCTGTGTAACAAACTCTTTTTGTGTTTCTATTCTAGAAACCTGAGTTACAGGGGAATCACACTTTGATTTAAACATAATGTGGCATTATAAACAGGCTTTGTTATTCATCAGATGTTTATCTATTTATTGCTACTGTATTACTTCACTGTGAATGTTTTGATTTTGAATGAAAATTGTCTTTCGAGCAGCGCAGACTGATGAGGAGCGTTATTGCCCGTGTGATCAATGGCCGTTCATTAACTCTGCGCTGCGCTCTGTAGATAAATCACTTCACGTGTCTCTCCTCTGTGCGTGTGCTCAGCGTTCTTCGGCGCAGCCCTCAACAGCTTCATCCACGTAGTGATGTACTCATACTATGGCCTCTCCGCCGTCCCCGCCATCAGGCCGTACCTCTGGTGGAAGAAATACATCACACAGCTCCAGCTGGTGGGTTTGTCCTTCGTGGGGCACTATTCATAAAGTACATGCACAGTAAAAAGATGTGTGATTGGATTACTCTGCTACTACTGATGTGTTTATGTTGTTTTTACTTTCTGACCAAAAAGATGCTCATAAGAGGATAATTTTAAAATAAGGATATTGAAAGAATTTGTTGAAATGTTTCCACTATTATGAAAAAAAGAAGAAGTCTTCCTTGGTTTGTATGTGATAATAGTTAACACCCATTTGTCTTTATTGAGCCAATAATGCTTTTGAGACTATTTATTGCAGCGCAACGTTTAGCTTTTAATGGAGTGCAGGCGTGTGTGGTGCGATCCATTTAAGTTATTTCAGGCTCTGGATCAATATTACCATTGTGTTCTCTGAGTCACCTTCTCACTCTGCATGTATGTGTCACGTTTCCTCCACAGATCCAGTTCTTTTTAACTGTGTTCCACACATCCATGGCCGTTGTGTGGCCGTGTGGCTTCCCCTCCGGGTGGCTATACTTCCAGTTAACTTACATGGTCTCACTCATTGTCCTTTTCTCCAACTTCTACATTCAGGTCAGTTGATTGTGCATCACAAAGCATGAACCACTGAGCTTTAATGACAAGTGCTGCGATGTGCAATTTATTGATTTATATTGATTAAAACCTTATATTTCCCCTGTTTGAGGAAAAGTATAACAAGTAGAGTGAACAAATAAAATCACTGAACCAGTTCTTCGTAACATTTGTGACCCGTTTTGGAAGAAAAAAACATTTTGCATTGTTTTATTTTACTAGTTTTAACAAGTAAAATGTGATCAAAAATAATTACATTTTCCATCCTAATATCATGTGTGATAACATGTCCCCTCTTTCTCTCACACAAGACGTACAAGAAGCAAAGCAGCCGAAAGAGGGAGCAGCAGAATGGCTCTGCCCTGTCGAGGAACGGCCACGCAAACGGGACGACGTCGAAGGAGAAGCTGCGCGTGGATTGACATTTGAGAAGCCGTCACTGGAAGCTCACTGTAGTGTGTTAGCTAATGCTGCTAGAGGGTACGTGAACCTTCTTATCTAGAAGAGTGTAGCGTTCACTAGAGATAGAAAAGCCATTGATATACAACAGAGACTCTCCATGTTTCCACTCACTCCCTTACACTTTGCTTTGAATGATGAAGATGTTATAGTTCAGGGACAAAAGATTTATAGTCGGGCTGGGTTTAAAACAGCCTGTCTCACTTCAAATAGATTTATGTGATATCAAATTATCAAACTATGCCATTTTAAATATTGAAAGTAAAGGGTTATTGAAAACTTATGCAATATACCGAGGATGGATGACTGGGAATCTCCACAGACATGTGCAGAAACAAACAAAAAAGATTTCAGGAAATTAACTAAATATGCAAAAAATATTCAAGCATCCCACAAAACCCACTGGAGACAGAATTTGCAATAAAGGTTCCATCCGATTCTCCGCGTGCACGATTAGATGCGTGTTATTTACACTGGCTGCCTGGTGATTTGCTTTAAATGTTGCTGTTTAAAATACACTGAACATATTTATGCGCCGTTTTTATTGCAAGAGATTTGTTTACCTATCTGCACCTCATTCCCCGCAGTAAAGAAATGACATAGCGCCACTCTGCAGTCATGTGAACAACACTTTTAATAATGCACAGCGTTCATGTACGATTAACAGCATCAAATCAAGTGGATTTGAACAGAGGAGCAATGCTCGGCGCTATATTGTAGAACGGTTGACACTGCACAATATTCCCTCCTCAGGAATGCAACACATTGTATGCATACAGCAGTACTGCTTTACACGCAGGTCGTCCAAAGATGAAAGCTCCATTCACTGACATCAACCTTAGGAAAAATTACAACAGCGCAGTTCTTTTGCACCTTCATTCATCTTGTGTCTTCCCTTATCTAATTCCTGCCTGTGCTGTTACATAACCGTGAATATTGCCCCGTGTAAGCTGACAAATGCAATTTTTATGGCAGGTGGCAGCAGCGGAAGTTGCACTTTGCTATATATCCGCAGTGCAGGGTCTCCAGTTTGGAATACAGAGCCTTGTAACCAAAGCAGTGCGATGATTTGTTGGTTGTTGTATTTTATGAGCACAATTTAAACTCAGTCGCCATTAACATCCCCATTCACAGTGTTATGTCCACTGCAGCTTTATCCAGGTTTACAACTTGAATTCACTGATATGAATAACTTAATTCATAAGAAGCAATACCTAGGTCGATACGTGTTAGTCACTATTTAGGTAATTTACTCAAACACATTATACACACAGAAACAGTTAAAAATGAGAAGGACACAACTAAATGGACCTCAGTCGTCTTTTTGTTTGGATGTTTGTTTGTTTTTCGGTCTGTTTTCTGAGGCTATATGTTAACATGGTGCCTTCTGGACCAGTTGATTTTGTTTCGACGGTAGCATCGTTCTTCTTTTTACTACATAAACATGTGTTGGTCCACTTCAGGATAATAAGCTATGCATTGGATGTCCTGTTCTGATCCTGTGCCTGACTCTTTATTTTCCTTCTTTTGTTTTTCAACATGTTCTAAATTCATCATTCTGGCACATACTAAATGCAATAACAATCAATCAAGTGAAAGGTTAAGTATGATTTAAAAAAAAAAAAAAAAAAAAAAAATCAACACCACTATGTGGTATGAGGATTTGCTCACCTATTGCTCAGCAAGAAAGTGAACCATCCAAAATGATTTTACTTTAACATTATTCCATTATTAAGTTGAGAGGATGAGAATCTATTTCTGGGTACTCTTGCTTTCCTTTCAGGGACCTGTTGTACGCAGTAAAGGTTGGTAGAGGAAACAAAGACGCTTGAATTATCAACTGTGAATCTGACACCCTGGTAATACAGGCAGAGGCCACAGATTCTTTCTATGATCAATCTGCTCCGCTGATGTGCTCAGATTACACAAACAGGTTTGACAGACGCACACCATTTCTGCTCAGAAGTGCAACTTCATCCGTCCTTTTCTTTGAATTTCCAAATCCATGTCATCTGTTGTGGCAGTGGTGAAGCTAATGTTTGAGGGCTGTATAAGCAAAAAAAAGTATCAGGAATAGTACAAACATGTTTTTAAATATTCTAATTATATTTTCTGAAATCAGGGTTATGTGGATTGATGTGTTCTAACTCATGATTTACTCTATTATAATGCATTGAAATGATTGTAAAGCTGCAGGTTTCCTTTCTTGATTTTAAATGCTTTAAAATAACAATGATAGCAGTGAATTTTGCCTCATACAAACTTTGTTTTGGGCTTTAATAAAATGTGAAATACAATGTCAATGTGCCATTTTTTGTCTGCTATGTTATGTTAGTGATAGTAATATGTGGCATCACCCTGGCCTCCTTCCCAGACTTTGAGTCCGTGTGTGTGTCACACAGAGCTCACGTTTGGAGGACAGAGCAGCTGCTTGTGAGTGTGGTGTGTCTGCAGCTCCAACAACGCCTCACTCACTGGATGACAGAGGCCTCAGTCTGGAGGAGACAGACAGGGAAGGGTGGGAGTCCAGGTTTTTCACTGAGAGCAGCATTTATGTTTGTCTGAATCTCACATCGTTTTTCACAAACATATCGTTGTGGACGTTTGAAGACTGAAATGATGACTTAACTCAGTGGTTCCCAAACATTTTCTGCTGGGCCCCCCTTTGGTACATAACAATTTTTTGCGCCCCCCCCCCACTCCAAAAAAAGGACATACATACACATTTTGTTTTCAGAGTCCATTGCAGTTTATTTCACACATTGTAATTAATACAAACATCAACCCTAACTGCAGATTCTAATAAGTGTAACAGTTTTCAAGCACTCTAACTGTGTAATTACGTTCATTGTAACAGCTTTCTTTTTTTTTAATATTCAACATTTAATCATTTTGCATTTTTGAAAAAATTGCCTCTCTGCAAAAATGGGATTTAAAACATGACCAGAAATCAATGAAAACATCATACATTTGAGTGTCTTATGCTGAAAATGTAGTTTGTTTGCAAAAAAAATCATCTCAAAAATCAAATAAGTATGTCGTTTTTTCCAAAAAAAAAAAAAATATAT